>OY755244.1:82781155-83129761 GCA_963576725.1 Azorinus chamasolen
GCTATGCGTTTGTGCACCCTCTTGCGAGCTATACGTTTGTGCACCCTCTTGCGGGCTATACGTTTGTGCACCCTCTTGCGGGCTATACGTTTGTGCACCCTCTCGCGAGCTATACGTTTGTGCACCCTCTTGCGAGCTATACGTTTGTGCACCCTCTTGCGGGCTATACGTTTGTGCACCCTCTTGCGAGCTATACGTTTGTGCACCCTCTTGCGAGCTATACGTTTGTGCACCCTCTTGCGAGCAATACGTTTGTGCACCCTATTGCGGGCTATACGTTTGTGCACCCTATTGCGGGCTATACGTTTGTGCACCCTATTGCGGGCTATACGTTTGTGCACCCTATTGCGGGCTATACGTTTGTGCACCCTATTGCGGGCTATACGTTTGTGCACCCTATTGCGAGCTATACGTTTATGCACCCTATTGCGGGCTATACGTTTGTGCACCCTCTTGCATGTTCATATTTGAATATCATTATCATTTTGCAGTAGACATTAGTCACAATTCGATTATGACTCACCAAGATGACACCTTGTTGAACACATATGAATACATGTACATTTAAAAGCAGAATGCTGAATATTTAATAGCGAACATGCAATGCAGGTACAACTAGAACTGTAAGCCACAGGCTAACGAATACCCCACCTGGCTGATTGTCACAACACCTACCATGAATCTGAACACATGTACATACAGAAACGTGGACAGATTTAACAATACATGTGCCAACCAAATTCATGTAATAAAAATGACAAGATGTACAGCAATAAAGAAAAACAAAGAATTCAGAGTAAGTCGGTGGGGTGAGTGGGATTAACTCTGTTAAAATTCATAGAAGAGCTATGGCTGCTGCCAGGCAATGTCATATAATAAGGTCAAACAGCTTTGTTTTTTGTGCAGTGTCAACTCCAAAGTCCAAAACCTAGGTACCTTTTCACAAAAAAATATCAAGTTCAAGGACCATAACACTGACAAAAAATATTCAACCAGGCCAATATTCGAACTTAAGCTGTAACTCATCCAGATTTAGCTTTATGCCAAATATAAAGTTAATATATCCAACCACTTCCAAAAAAAGTCCTGACAATTGAAAATTTGGCGAAAAATTTAAAATTCAAAGGCCATAACTCTTGCAAAAAATTATTCAACCGCACCGAGATTTGATCTTAAGCTATAACTCATCTAGATTTAGCTTTATACCAAGTATAAATTCAATACCCCCAACCACTTAAAAACTCAAGACAGTGGAAAATTAGACGAAAAAAGATCAAGTTAAAGGGCAATAACTCTGGCAAATATTATTCATCCGGACTGAGATTCGAACATAAGCTGTAACTCATGTAGTTTTAGCTTTATACCAAATATAGAGTTGATATCTCAAACTACTTCCAAAACAAGTCCAGCCAGTCGGAGCACGACTGTAGGGCACTAACAAGGGGGAGAGTACTCAAAGTGGAAACATGCGGTGGACAGGTTTGCTACACATAAGCTTTCAACGAAATTGAAGCAAAACTGTAGAAGAAAAAGGCCGGACAAAATTGTGTCCACGGACGGACAGACGGACGGAAATACTTCGCTGTGTGTGTGTGTGTGTGTGTGTGTGTGGGGGGGGGTGTATAAAAACTTTCTTAATTAAGCGACTACCAGAAACATGCATACTTATCAGCCTTGAAGGCACGTGGTGGTTCAACGAAGGACGAACATTATGCAGAGAGCTTAATGCAGAATGAAAGCAATGCAGAAAACTTTCTGTATAATTACATCAGCTTTTAAAGACACCCATGCTTACTCATTAAGTGATAGTCCTAATGATTATTTTGTACTAGTATAAAGTCACATCTATTATAATTTCATAAGAAATCAGAGCAGATCCTGATCAGACGGCTCCTGTAGGTCTATGCAAAAGCGTCGAAAAGCGTTTGTTTGAATGAAAGGGTTAAATATGGCTATTCAAACTGCTGTCAGGAGTTCTTTTTAGATAGTAGTATCATATCACTATTTACAGGGAAACACGTCTTCACCCTTTCCCTGTTCTGCGTTTATACGAAATTCGATACCTGCTGAATATTCATGGACAAAATAGTTAGAATATTATATAACAGGTGGAGCAGTGTGGCCATTTTAGAAAGTAAGACAGATCTTTCAAATTCCATTAGCAAACAGAGAAGATCCTGATCAGATGGTTCCTATAGGAGCCGTCTGATCCGGGTCTACTCTGTTTGCAAATGCGTAAAACACGTTTATATGAGGGAAAGGGTTAAGCGATTATCAAAAGAAGTCTAATTTAAGGCAGGTGATAGCTTTATAAAGGACAAAAGTAATGCGGAAATCTCCACCAAGAGCGTTCTGCATAACCTTTCCCCAGCAAAATCTCCACCAAGAGCGTTCTGCATAACCTTTCCCCAGCATTAGCGTTGATTAAGATTCCTTTCTTTCATCAGTAAGTGTTCGCTTAATACAGTTTTGCTTAAAAAAATCACGGTGGTTCATTATACAATAATAAATTTACTGCACACCTGTTTAATTAATTATAACAAGCATTCTGCTATCAATTATGTCATTGTGTCCATATGTAGACTTTGTATGGGGCCCCGTACAAGCTAACTAGCTCGAATGTGGGCCAATTTACATTCCACCCATACTTTCTCAAAAGGTGTCACCGTGTCCTAGAAAGACTGTATCATCATTTAATAGGTGACAGACAAGATCTAAATTGACTTCAATTACCACAAATCACCATATTGTGCGGTTAGAGTATTTTTGGCGTAGATTTCAATTGGCGAAATTAGTTTGCAGATCTAAGTGAATTAAAGGAACCCAAGTGTGAAACTAGGATATCAAATTTGTCCGAACCACTGAGGAGGAAAATGAATATTGTAAATCAAACTTGATTTAGCTGACCACACAAATATTAACAGTGGGGATATTATGTTGCGCTTGATTTAGTAATTACCGCGCACAATAACCCGGCAGGGTCACGATGACTTTCAATTTTAGCTGAGGTTATATGGTACAGTATTTTCTTGCAAAATGACCAGTGAACCTACTATCTTTGTACGAAGTAATTTTTGTCAGTTGAATGTGTCGTCTGCAACAATCCTGTATGCAATGTACAAGATAAAAATCTACAATATACAAGAAAATGTATTTATTTTCGGTTTTACAGACTTCTCCATTTTTTCTTGAAAACATACGACCAGAGTGTCAAACGGGTCGGATCCTGATCTGACACAGAGTTACCCAGTGTGCCATCTACACCCAGTGTGCCATCTACACACAGTGTGCCATCTACACCAGTGTGCCATCCACACCCAGTGTGCCATCTACACCCAGTGTGCCATCTACACCAGTGTGCCATCCACACCCAGTGTGCCATCCACACCCAGTGTGCCATCTACACACAGTGTGCCATCTACACCAGTGTGCCATCTACGCCCAGTGTGCCATCCACACCCAGTGTGCCATCTACACCAGTGTGTCATCTACACCCAGTGTGCCATCTACACCAGTGTGTCATCTACACCCAGTGTGCCATCCACACCCAGTGTGCCATCTACACCAGTGTGCCATCTACACCCAGTGTGTCATCTACACCCAGTGTGCCATCTACACCAGTGTGCCATCTACACCAGTGTGTCATCTACACCAGTGTGTCATCTACACCCAGTGTGCCATCTACACCAGTGTGCCATCTACACCCAGTGTGTCATCTACACCCAGTGTGCCATCTACACCAGTGTGCCATCTACACCCAGTGTGCCATCTACACCAGTGTGCCATCTACACCCAGTGTGCCATCTACACCAGTGTGTCATCTACACCAGTGTGCCATCTACACCCAGTGTGCCATCTACACCAGTGTGCCACCTACACCAGTGTGTCATCTACACCCAGTGTGCCATCTACACCAGTGTGCCATCTACACCCAGTGTGCCATCTACACCCAGTGTGCCATCTACACCCAGTGTTCCATCTACACCCAGTGTGCCATCTACACCCAGTGTGCCATCTACACCCAGTGTGCCATCTACACCCAGTGTGCCACCTACACCCATATTGTATGCGTAGATACTAATAGTAAAATGATCACTGCATGCATGTCAAGAGTTAAAAATAAGTAAACAAGTATAAATGTTGCTATAAAAACAGCAAAGGGGAAGGTCCGAGCAAAAAAAAAAGAAATGTGCAAATGAAATTGTTATAAAAATCTTCCAATCATTAACAAAGTGGTTATTACCGAAACACAGTCCTTGACCACAGCAAGTCAGAAATGCAATGCTGGGTGACAGTGTCCATCTTTCAATTCATATCAAAGCAATAAATAATAATAATAATAATTACAAACTCTAAACAGCAATAGTCAAACATGTTTGCTGTTTGAAAAATTACTATACCGTATATTCAGGTTAGCCCTTCACCCATATAAACTAACTTTAAAAATAAAAATAAACAAGAGTGCTCAGAGAAACACTTGCTGGGAGAGTGTTAGTAAAAAAGTATGACGGACAAAAAAGTGTGACGGACAGACAGACGGACAGACAGGCAACGGAAAAGTGATCCCTAAATGACACACTACCTCTCGGCCGGTACATGTATGTTATTTGAATAAATGATGTCCCGTATATCCAGGTTAACACCTTTACTTATATACATGTAATTACTTTTCATATCTTACCCACATCAGACAAATCACGAATGGCCCATCTGTCCAGGGTCTGCTTTGATTGCTTATGGAATATTATAGAGATCTAATTCTACAGTTTCTGCCTTGGGAAAAATCATCAGAATTCATTTAGTTTGTTAGGGGACGGGGTCTATAAAATAATGGCACATTTTGTTGTTGTTTTTTTAAAAAAAAAATAAAATCTATAGACAGAGAATCAAGGCATTTTATTCTTGTCTAGACAAAACACCAGCCTTTTCAAATACAAAGTGGTGAGTAAATCAATTTGCTATTCATATATGTACAGTGTGTATCTGAATTTCCTGAATGTCCATATGGAAATATGATCGTTTCGTCGACCTTCCCGTTCGTCGACCTTATTTAAATAATACAGTTAAACCTGTCATAAGTGGTCATTTATTTATTGAACATATGAGTCATAAAACCAGGCGGTTGCATAATGCAGGTCTGTTTCTATACTTTCTAAGAATTAGATGGACACAGTGTTCTATATTTCATTAAAACTATTTTCTCCGTAATATTCAGTAGGTATTGGAAGTTGTAATAAAGATAGAACAGAGAAAGGGTCAAGACCCAGATCAAGATCACGTTATATTTAAAAAAAATAATGTGCAATTCTCATCTTATTTAAACATTTCTCTTCAGTGTTTTACCACTATTTTACTTTTTGGTGCACTGTGTAGACACTGGTCAAAATTCCGTTATGGTTTTTGTCGGGCCGTTTTAACTATAATGGGGCCGGTTTGACCAGCCAAAGTAGAATGGGCAGCGGTTGGCCAAATTTGGGGCGTCCTTGACTGTATTGCGGACGGGTTGGCCATGGCCCGATTTGACTTGGGCCGGTTTGATCCGTTTCCGTTCGGTTGTTATTGTAGTGAAAAGCAGCACATTGCTTTCCTGAACTACTTTCATATGGCATTGTGACTTATTAGTCTATACAAATTCCTAACATGTCGTTCGTTAAACAAACAACACAAACAAAAATCCTTATTAATCAACAAAACTTAGCAATCAACGCTAGCACCGTATTGCACAGGCGTTGGGCTCATGAAATATGTCTAAAATAAATTAAATTGTCCCTAAATTGACGTTTTGTAACATTTGGGCCGAAAAAATAAAGCCTGGGGCGTTTTGAGACAAAGCTGAAATTTCGTATATTATATAGAATATACGAAATTTCAGCTTTGTCTCAAAACGCCCCAGGCTTTATTTTTTCGGCCCCAAATGTTACAAAACGTCAATTTAGGGACATTTTAACTTATTTTAGACATATTTCATGAGCCCAACGCCTGTGCCGTATTGGAGATAGTATTAGGGGCAGTTAACTCTGTAAACATATTGGCGTGAACACGGAAATGAGTGCCCTGTACATAAAGCTCCTGTCCGACGAAACTGCGACTTATTCGGAGTGTAAATATTGCTAATTATAATTATTAGCATTGCATACATCTTGGATACATTTATAAAAGATAATTAAAGTTGAAACTGTATGAAATCGTGCAAAGTATACACGTTTTAAAGCCCAGTACGAATACTTGAGCATTGATCGAAAGGGTTAAAATATCAAATCCGGGTCCATGAACCAAACAAATCGTAAAGACAAATGGCCCCGCAATATCAAACAGTTTGCACCCTGCTCAGATGCCGAGTTACACGAATGTTGACCATTACAGAAACTGAACAATCATATAGTTGACCATTACAGAAACTGAACAATAATATAGTAATTTATAAGCAAATACCTATGATAACATACATAAGAAACTACTGTATAACGCTAGGAGACCTTGATTCTGATAGGTAGTTTGGGTCTATGCAAAACATGTTTTTATTTGTGAACAGATTTTAACAATCAATGTACCATATTGTAGCTGAATAATTGCATCACACAATGATATGCTTATATTTCCTGAGCTTTTCCTACCATCCCAGATATCTGTAAAAATGACTTTGTTTGATTTGGTAGATGCTAAAAATCATACCTTATTTCGGCACGTGGCAAACTTTTATATTTTATAAACTACTAAAAAACAGAAATTTTACATGTGATAACAATGTTATTAATAGTTTTTATAACCATTTTCCAATTCAAATATACCATATAATGTATGCAAACCTTTAGAAATCTTGATTTTTAATTATACACTAAGGTAATTTTCATCAAAATAAGTAGACTGCAAGTCAGACAGGTGGTTTGGGTCTTTGCACAAAACGTTTTAGTTTATGGACAGATTTTAACAATCAACGTACCATATTGTAGTTGAATAAATGCTACGAAAGCCCAGTGGAAGTCGGAACTTGGAACTTGGAACTCGGAACTATGAAGAAGAAACTTAGAATGTCACCACCGGGCTTTCGTAAAATGCTCTACACAATGATATGCTTATTATTCCTGAGCTTTTCTTACAACCAGATATATTTGCAAACGTGACTTTGCGTGATTTGGTACATTGGTCGCGAGATGTTACGTGATTTGTCTAAGTTTCTTATCTATGTTATCATAGATCTTTGTTATAAGCAAACAGAGCAGACTCCTATAGGAGCAAACTGAAAGGCGTAGAAAGTCGTATTTATGGAGTAAAGTGTTAAAAGACTGACAATTTGACCTCCTTTGATGGGTCGCTTTAGAGAGAGCTTATGTACTGTATCTTTACAGCTCACAAAGTCAATGTAAGACGTTATGAACAGAGAGCTTATGTACTGTACCTTTACAGCTCACAAGTCGGTGTAAGACGTTACAGAGAGCTTATGTACTGTACCTTTACAGCTCACAAGTCGGTGTAAGACGTTACAGAGAGCTTATGTACTGTACCTTTACATCTCACAAGTCGGTGTAAGACGTTAATAATGTACGTTATGGAGATACCGTGGTTGCCTAGGTAAACAGTCTGGATCCTGATGAGCTACTCCGAGTTACTCGACATCTCATCAGGATCCAAACTGTTTGAAACCGTAATTGCACATTTGAAGACAAATAAGGAAAACATCAAGCTTTTGAACTGTAGCAGACGACAATTGTTTTTGCAGATGACAATCATAACGCGTGCAAAGAGTTAAGTAAATAAAGTACATCGAGACCACCTTTGTTTGTGGTTTCTTTTTCTTTCTCTCACATTTGGAATAGAGCCATGTATCGTGACAAGCATATTCATTTTATGCATTTATTAATGGCAACATCCTATGGGTGAATAGATGTATAGATAAAACGCGCGATAGTTTCTCCAGCATAGCTCCTTTATTTCTCCATCAAACCCTATGCTGCGACACAACTTTATTTTCTAAAGATTCAAAACGTAGCAGGGTTTGTTGGAGAAGCGAGGAATTTAGTACAGTAGAACCTCGCTAAAGCAACCACTTCTTGAACTAATAACGGGCGACATGTTTAAAAGCACATTGTTGCAGGACGGAAGTAATGCAGAAAGTTCATACGGTAGTTTTTTGCATCACGTTCTTCCTACATATTATAAGCTACCATCTGTCCTAAAGACCGAGAATTAGACGACCTTTTGTGGTGGTTTTAGATCAGTTTTACTGGTTCGTCGGTGTAAGGATAAAGTGACAGGCTGGGTACAGTCCTTAGCGTGCTTCATAAGTCACAAGGAGACCCGAAGTCAGAGGTGATGTGCCTTCACGGCGCTCTCCTAAGGGCCCAGCCCCACTAGGCATTACGATCCCTTAAGACATGTTTACGATTGCTAGCGATTTCTGGTCGCCGATATTCGTACGAAGGTTGCACGACAAGTCACTGTTAATCGCGGATGGTCTTCAGTAATCTTTTCCAATCGTGCGACCAGTTTCAGTCGTATTTCGGTCGTAGAGAGGCTGTTGATCATTACAACAACTTCAGGGCCCAGTCCCAGTAGGCCTACGACCACTTATGACCTGTTTACGATTTCTAGTGACCTCTTGTCGGCATATTCGTACGAAGGTCGCACGACAAGTCACTGATAATCGCGGGTGATCTTCAGTAGTCGTTGGTGATCGTTTCTTGTCGTGCGACCAATTTCGGTCGCAGAGATGTTGTTCAGCATGCACAACAACCTCCTTACGATCGAACTAGTCGCGGATATTCTTTAAGAGGTAACCTTAGAGGGTTTTAGCTAATCGTGTGATCGTCGTACAAATGTCTCCAAAAATCTTTAACTGGTCGTCGGCGATCTTCCCTACAATCGTACGACTATCAGCGACCTTTCTACAATTACCTACGACTGTCGTGCGATCACAAGCGACTGCCTAAAGATTATCCGCGACTAGGCATAGATCACGTGACCACACAACAGGTCGGAAGTGATTATGGAACCAGTGACTTGGCGCACGATCGTCAACAACCTGTCTTACGGTGGTCGCAGATGCATCGCAAATGTGACTGCGAATCATTTTTTGGAATTTAGTCGCCGACAATCGCAGACGATCGCCGGTTTCAGAGGTCTCAGAGGTCGCCAGTGGTCTTTAACGATCGCAAGCGCTAGTGGGACTGTAGCCTTACCAAAAACGCAGCACCATGTAAAACACGCCGTCAAAGAGAACGTAAAAAATTATCTGTGAATTATCTGTGTTATACGTTCGTTATCTGTGTGAGGCTAAACATGTTATACGTCCGTTATCTGTGTGAGATTAAACATGGTATACGTCCATTGTCTGTGTGAAGCTAAACATGTTATACGTCCGTTATCTGTGTGAAGTAATCTGTTTGAAGCTAAACATGTTATACTTTCGTTATCTGTGTCAAGTTATCTGTGTGAAGTTATCTGTGTGAGGCTAACATGTTATACTTTCGTTATCTGTGTCAAGGTAACATGTTATACCTTCGTTATCTGTGTGAAGCTAAACACGTTCAGTAATCGTGTGAATAGTATGGGCGATTTGTGCTAATATTCGTCTGTAGTTTGATATATTTTAGAAGTCTAATAACCAAGCAATTCAATTTTGTTGATTCATAACGTTTAAGTAGAAAATGACGACAACTTATTGCTACTAGCATCAGCGTAATATCCACACTACAATCAATCGTAAATGGCCACACTTTGTTCAAACTGTATCCAAACAATATATGAAAATGCTGACGCCTTTGATGAGACGCATCCTGACAACGGCATCTACCACTAGCGACTACAATATAACAATCTCATCGTCGTTAATAAGTATTTAATGGATAAGATATATAGCTTGACAAACAGTACAGACTTTGTTCAATATACATGTATTGGTTTGTCTGCATTTTATTTTACAATGTTTGCAATATTCAGTTACTCATGGTGCATTTCAGAATAAGAATATTGTACCGTCGACATCATGCCCATGAAGTGTAAGTTTTCCTGTGACATACACATACTTTAAATTGCTCTAATGAGAATAAAACGGGAGCAAGCAGCTGCCAACCCCGTCGGCGAATAGTCGTCCAAGTTTAATTATTTCTAAGTGACATAACTATGTTAACCCTCCGTCCGCTATTCGCGGCCTAACTCGCATTTGCAAACAGTTTAGATCCACATGAGACGCCGAGTAATTCTGTGTCTCACCAGGACCCAGGCTGTTTGACACTCGGTATTTCATCACAACCCAAGCTGTTTGACACTCGAACACGAGTAACTCGATGTCTCACCAGGACCCAGGCTGTTTGACACTCGGTGTCTCACCAGGACCCAATGTTGCATTAGACCCAAAGTGGAGCAGACATCATTCACAGCGGGGTAAGGGATAACGGGAGATAGACAGAGTTATAGTCTCTCAACACTACTCAACAAAGAAGCAAACAACAACAACGACAACAACAACAACAGCAACAACAAACAACAACAAAACAACAACGAAACAAACAAGCAACATCAGACGATCCGACAAGGTATGAAGCAAATTGTGCATTTGCACTAAACAATCCGAGCTCTGGAGACATGTAAGTTAACTATATCCATACGCGTGAGTTATGGAGAATTAACAAACTGATGTAACTATTGTTGAAGAAATTTATGAAGTTCGATGGGGTTAGCTCAATTGATGATATGGCGTTAACTCAAATTATGATAAAGTCATTCACGTATTGTACAAAAGGACGATACTTTCCGTAATCTAAAATGAATGTGAAGAATGCAGATATTCTAAGATAATTTATTAGGTAAGAAGTAAACATTTATTTTTCATTAAAGTCCGCTACAGGAGGTACAGATGTAGTACTGGATAACCTCTTACGTAAGCTGACCACGTGCTTTAAAGTGAGCTTAACCTTTGACCGCTTGAGAAAAGTTGAAATTCAAAAGGTCGAGGGATTAGCGTAAAACCAATGTAACTACACGATGTAACCCTAAAAAGGGACACATGCAAACACTAATGACACCGGAGCCCCGTGACCCGTTTGCTTATAAAAAATTACTTTCAACATATTACACAAAACAAACATTTATGCAAGCATCTCGACTTATCTCGATCACCCCAAACGTGTATTACAAGGAAGAGTAATATAACACCAGGGTGTGGGGCACTAAGGAATCAGCGGTTCAGAGAAGGAATCTAAATAATTTGATTAGATCACATCAAAACTTGAATATTTATATAAATATAACAATTTAGTGAAATGAATGAAACAGTTTAATTTGTTATTGTCTAATCCTAATGTCCAGTTTTTATTACCTATGTTTGTATATATGTACAAAAATCAAATCTCATGCATTTTTCTCGTTTTTCTGCCTAGCCCTATATATTCTATATAAAAACGTTCAACACTCAGGTATTTCTAAGGAGTTTCTCAGGCATTTTGTCTAACAAAGTATGATGCCCAAGCAATTTTCATTTACATTGTGCTTAAATTACGATAATTAAATTAACACCTTCATTGACTTGATCCCAAATATAAACGTTATTTGAAAACAGTTTGGATCCTGATCGTGAAAACATTACGTACATTATCTGACATAATCTTCACTCTGACATAATCTTCAACTTGCTGAAGGTGGTCAGTATTATTAGATGTAGATGACCAGTGGCACTTTACTGCAAAGTAAACTTGAAGGAATATCCGGATTAAGAGATATACATCATACACAAATATTATCACTCTGGTCAGTGGTCAATAGTATTAAGGTCAGTTGGGTCAGCAGTAATCCGAAGCCACTCGGTACAGTTGAACAACTCATGTCACCCGACCTGTACAAGTTGAAGGGTTGAAAAGGAACATATTCAGTATTTTTCATTGTCATGGTGACAAGATGAGATACGTGTTGTGCTGTACTTTAATAAATAATAAATAATATGTACATCTATTCCTCTGGAAATGCTCAGTTATATTCTATACAGTGAAAACTTTCTAAGGCGACCACCAAAAGAATGTCTAATTCTGGGTATTTTAAAAAGGCAGGTGGTAGCTTAATACAGGAAGACATTTTGTAATTTGTAGAAAGCTCCTAGAGGAGCGTTCCGCATTATGTTCGTCCTTTATTAATCCACCATCTATAGGTATTAACACTCAGCTTAATTACTCATGAACATTTCGTCAAATTGTTGTCAGAAAACGATTTTGTGAAGCCACTTGCATTTTCAAACAGCTTAGAGAAGCGTTAGCGACAGGTACAGCGAGCAGTTGGAGACGGCGTGGGAGTATGTGGAAAATAAGGGTCTGCAAGTGAACATTGGAGAAACAACGATTACGGTGTCAGGCACGAATCTGGACTTGCTGGCGAAGTCAGGAAAGGTCCTATGTGGCGTCTGTGCAAGTATCGACAACTTCTTCATCTCGCAAAGATTGGCATCCAGGATGTTGATGTGGTGCTCCACCCCAGCAGGATGTGGTGACTTGAGCATGTAGAGCGCAGCACAGGGCGGATCGCGGAGTATGCAAGCTCGAAGTGGTTCCACAGAAGAGAGCCAGCAGGTCAAAAAAGACATGTTAGGAAGTGGTGAGGAACGACCTAGTGAAGCTATGTCTGGATTCTTTAGACCATCAGAATAACTCTCAGTGGAGAGGGCATCTTCTTCGAGGAAGACAATTCAGACAGGCCCACCCTCTGGTGATAATTATTTCAGGCCTATATGATCTAAATGCAGATGAGGATGAAGATTATGATCATTGTAGCCACTTTAGAAAGTAAACAAACAGATGTACCAAATTCCAATAGCAAACAGAGTAGACCCTGATCAGACGGCTCCTATAGGAGCCGCCTGATCGGGGTCTACTCTGTTTGCAGATGTGTGAAAACGCGGTTATATGATGGAACTGGTTAAGGGAAGTATACCTTTTAGATGAATCTGTTTATGGATACTACGATTCTTGTTAACTCAGGTTGGCAGCAAGTCAATTATCTGATCAAACGCTCAGTTGATAGATGTCTGATGAGGATCTGAACTATCAGCCCTTTACCTGGAAAAATAACATCATGAATATTTATTAGCTGAATGTTAACACAGATTTGTTTGACCATGGTAGGAACTGTAGAATCAGATTAATATAATTCCATAAGTAAACCGAACAGACCGTGGCCAAACGATTTCTATAGGAACCGTCCGGTCTGGGGTTACTGCTTGCAAATCCTCAAACAGGTTGTGAGTTAATAACTAGTTGTCAATTGAATTGAGGAATCAGACTATCCAAGTCAGTGTCCGAGCAGGTCATTCCGTCCCACTGGACTTTAGAGGGACTAACAAAAATGTCAAGTATGTTTCAAGTTTGTGTGGGCCTAGAGAATGAGGTTCATGGAGTATACGATTACATTGCAAATTTTCCGCCTTGCTTGTCCAATCTTTACCCCCACAGAGGAAAAATGTCTGCTGAAAGTTGGATCGGTGCAATTTGGACTACTTCATCCTCGACCAAACTTTGATGAACCTATTGATCAAGTGTCAAACAGCTTGGATCCTGATGAGACGTCTGTAAACAAGATGTTTTCACATGCGAGTGAGGTGGCGGATAGCAGACTGCAGGCTAATCACACTCGCATAACTCCATCATAAACATAGACAGTCGTAAATAGTTTGCGATCTTCTTTGTATGTACTTTTTCAGTCTGATGGTTTTATGGATATATGTAGCTAAATATGTTTTATTTAGTTCAACATGGATGCTCATATTTGCATTATTTAACATAAATGTATCTCTTACATCAATTATCGGTATCAGTGTGTACTTTTCCTTTGCGATAAATCATTGCATTTTGTCACTCTCGCCCGTCAACTTCTAAAGGTGGAATGCTCCTGACTGGGTAAAAATTTAATTTGTTTCCTCGCCATTTACCTTGTAAAAATAATGACATCATGGATAATAATAAACTGATTTTTTATAATTGTATATGAACACAAACCATGGTAGAACCTGTATATAATCAGATAATCAGAGACAGAACAGACCCTGAACTGACGGTCCATACACTACGGGGTGGTCTGATCTGGGTATACATGTACTTTGTAAAGGCGTCAAAAGGTGTCTATATTAGGTAGCGGGTTAAACCTCGCTTCACTCTATAGTAAGTGTCTGCAAACTGGAAGTATGTTACTATTTCAGGTTCAAACTTACTGTTAGGGGGTCAAATGGTTTGGAGCCTGCTGATCTGTATCTCTCCTGATCCAGACTGTTCGTATATGTAAGTACAAGTTCACTGCTAGAGTACATAGTTCACAGATGTCGAGTACAACAAAAGCCTCAACTCCCTACTGCATCCGTTTAACACATTGGTTTACCAAGTTCTTAAAAACAGATTGAATACTAGAAAACTATCATCTTATGAATCGTCGTAGTATGATCTAGACGCCACACTAAATAAGTTGGTGTCTCGTGAGGATCAGATCAGTGTTACTTGATATTCAGTAGTTTCTAAACAACCTGGTCAATCACAAGGTAAGTAAATAATGCAACAAATCGAAACAACCTGGACAATCACAAGGTAAGTGAATACTGTAACAAATCGAGACAATCACAAGGTAAGTAAATACTGCAACAAATCGAAACAACCTGGACAATCACAAGGTAAGTAAATACTGCAACAAATCGAAACAACCTGGACAATCACAAGGTAAGTAAATACTGCAACAAATCGAAACAACCTGGACAATCACAAGGTAAGTAAATACTGCAACAAATCGAAACAACCTGGACAATCGCAAGGTAAGTAAATACTGCAACAAATCGAAACAACCTGGACAATCGCAAGGTAAGTGAAAACTGCAACACATCTAAACAACCTGGACAATCACAAGGTAAGTGAATACTGCAACACATCTAAACAACCTGGACAATCGTAAGGTAAGTAAATACTGCAATAAATCGAAACAGCCTGGACAATCGCAAGGTAAGTGAAAACTGCAACAAATCGAAACAGCCTGGACAATCACAAGGTAAGTGAAAACTGCAACACATCTAAACAGCCTGGACAATCACAAGGTAAGTGAATACTGTAACAAATCGAGACAATCACAAGGTAAGTTAATATTGCAACAAATTTAAACAGCCTGGACAATCACAAGGTACATTTGTATGTAAATACTGCAATAAATCGAAACAACCTGGACAATTACAAGGTAAGTGAATACTGCAACAAATCTAAACAGCCTGGACAATCACAAGGTAAGTGAATACTGCAACAAATCTAAACAGCCTGGACAATCACAAGGTAAGTGAATACTGTAACAAATCTAAACAGTCTGGACAATCGCAAGGTAAGTAAATACTGCAACAAATCGAAACAGCCTGGACAATCGCAAGGTAAGTAAATACTGCAACAAATCGAAACAGCCTGGACAATCACAAGGTAAGTGAATACTGCAACAAATCTAAACAGCCTGGACAGTCACAAGGTAAGTGAAAACTGCAACAAATCGGGGTCTAACCCTTTACCTGGTACAAAGTCATCTTCACGTCTTTGCAAACAGAGTAGACCTATGTCAGACGGCTTCTGAGCTGCCTGTTCAGTGTCTGCTCTGTTCACTTATGGAGCAATATAGATCTGATTTTAACAGTTTCTGTCGTGGCAAAAATTCCTGCGATCATTTGCCATTATGAAAAAAATGTAGTTTTTATTCATAACTGTGAAAATACACAAGCAGTGATGCACATTGGGGTTTTTTATCAGACATTATCCTGACACCAGGTCAACCAGTCCAGGTTCTACCCATATTTTCTGACGTGGCAGTTCGATAATTTTTGCCGTAGATCTAGTAATGTTTTACACAATTATGACATAGATCTACATCTTGCTTGCTCAATATACGCATGAGTGCATAACAAAGGTACCTGTCGCTGCACTGCTGGGGTGACGCAACTCTATCCTTAAGATTGTACAGCGACATCTGGTGGACACAATGCGTACGACGTAAGGGAACGCTTTCAAACACATAATCAAAATGTCAAACAGTTTGGATCCAAGTGAGATGGTGCTTTACTTTTCTCACATAGAAAATCTACCTTATCTCCGAGTTAGAACAGCAGGTTAAGATTTCCTTATCTGTAACACGTGTAAGATCACTTTAGAAAATATATGACGTCATACGTCATATATGACGTCAAACCATGGAAACCTATGTTTACATGTCATTTAAACGGCGAAAATATACTTTTTTGATATGTGAGAAAAAGAATCTGATGCTCGTTGTCTTTTAAGATCACATGTTCCTAAACTCACCAAGAAAATGTTATTAAGCTCGCCAAGGCTCGCTTAATGACATTTTTTAAGGCTCGTTTAGGAAGAGCAACATGTGATCTTAAAAGACAACTCGCAACAGATCATCTATGTCTCATGAATATGGACCCAAGTTGTTTGTAAGGAGAGTATCACTCAATGTAGAAGTTAACAATTATCATGCTATGCGAGACTTAGAGAAGACAATACAAATAGGAAAATAACACCCGTTGGCGGATTAACGAATTAGGTTCTAGTTCTGCAGAAATTGAGAGTTTGTTTGGTGCGGTGTCATTTCGTGTGTGGCTCTCCCTGTTTGACTATTTTTCCATATTTATTGTTGATGCTGGTTTGTGTACACCACTAGTATATAGTCGTTCGTCAACACCACTCGAGGAGTTTAATGACGTCATGACGTCATAACGTCTAATGACATCATGAATATGTAGTACATGTAGATGATTTTTAAATGGCATGAGGACACGGGAAAACTTGGCCATGACAGAAACTGTGGATTCAGATTTATAGTATTCCATATGGTGGCTCCTATAGGAGCCGTCTGATCCGAATCTACTCTGTTTGCAAGTGCGTTAAAAGAAGGCGTATCAATGTTAGCTTTTAAAATTAATTTACGAACCAAACAGTGCATACCCTAGTAGGCTGTCGACGGCTCTGATCTGGGTCTACTAGTACACTGTCTGTGCTAGGCATATAGAGGATTAAGTGGGTATATGCAAGTCACACGGAAGTGCCCGATAATGCAGAGAAGAGTGGAAAGGGAAAATTCTTAAGTCACTAACAAAGATTGACAGAACTATAATGTCAAACAATAAATACACCAGCTTATCGTAAAAGTAAATAAAATGGGCTGTGAGGTCCGGTTTGTGTTCATCCGCCATAGAGGAAGTAATTGGGTGGGTGGTTCCCGGATTCGTGCACCCAACGTGCTTCATGGAAAATAATAATTGTGCCACGAATGAGGCAACCTGGTGTAAGCCTTTGCCTAATAAGGAAGCCTTATCAAACAGAGCAGACCGTCATCAAACACAGCAGACCGTCATCAAACAGTGCAGACCGTCATCAAACAGTGCAGACCGTCATCAAACAGTGCAGACCTTCATCAAACACAGCAGACCTTCATCAAACAGTGCAGACCGTCATCAAACAGTGCAGACCGTCATCAAACAGTGCAGACCTTCATCAAACAGTGCAGACCGTCATCAAACAGAGCATACCTTCATCAAACAGTGCAGACCTTCATCAAACAGTGCAGACCTTCATCAAACAGAGCAGACCTTCATCAAACAGTGCAGACCGTCATCAAACAGTGCAGACCTTCATCAAACAGAGCAGACCTTCATCAAACACAGCAGACCTTCATCAAACAGTGCAGACCGTCATCAAACAGTGCAGACCGTCATCAAACAGTGCAGACCTTCATCAAACAGAGCAGACCTTCATCAAACAGTGCAGACCTTCATCAAACAGAGCAGACCTTCATCAAACAGTGCAGACCGTCATCAAACAGTGCAGACCTTCATCAAACAGTGCAGACCGTCATCAAACAGAGCAGACCTTCATCAAACAGTGCAGACCTTCATCAAACAGTGCAGACCTTCATCAAACAGAGCAGACCTTCATCAAACAGTGCAGACCGTCATCAAACAGTGCAGACCGTCATCAAACAGTGCAGACTTTCATCAAACAGTGCAGACCGTCATCAAACAGAGCAGACCTTCATCAAACAGAGCAGACCGTCATCAAACAGTGCAGACCGTCATCAAACAGTGCAGACCTTCATCAAACAGTGCAGACCTTCATCAAACAGTGCAGACATTCATCAAACAGAGCAGACCTTCATCAAACAGAGCAGACCGTCATCAAACAGTGCAGACCTTCATCAAACAGTGCAGACCGTCATCAAACAGAGCAGACCTTCATCAAACAGTGCAGACCGTCATCAAACAGTGCAGACCGTCATCAAACAGTGCAGACCTTCATCAAACAGTGCAGACCTTCATCAAACAGAGCAGACCTTCATCAAACAGAGCAGACCTTCATCAAACAGTGCAGACCGTCATCAAACAGTGCAGACCTTCATCAAACAGTGCAGACCGTCATCAAACAGAGCAGACCTTCATCAAACAGTGCAGACCGTCATCAAACAGTGCGGACCGTCATCAAACAGTGCAGACCTTCATCAAACAGTGCAGACCTTCATCAAACAGTGCAGACCTTCATCAAACAGAGCAGACCTTCATCAAACAGAGCAGACCTTCATCAAACAGAGCAGACCGTCATCAAACAGAGCAGACCTTCATCAAACTGTGCAGACCTTCATCAAACAGAGCAGACCTTCATCAAACAGAGCAGACCGTCATCAAACACAGCAGACCTTCATCAAACAGAGCAGACCGTCTTCAAACAGAGCAGACCGTCATCAAACAGAGCAGACCTTCATCAAACAGAGCAGACCGTCTTCAAACAGAGCAGACCTTCATCAAACAGAGCAGACCGTCATCAAACAGAGCAGACCGCCATCAAACAGAGCAGACCGTCATCAAACAGAGCAGACCGTCATCAAACACAGCAGACCTTCATCAAACAGAGCAGACCGTCTTCAAACAGAGCAGACCGTCATCAAACAGAGCAGACCTTCATCAAACAGAGCAGACCGTCTTCAAACAGAGCAGACCGTCATCAAACAGAGCAGACCTTCATCAAACAGAGCAGACCGTCTTCAAACAGAGCAGACCTTCATCAAACAGAGCAGACCGTCATCAAACAGAGCAGACCGCCATCAAACAGAGCAGACCGTCATCAAACACAGCAGACCTTCATCAAACAGAGCAAACCTTCATCAAACAGAGCAGACCGTCATCAAACAGAGCAGACCGTCATCAAACAGAGCAGACCTTCATCAAACACAGCAGACCTTCATCAAACAGAGCAACCTTCATCAAACAGAGCAGACCGTCATCAAACACATCAGACCGTCATCAAACAGAGCAGACCGTCATCAAACACAGCAGACCTTCATCAAACACAGCAGACCTTCATCAAACACAGCAGACCTTCATCAAACACAGCAGACCTTCATCAAACACAGCAGACCTTCATCAAACAGAGCAGACCGTCATCAAACAGAGCAGACCTTCACCAAACAGAGCAGACCTTCATCAAACACAGCAGACCGTCATCAAACACAGCAGACCGTCATCAAACACAGCAAACAGAGCAGACCTTCATCAAACAGAGCAGACCGTCATCAAACACAGCAGACCGTCATCAAACAGAGCAGACCTTCATCAAACACAGCAGACCGTCATCAAACATAGCAGACCTTCATCAAACAGAGCAGACCGTCATCAAACACAGCAGACCGTCATCAAACACAGCAGACCGTCATCAAACACAGCAGACCGTCATCAAACACAGCAAACAGAGCAGACCTTCATCAAACAGAGCAGACCGTCATCAAACACAGCAGACCGTCATCAAACACAGCAGACCTTCATCAAACAGAGCAGATCGTCATCAAACACAGCAGACCTTCATCAAACAGAGCAGACCGTCATCAAACACAGCAGACCGTCATCAAACACAGCAGACCGTCATCAAACGGCTCATACAGCTCCGTATAAAGATTTCGCATTGGCTCATATACAGCTCCGTATAAATATTTCTCATTGGCTCATATACAGCTCCGTATAAATATTTCACATTGGCCAAACAAGGAATCCTGTACTCTGGTATACATGTTCCATTACTAAATGTTCAGCTAATTGATACTGATATACATGTACCTTTACTAAATGTTCAGCTAATTGATACTGATATACATGTACCTTTACTAAATGTTCATCTAATTGATACTGATATACATGTACCATTACTAAATGTTCAGCTAATTGATACTGATATACATGTACCATTACTAAATGTTCAGCTAATTGATACTGATATACGTGTACCTTTACTAAATGTTCAGCTAATTGATACTGATATACATGTACCATTACTAAATGTTCAGCTAATTGATACTGATATACATGTACCATTACTAAATGTTCATCTAATTGATACTGATATACATGTACCTTTACTAAATGTTCAGCTAATTGATACTGATATACATGTACCATTACTAAATGTTCAGCTAATTGATACTGATATACATGTACCTTTACTAAATGTTCAGCTAATTGATACTGATATACATGTACCTTTACTAAATGTTCATCTAATTGATACTGATATACATGTACCATTACTAAATGTTCAGCTAATTGATACTGATATACATGTAGCCTACCTTACTAAATGTTCAGCTAATTGATACTGATATACATGTACCTTTACTAAATGTTCAGCTACTTGATACTGATAAACATATACCATTACTAAATGTTCAGCTAATTGATACTGATATACATGTACCTTTACTAAATGGTCAGCTAATTGATACTGATATACATGTACCTTTACTAAATGTTCAGCTAATTGATACTGATATACATGTACCTTTACTAAATGTTCAGCTACTTGATACTGATAAACATATACCATTACTAAATGTTCAGCTAATTGATACTGATATACATGTACCTTTACTAAATGGTCAGCTACTTGATACTGATATACATGTACCTTTACCTGTTCAGCTAATTGATACTGGTCATGTCGTTATTTCTTCCATGAAATTTTAACAGGTAAAGAGTTAAATTAAATACATGTATCTATATACATGTCTCTCAAATATTGCGAAAGAAAGGGAACATAGCTACATAGAGAACCAATGCTAGTACATGTACATTCATTTCAAGCTGAACGTCAGCCAGTCATATTTGAATAAATAAATGACACGGTGAATATTACTTAGATACTTTTTATGTCATATGAACACATGAAGGTTGGGCCATTTATACTAGTCCACAAGCAAACGGAGCAGACCCAGATCAGACGGCTCCTACATGATTTATCAGATCTGGGTCTCCTCTGTTTGCAGAGGTTCGAAAGGTGAACCCCTATATACATCATCATCTTATAGAGCTGGTCAAACACTATATCGAGACCTGTAGTATCTATTTACTCCATTAATACACCTTTTTGTGCCTTTGCAAAAAGAGTAGACCCAGACCAGACTGGTCCGATCATCTTTGTTTAAACGTTGCTACGGGGGCATGTGTAGTGTTGCACACTTTAAATAACTGCTCGTGAACATCAGCCGCCGCGACATAGACACTCTGTCCAATCATGATCTATTTGATCTGCTTCACTCTTTACTCCATAGAAACGCATTTGTAAACAGAGTATAGTCCTGTAGATGCCGTCTGATCAGGATATCCTCTATTTGCTTATAGATAATACATAGAGGATCTTACATGAGTGTTCATTACAAATTGGTTAAAAAATGAGTTTACTATAATAATGTGACAGAGCTTTTGAACGCACATATCTTGTGTGAAAAGAGCGCGATATAAATGTGGTATAATAATAATAATAAAAATAATAATACATGTAATAATAATAATAATAATAAACCTAAGCATAATAACTATAGTAAACCTCTGACACTTAATAATGCAGTGGTGGGCAAGATAGATCAGCTTGAACTTTTTTATATGTTGTCAGGTAAGAACAGGGACCGATTCAAAATGTCCTTTTCAAACTTTGTGGACTTCTGAACCTTCTGATATGGGTATTTGCTGTCTGTCAATCAAAATAGTTTCAACAACATTTGCTCTTCTAAACTCTATGGGCTATTGTTACAATGCAATGTTTATGTATAGTATAAATCCGGCATGAAGGAAGAAGTTGTTTTGTACTTCTGTATTGTATTTAGATTATGTTCAGTTCAAATATAACGGTTTCATCCAACAATAAATTTTATTCAAGTGAAATTTTCCAGTCTGGAACATCGCACCGTGTTTAGTAAGAATAGTTAGTAGAAGTATTACTGTACTCGTGTTTGTGTTGGATTTCCGAACACATAGAAATGGTGGCGGATGTCACCTAGTAAAATAAAACTACATTTTCCCGGACCATGTTTATACCGCTCGTAAGTAAATCGAAAAAGTAAAACTTCTAGATTTAAAGACTGAACCCTTGAAATATAAAGATGGATTGGCCATGCCTCTTAATGAACCACGTGACCTATCTGACAGGCTACAGCGTGAGCAGAGGGGTGTGGCACTAATAGGCTTAGTTCGATTCTTATAGCCTCCTTTCAGAGGTATATAAGGGTTATAACTGCAGGCATCTGCTTTGTGAACAGGTACCGTAAAACCTCTCCATAGCGAACACATAATGAATAAATAAAGGGTCTCTAAGAGCAAGTTTAAGTTTAACCCTTTACATATATATATATACGCCTTTTAACGCCTTTGCAAACCGAGCTCATGGCGGCTGTATTGATAACCGAGCTCATGACGGCTCTATTTGATAACCGAGCTCATGACGGCTCTATTTGATAACTGAGCTCATGACGGCTCTATTTGATAACTGAGCTCATGGCGGCTCTATTTGATAACTGAGCTCATGGCGGCTCTATTTGATAACTGAGCTCATGACGGCTCTATTTGATAACTGAGCTCATGACGGCTCTATTTGATAACTGAGCTCATGACGGCTCTATTTGATAACTGAGCTCATGACGGCTCTATTTAATAACTGAGCTCATGGCGGCTCTATTTGATAACTGAGCTCATGACGGCTCTATTTGATAACTGAGCTCATGACGGCTCTATTTGATAACCGAGCTCATGGCGGCTCTATTTGATAACTGAGCTCATGACGGCTCTATTTGATAACTGAGCTCATGACGGCTCTATTTGATAACTGAGCTCATGGCGGCTCTATTTGATAACCGAGCTCATGACGGCTCTATTTGATAACCGAGCTCATGACGGCTCTATTTGATAACCGAGCTCATGACGGCTCTATTAATTTTGATAACTGAGCTCATGGCGGCTCTATTTGATAACTGAGCTCATGACGGCTCTATTTGATAACCGAGCTCATGGCGGCTCTATTTGATAACTGAGCTCATGGCGGCTCTATTTGATAACCGAGCTCGTGACGGCTGTATTTGATAACCGAGCTCGTGACGGCTCTGTTTGCTAACCGAGCTCATGACGGCTCTATTTGATTATCGGGTAATATAGATCTGATTCTACGGTTTCTGCCATGGCAAGAACTCCCTTTGCTAATAATTATGCTAATTGAAATATTCATCTACACGTAATTAATATTCACGATGTGATTGTTTCTTGTATAAATATTTATGGAGTAAAGGGTTAAATGGAGAACAATGTACTGCAGAAAGCTCATGTGTGAGGGCTCGTCCTGCATTAATTAATCTTTATTCTGCTTAGGTTTACTATAGTTATTCTGCTTAGGTTTACTATAGTTATTTCTGCTTAGGTTTACTATAGTTATTCTGCTTAGGTTTACAGTGGTTATTCTGCTTAGGTTTACTATAGTTATTCTGCTTAGGTTTTCTGTGGTTATTCTGCTTAGGTTTACTATAGTTATTCTGCTTAGGTTTTCTGTGGTTATTCTGCTTAGGTTTACTATAGTTATTCTGCTTAGGTTTTCTGTGGTTATTATGCTTAGGTTTACTATAGTTATTCTGCTTAGGTTTACTATAGTTATTTCTACTTAGGTTTACAGTGGTTATTCTGCTTAGATTTACAGTGGTTATTTCTGCTTAGGTTTACCGTTGTTATTCTGCTTAGGTTTACTATAGTTATTCTGCTTAGGTTTACTGTGGTTATTTTGCTTAGGATTACTATAGTTATTTTGCTTAGGTTTACTATAGTTATTCTGCTTAGGTTTACTGTGGTTATTCTGCTTAGGTTTACTATAGTTATTCTGCTTAGGTTTACTGTGGTTATTTTGCTTAGGTTTACTATAGTTATTCTGATTAGGTTTACTATAGTTATTCTGCTTAGGTTTACCGTTGTTATTCTGCTTAGTTTTATTATTATACCACATTTATATAGCGCTATTTTCACACAGGATATGTGCGTTCAAAAGCGCGTCATATAGATTTTTATGTTCAAAACAGGGTCTATTCAATGCATATAGAACATTTAAAATAAAATGTATCTAATACTTATACATGTATATAGATAAGAATAATTACAGTGGTCATTCTGCTTAGGTTTGCTATAGTTATTCTGCTTAGGTTTACTATGGTTATTCTGCTTAGGTTTACTGTGGTTATTCTGCTTAGGTTTACTGTGGTTATTCTGCTTAGGTTTACAGTGGTTATTCTGCTTAGGTTTACTGTAGTTATTCTACTTAGGTTTACTGTAGTTATTCTTGCTTTGCTTTGCAAATATTTCGCTGCCCGTCCTTGTTGGTGGACAAGAACTATGAATGATGCGAACATGATATGGGAAAATGTATTCATCACCAGGTGATAGCAAGGAAATGCATGTTTACATAACATTGCCATCATGGTACATTGCACATACATTAGCATCCAACCATGTTTGTGAAAATAACAGCTGCAATATAGTGTGGCTCTGCTTGACTGGATATGAATAAGTTATTGAGCTTTATTTGCAGACAGTGTGTATTCAACTCGGGCGCCGAATGGTAAATTATGAGACTGGTCAGGATGCAACCAATTTGGCCACAAGAAGTATAATCTTTGTTTATATAACAAAAGGATCAATTCTACATTTTATTAAAGGAGACACGATCCAAACGATTTTTCTTATAAATTTGATAACTTCAAATGCAGAACGCGGACAGCTCCCCCAGATTTTTTTTGCATTACTTTCGTTCTTCGTTAAGCAACCACATACTTGTTAAGATTGTCATACTGATTAATAAGTGGTAAGTGGGCGCTATAGAGAACATCAAGAGCTATTTCTGAAATAAAATCTACGGAAAGATAAAATACGTAAACGTTTTTCTCTCTATTCATATCTATGTATTGTGCGTGAGTTGGCAAGTTAACCCTTTCGATGCAAGGTGTCCTTAAAAAGGGACATGAAAACAGTGTAAACCCAGACTTTGTTTTTATAAGATATTTTATAATGGTCATTTTGCCTGAAGGATTCAGAAACTAGAAAATTGTGTCTGTAAGACACAGCGATGCCCCCGTGGTGGTGCTTACTTAGCTGCACATAACATCCCAAAGTCATTTGACCTTAACCTTGGACTTGCGGGCGGCATGAGCTGGGTGCGTAATGGACGGTGTTTTGTACGTATTATCATTATCATACTGTAAATGTGGCTGTCGACTCAAACATTGATCTGCTGCAAGTATTAGTTTCAATTCGTTTAATCTTTTAGGAAGCTATTAGCCAAATGTCCGACAGATTAGATCCTGACGAGACAGATTGGATCCTGACGAGACAGACTGGATCCTGACAAGACGTCGAGCCAGCCGGAGTCTCATCAGGATCCAAGCTGTTCGCATTCGCAAGTCAGGGCAACTGTTAAAAGACTTCAAAACAAAAGCAACAGTTCAATGTACGTGTTTAGATTAGAAGAGTGAACTCTTACCCTTCAAGGCCAATTTTACAGACAGGAATAGCCCATCAATGTTAAACAATGTATACATGTCCACGGAGCTTAAACTTGTAAGGAGTTTGAGTGACAGACAGTGCAGTCTCTAGGGGACCTCTGATCTGGGTCTACACCGCGCAGTCTCTGACCACAGCGCTCCTCTAGGGGCCCACTGAGCTTGGTGTACACCGTGCAGTCTCTGACCACATCGCTCCTCTAGGGGACCTCTGATCTGGGTGTACACCGTGCAGTCTCTGACCACAGCACTCCTGTAGGGGACCTCTGAGCTTGGTGTACACCGTGCAGTCTCTGACCACATCGCTCCTCTAGGGGTCCAATGAGCTTGGTGTACACCGTGCAGTCTCTGACCACAGCGCTCCTTTTGGGGCCCTCTGAGCTGGATGTACACCGTGCAGTATCTGACCACAGCGCTCCTCTAGGAGACATCTGATCTGGGTGTACACCGTGCAGTATCTGACCACAGCGCTCCTCTAGGGGCCCACTGAGCTTGGTGTACACCGTGCAGTCTCTGACCACATCGCTCCTCTAGGGGTCCAATGAGCTTGGTGTACACCGTGCAGTCTCTGACCACAGCGCTCCTTTTGGGGCCCTCTGAGCTGGATGTACACCGTGCAGTATCTGACCACAGCGCTCCTCTAGGGGACCTCTGATCTGGGTGTACACCGTGCAGTCTCTGACCACAGCGTTCCTCTAGGGGATCTGAGCTTGGTGTACACCGTGCAGTCTCTGACCACAGCGTTCCTCTAGGGGACCTCTGAGCTGGATGTACACCGTGCAGTCTCTGACCACAGCGTTCCTCTAGGGGACCTCTGAGCTGGATGTACACCGTGCAGTCTCTGACCACAGCGTTCCTCTAGGAGACATCTGATCTGGGTGTACACCGTGCAGTCTCTGACCACAGCGTTCCTCTAGGAGACATCTGATCTGGGTGTACACCGTGCAGTCTCTGACCACAGCGCTCCTCTAGGAGACATCTGATCTGGGTGTACACCGTGCAGTCTCTGACCACAGCGTTCCTCTAGGGGATCTGAGCTTGGTGTACACCGTGCAGTCTCTGACCACAGCGTTCCTCTAGGGGACCTCTGAGCTGGGTGTACACCGTGCAGTCTCTGACCACAGCGCTCCTCTAGGAGACATCTGATCTGGGTGTACACCGTGCAGTCTCTGACCACAGCGTTCCTCTAGGGGATCTGAGCTTGGTGTACACCGTGCAATCTCTGACCACAGCGTTCCTCTAGGAGACCTCTGATCTGGATGTACACCGTGCAGTCTCTGACCACAGCGCTCCTCTAGGAGACCTCTGATCTGGATGTACACCGTGCAGTCTCTGACCACAGCGCTCCTCTAGGAGACCTCTGATCTGGATGTACACCGTGCAGTCTCTGACCAAAGCGTTCCTCTAGGGGCCCACTGAGCTTGGTGTACATCGTGCAGTCTCTGACCACAGCGTTCCTCTAGGGGCCCACTGAGCTTGGTGTACACCGTGCAGTCTCTGACCACAGCGTTCCTCTAGGGGCCCACTGAGCTTGGTGTACATCGTGCAGTCTCTGACCACAGCGTTCCTCTAGGGGACCACTGAGCTTGGTGTACATCGTGCAGTCTCTGACCACAGCGCTCCTCTAGGGGCCCACTGAGCTTGGTGTACATCGTGCAGTCTCTGACCACAGCGCTCCTCTAGGGGCCCACTGAGCTGGATGTACACCGTGCAGTCTCTGACCACAGCGTTCCTCTAGGAGACATCTGATCTGGGTGTACACCGTGCAGTCTCTGACCACAGCGCTCCTCTAGGGGCCCACTGAGCTTGGTGTACACCGTGTGTAAATGACAATGAATGTGTCCCGGATTCAAATGGTTAATCTGTGATAAATGATACAATAACCATAACTATTCGAACGACAAATCTCGTTTTCTAAAGAAGGGGTAGTTGACATTGAATTGTATTGTTCAAATGGGGCCATTGACTTAAAATAATCAGCCCAAACAGATTAGTGAAACCGATTATAAAAATATTAAGAGAGAAAACAACCAAGCAGCGTGTTTGTTTGTACAGGAGTATTGTCATGACAGGGCATAACTTGTCCGAAAACTGGTGAACCGCCATATTGCAGGTGTCAACACAGGTGAGTCCAATTGATACAGCAAAACCTCCCAATGACTTCTAGACAGAAGGCAATAGGTAGGTCTGGAACCCTTTACATAATGAATATTCATGCAAGAAATAATGACATCATGAATAAATTAGCTGAATTATGTAAATGACATATGTACACCTATAGTTTCTTAAAGCTTAGGGTATATGTTAACAAGTTACGGTTGTTGGAAGAGTAGGGGGTGCTGGATAAGCAAACGGTCAGCTTTATTCATAATTTGCTCATTTGCATATTCATGAATATTAATGAGAATCTAAAAACAAACTGCTTAAATTATTAAAAAGTGACCTTATTTAGCAAACGAGTATGTTATGTTTATTCATTTTTCAAATTAAAAGGTTCCAAATGACACATAAATGTCAGGTTATTTATTTATTCATTTTTGTTCCATAGATACACAGTATTGCTTCAGTATAGCAAACAAAATAGATGGTAAAATGACCCCACAAAATGTCACAGGGGTCTGGACCGCTTCACGGGGGTCTATATGTACTATATCATATAGTACATATAGACACCCATGAAGCGGTCCAGACCCCTGTGCAAAATGTAAAAAATGCTATTTTGTCAATAAGTGATTTTAAGATAATGACATTTTGCACATGATAATTACAACAACGTTCTCTATACACAAAATTGTCCCAGTTTGAGAACAAACAGCTATCTTGCTCATTTCCATATTCATCAATATTAATGAGAATCTAAAAAATGCTTAAATTGTTAAAACATGACCTTATTTAGCAAACAAGTATATGTTATGTTTATTCATTTTTCATATTAAAAGCTTTCGAAAATTGTCCCAGTTTGAAAACAAACCACTATTGAGCGAATTTGCATATTCATGAATATTAATAAGAATCTAAAAAAATGCTTAAATTGTTTTAAAAAATGACCTGTTTTAGCAAATGAGTATGTTATGTTTATTTATTTTTCATATTAAAAGGTTTCAAATGACACGTAAATGTTGTCAGGTCATTTATTTATTTATTTTCTGTTCCATATAGATACACAGTATTGCTTCAGTATAGCAAAGAAAGGTGGTGGGGTAAAATGACCCTACAAAATGTAACAAACACTACTTTGTCAATAAGTGGTTTTAAGATGAATGACAAAGTAAATTTGCACATGATAATTACAACATTCTCTATGCACATAAGTGTCCCAGTTTGAAAACAAACTACTATTGTGTCTGTTTCAGTGCTTTATACCCCACCCCCTGCCCCGAAGTAAAATCGGATATTATATCGATATATTTCTTCCTCTACAGAGTTGCCGGCTGGACGATCTCGCCAGCCGGCAATCACTGCCTGGAACCAGCAAGACGCGCCTTGCTGGCAGCCCAACCAGCAGGGTCATGGGAACCCCACCCACCTCGGTGGCCCCATTTCCCTATCCTACTTGGGCTCCTCCTGGCTTTGCCCCCACCAAACAGCCTGTTTGGCCTCCATACCGCTCAGGGCATGTGGTGAGTTCGACTCAGGGAGCGACAGTCCTCTTCTTTGCCCACTCACAGTCCACTCTTCAGTGACTGTAGTAGGAGGTCCTCCTCTCCGGGTAACGCCGTCGTCGACAGCCACCAGGGTGTAGTCTGAGGGGAACAGGAAGTCCTGTAAATAATAGCTCCTAGGGACAATCCTATTTTCAGGGAGTCGGGTCCAACTGGAGCTTCGGACCTAGAGGATGCTCAGTCGTTGGTCGTCGACGAATCTGAGCCGTCATCGTTTGCTGTTGATCAGGCGTATGAGGACTGTTTTCGCCTGCCTCCCGCCTTCCATATGCTCTAGGCCCCCTAAGCCAACTCACAAGGGCTCGCTCTTGTCCTTTGAGCTACTCTGAACAGGGAGAGCTTCCGAATCTCTCCCAACTCTCGGGAGTCTCTCCCCGTCTAGATTCCTTCTGTTTCGGCTGGCAGACCTGGACGAAGATTTCCATTTCAGGCTTGCAGTCGGTTGGACCATGTCCTCAGATCCATGGCTCCTTCCTCATCTCTCAGACATCCAGCCTGTTCTGACAATCACCCTGGGCTATTCGACCGGATCCCCTTGCTGGATGCCAACATCCCCAGGGCCTCGTCTCTACTCAAGCGGTTGGAGCTGCGCCAGAGACAGCAAATGGGAGTTGCTTCCAACATAGACCTTTTAGCTGCTGCTCTATCAGTAGAGCTAGCTTCAGAGTCTCCTTCCTCTGAAGTTACCAAGCTCAAGCCAAGGTGAGCTAAAAATTATGACACCGTGAATATTAGATTATTTTTATAGTAGTATATGATTGAATATGGGTCGATTTGGCTGATATAATAGAAACTGTATAATTAGATCTATACTGTACGCTTAGCACACAGAGCAAAACCTGATCAGACGGCTGCTATAGGAACAGTCTGATCTGGGTCTACTCCGTTTGCAAAGACATAGAAAGGATTTATGGAGTAAAGGGTTAATATGGGAATAAATGGGTTGATATTTAACCCATTCCCTCATAGACTATTTTTAGACCCAACCTCTGAATTAACCTACCGAAAAGGAGCATTTACTAGAAGAAAAGGAAAATGTTGGAATCGGTAGTTTTGAAACCATTGTGATAAATAATATTTGCTCTATAGGAGCAAATGCTCTATTTATCACAATGCTTTCGAGAAGATACATTTACAGAGGCGTAGAAAGGCGTATTTATGAAGGAAAGGGAAGAACAGTAGAACCTCTCTAAAGTGACCATGTAATAAATAAACAATGGTGTCTTTAAACAAAATCTGATTGAGTAATGCAGGATGAAAGTATGAAGAAAGCTCCTGCAGATTTCTCCTTAACGTTCATCCTGTATTAAGCTACCACCTACCTTTACTACCATGAATTAGGCCACTTTTTGGTGGTCAAAGTCAGCAAGTTTTCAGGTCCTGATCTAATGCCTTATTTATTCTACTAATCTACTAACACCACAATGTTGGACATTGAGGGCAAAGTACACGTGTAGGAGAATGATCTACGGGTTTGAGAAATCTGGTGGTGATGACATCAAGCCCTCACTCTTTGCAGGAAGTAACTTTAAAAACGAACACCTGTTGCAACTGTGAGATAGTATTTATTACAGCTGTGACATGTATACTCATGCATTATTTCTCATCCTCACCACCTTACACATTTTACAACATAAACTAAACAATACTGTACACAGTCAATCATATAACTTATTCATTGGACTACTGTAGTCTTTTCTCTCCATTTGAATTGTATATGAAACGTTCCACAATGTTAATTATTGACCAGTATCAGAGTTGCTCATAGAGAAGTGTTCAGGTCAGGAAATACTGGTGAAATATTTCTGCCAAACCCTGAGGTGCTTCTATTGAGTACCATAACGATAAGGTATGGTTGAGTAACAAGATATTTAGATCAGTACACCTGTGTTCTACAGTAGGTCAAGTAAACTTATGGCCATAAACAATACCATCTTTATTAGGCTTCTATTTAGTTCACACTGAAAGCGTGGAGCAGTTTGGGTCCTGATTAGACATGCATTAACCAAGTCTCTCATCAGGATCAACCTGTTTGAAAGTCATTAAAATACTATAGATTAAACCACTATATACCATAAACGAACACAACACGTCGTACTGGTCAAGGAATTTGTTTATAGCACATTTCAAATGTTTCATTTCCACATACAAAGCACAATATTCTGAAGAGGATGTCAGTGTTTCATAACAATATACACAAAAGGCAATGATCACAGTATACTGATGCACCAATAACGTTAGTAAGCAAATAACCACTATACACAAAAAGCTGTTTTTCTAATTAACTTGTAATCAGATGAAGTGTTGTCTGCTATAAAGATTTATCACGAAACTTGTTTCTGACATTTTTTGCAGAGAACAAAATGATTATCCTTGTATAACTCAGTTATATTTCATCATGTTACTATAAAGTAACCTGCCGTCTGATCCAAACATTAACCCGTTACCTGATAGAGACACCTTTACAAGCCTTGTAAACAGAGTAGACCCAGATCAGACATCTCATGTAGCAGCCGTTTTATCAGAGTCTATTCTGTTTGTTTATGGACTAACAGATCTTATTCTAGTGTCTGCCAGGACCAAAAGTTCCTCAGTTCATATGCCATTTACAACATTCAGTTATATATGTACATTCATATGTTTATATTCATGATGTCATTGTATCTTACATGAATATTTATCAGGTAAAGGGTTAAGCATTAGCAAAGACCAGGTCATTTGCATTCCGTTGGTTCACTGTGACAGAAAGGTGTTGTTTCCACATATATCTGGTGCCTAGCAAACCACTTATTATCACAAGTTGTAAATAGGTGTTTCATTTGTAGTCACTTCTCCCCTTTGTTTTGATACCAGTCTTTCTCTTGCTAATCCTAATGCAAGGGAGAAAACTCCAAGAGCCTAATGCAGTCTTTTCCCATTAAGGGTGATTACTTGTTTGTTCACTGAGGTAGGACGTATTTGACATAGGGGACCTCCACATCCTCACCCTCTGTGTCGTTGCAGCACAACTCTAAGACTAGAGCCTTAACATGTGCTGGGATCTTCTTCTTAGAAACCTTCTTAACCACTTCGGACATCCTGTAAATTAAAAAACACAAAGATAATAAAACAAGAGGGCCAAGATGGCCCTTAATCGCTCACCTGATTACCATAGATTAGCAGTGGTTCTGCAGAACAAGATTTTCAAAGATTTAGTATTCTGATTTTATCAAGACAATGATTCTGACCATTGAAGATTGGGCTAAAAATGTGCTCTCTAAAGTAATTTTTCTAAGATTTGACCTAGTGACCTACTTTTTATTCCGACCCAACCCATGATCACACTCAACCTTGATATCACCAAGACAAACACTCTGAGCAAGTTTGAGGAAGACTGGGCTAAAAATGTGGCCACTGGAGTGTAAACTAGATTTCTCTATGATATGACCCAGTGACCTACTTTTTGACCTCACATAACCCACTTTCAAACTTGTCCAAGATTTTATTAGGACAATCATTCTGACCAATTTGCATGAAGATTTGGCTATAAATGTGACCTCTAGAGTGTTCACAAGGTTTTAGTACTATTTGACCTAGTGACCTAGTTTTTAACCCCACATAATCCACTTTCACACTCAATTGAGATTTTATCAAGACAATCATTATGACTAAGTTTCATGAAGATTGGACTAAAATTGTGACCAATAGAGTGTTCACAAGGGTTTTTTTACTGTTTGACCTAGTGACCTAGTTTTTAACTCCACTTGACCCACTTTCGAACTCGTCCGAGATTTTATCAAGACATTAATTCTGACCAAGTTTCATGAAGATTGGACTAAAATTGTGACCACTAGAGTGTTCACAAGGTTTTTCTACTGTTTGACCTAGTGACCTAGTTTTTTACCCTACAAAACCCATTTTTCAAACTCCTCCTAGATTTTATCAAGACAATCATTCTGACCAAGTTTCATGAAAATTGGGCTAAAAATGTGACCTGTAGAGGGTTCACAAGGTTTTCCTATTATTTGACCTAGTGACCTAGTTTTTAACCCAACTTGACCCACTTTCGAACTCGTCTGAGATTTTATCAAGACATTCATTCTGACCAAGTTTAATGAAGATTAGACTACAATTGTGACCACTAGAGTGTTCACAAGCAAATTGTTGACGACACACGACGCACGACGGACGACGGACGACGGACATTCAAGTCTCCCAAAAGCTCACCCTGAGCTTTGCTCAGGTGAGCTAAAAAACCACAATGACTATTCTTCTCAATCCTTTACGTGATGAATATTCATGTAAGAAATAATGAACGTGTTTTTTATAAAGGTATATGAACATAGGAGGTTTTGGACACGGCAGACACTAGAAATGTGTCTATAAAATTCCATAAGGAAACAGCAGAACCTGATTTTTTACAGGGGACATCTGATCTGAGTCTGCTCTGTTGCAAATATGTCAAATGTATCTCTATCAGGTAAAGAGTTAAATGGCACTGATCATTTTTTATAACAAGCGCTGTGCACACTCCACTTTTTTTTAGTCAAAAAGGGGCATAACTATGGCAAAATTCATTTTATGGTTACCTACCCTTGAGAAATAGGACCCCTTTGTGATAGTTAACATGCATACTAAATTTGAACCAAATATCTTTAACAGTTTCTGAAACATGGACCGTAACATAAAACTTAACCAACAATGAAAATTCTAAGTCGAAAAAGGGGCATAACTATGACAAAATCAATTTTAGGGTTACCTGCCCCTGTCAAATGCATTCTCCTTGTGATACATATCATGCATACCAAATAATACCCAAATATCTTTGACGGTTTCTGAGAAATGGACCTTAATAAAAAGGTTAACCAACGAACAATCAGAACAAAGGGGAACTAGAGGTTTTTGTCAAAAAAACGGATGTCTCCCCTCTAATAAAAACAATATGTAAAGGGAAATCACTAAAAATGTTATGGTCTTGATGAATGATACTTCCCCTCATTATGCGTTTTCCACACTACATTTTTCAAGAAGAAAATGATAACAGCTAATAACTCCAAAAATACTGATACCAGATTTATGGCCCTTGTGCATGACACTTACTTTCATCATGCTCTTTCCAAAAATAAAATGTCATTCCAATAGCATCAGTCGAACAGGAGTTATTGATCGACCAAAAAATGTAACAAAGGGCAATAACTCCAAAAGTATTGAAGCCAGAATTATGGCCCTTGTTCATGACACATGTATGAAGTTTCACTCCAATGGCATGAGTCACATAGGAGTAATCATCCGGACAAAAAATTGTGATTTTTTTTACAAAGGGCAATAACTCCAATATTAGTGAAGCCAGAGTTATGGACCTTGTGCATGACACTTCCTCTCGTTATGATCTTTCCATATATGAAGTTTCAATCCAATGGCATGAGCCATATAGAAGTTATCGTCCGGACAAAAAAGTGTGATTTTTTTTTTACAAAGGGCAATAACTCCTATATTAGTGAAGCCAGAGTTATGTACCTTCTGCATGACACTTCCTCTCATTATGCTCTTTCCATATATGAAGTTTCAATCAACTGGCATCAGGCATATTGAAGTTATTGTCCGGACAAAAAATTATGATATTTTTTACAAAGGGTAATAACTCCAATATTAGTGAAGCCAGAGTTATGGACCTTGTGCATGACACTTCCTCTCGTCATGATCTTTCCATATATGAAGTTTCAATCCAATGGCATGAGCCATATAGGAGTTATCGTCCGGACAAAAAAGTGTGATTTTTTTTTTACAAAGGGCAATAACTCCAATATTAGTGAAGCCAGAGTTATGGACCTTGTGCATGACACTTCCTCTCATTATGCTCTTTCCATATATGAAGTTTCAATCAACTGGCATCAGGCATATTGAAGTTATCGTCCGGACAAAAAGTGTGACGGACAGACGGACATGCTAACAAATGGGTAGTTGTGTGACTTTTTCCTTTGATCTTTTCTTGTGTGACTAGTCCCACAAGAAAAACTATTTTTGGCTCTAACTTTGGAAAAGAATGATCTGGAAGCTAACCCTAACCCTATGTCCCACAACTGGCCAGGTTAATGTCACAAGAAATGGCCAGGTTAATGTCACAAGAGATGGCCAGGTTAATGATTTTACTTGTGGGACTAGTTAGAAAAAGTCACACAACTACCCTTTGGTTAGTGCGGACGGACGGACGGACGGACGGACAGACGGACAGACAGACAGACAACTCTCACGAAAACAATATGTCTCCCCCATATAACTCAAAGAAGAAAGTGTGATGAACAGGCAGACAGACAGATGGACAGACAGACGACAGAAAAATGATCCCTAAGCGACACACTGCCTCTCGGCAGGTGACACAAAAAGGCAAGCTAGGCACTAGGCAGACCAAAGTCTTGCAGCAAAAAGAAATTTGATTCTCCACCAAGCTAAATGTATACAATGCAGAAGTCGTAACATCTCTGCTATACGGCTGTGATACCTGGACTGTATACCACAGACACATTAAGAAGTAATTTCATGCATGCGCTCTTCATTCTATCCTGGGGATACGCTAGCAGGATCCCATCACCAACCGGGAAGTGCTGGACAGAGCCAGCACCACAAGCATTAAAGCCAAGGTCATTAACCCTTTTCTCCATATGCTAATTTTAGACCCAACCTCTTTGAATGAATCTACCCAAAAGGAGCATTTACTAGAGAAAAGGATAAAAGGAAAAGGAAAAGGAAATTGTGTAGTATTGAAACCATTGTGATAAATAAAGCATTTGCTCTTCATTCTATCCTGGGGATACGCTAGCAGGATCCCATCACCAACCGGGAAGTGCTGGACAGAGCCAGCACCACAAGCATTAAAGCCAAGGTCATTAACCCTTTTCTCCATATGCTAATTTTAGACCCAACCTCTTTGAATGAATCTACCCAAAAGGAGCATTTACTAGAGAAAAGGAAAAAAGGAAAAGGAAAAGGAAATTGTGTAGTATTGAAACCATTGTGATAAATAAAGCATTTGCTCCTATGGAGCAAATACTCTATTTATCACAATGGTTTCAAGAAGTGACTATTGCAGAGGCGTAGAAAGGCGTATTTATGGAGGAAAGGGTTGAGGCCCAACTACGATTGACCAAACATATCATCTGCATGGAGGAATCGAGAATCCCTTGCCAACTTCTCTACAAACAGCTTGAACATTGGACCAGAAAACAGGGCCGTACGAGGAAACATTTCATGGACAACCTCAAGGTCAACCTTAAGTGGGCTAACATTAAGCCCTAACAACTTGAGCCTACAGCTGCAGACAGGCATGCTTGGCGAGCTGTGTCTCACTACTCATCGGAAACTTTTGAGGATGACCGCAGTCAACGCCTTGCAGCTGCATGCGTAAGAAGACACAAAATGAAGACTGCCTCTGATCTTATGGTTGGAGTTCCATGCCCTACTTGTAACCACATATGTGCCTCAGACTTAGGATCCTACGGTTGGAGTTCCATACCCTACTTGTAACCGCATATGTGCCTCAGACTTGGGACTCCAAAGCCACATGCATACCCACAGATGAACGCATAAACAATCGTCTTTCTCGGATTCAAGAGACTGAACAGGGAAAGGATATACACATATTTGGTTGAATGAACATAGATAATGAGGCTTAAATAGGCTGATACAAACGACATGTAAATTTAAATCCCTGTGTAAGGATTGTACTTACGGTAGCTCCATTCTTTCCTTTCTCTTGGCTGGTGGCATGAAGAAAGAGTACAACATGGTCACTCCCTGAGACAGCATAGTGATCTCCAGTTTGTACTTGTTCTGAAAGCACAATAAAACAACTCAATAGTTTCACGCTCATACATATCATGGACAACTTAAATCATTGACAGCTGTGGAAAAGAAACTTGAGCTGCTGACAAACTTAACTTTTATCCTGCTAGATAAAGCACAATCTGACTAATAGATGCAAATCACTTGGAACAGGATGAAATACCAAGTAACTCCATTTGAAACTTTATCCAACAGTCCTGTCCCAAGTCAATGAATATTATGACTATTAATATGTGTTTTTTTAGAATAAGCCATTACTTTTCTACAGTCATAACCCTTTACTCCATAAATATGCCTTTGCAAACAGAGTAGTCCCAGATCAGATCCTGTAGGAGCTGTCTGATCAAGGTAGACAGAGATACGATTCTATAATTTATAATTTGGCCAAAACTTCCTGTGTCCCTGTGCCATTATAAAAATTAATCTAATTAATATTCATAATATCATTCTTTCTAACACAAATTTTCATGGAGTTAAGTGGGTTTCCCCGTTGTTTTTCAAATACCATAATCAGTGTCAAACAGCTTCAACCATGACAAGATGCCGATTTACTTGCAAAACGGTTTGCTTAGGTTATCACCAACTCACTGCTGTGTTCATAGTTTAACATTTTTATCAGCCTTAAGAGCAAAAAGAGCTCCACTAGACAGAGCTTTCCATGACAAAACTGAATGGTAAGTATCTTAACCGTGCCAGTTTTCTTCGACAATAATGAAAAACCTTTTTCTGACACGAACTCCCGCGAAAATTCTGTTGTGTGAATATTATGAACGCATGCAATTTGTAGTCTTGATCATCTAGATGTTTATCTGATCCGACTTCGATATGAGCGGCTGATTGATTGACACGACCGTGGTAAAAAGTACTAAGACACCGGTAGTCTCAACCAATCACTGCTCTTGCTTCTTGATGTAAAAGCCCGCATGAAGGTCACCTCTGATATTGTCAACACATAAAACAAAACAAGATGTGTTTGTGAAACACTATGCTCCCCGATATGACCTTTGACCCCGAAGGATGACCTTGACATGTCACCTCTCAAACTGCAGCTTCATGAGATACACATGCATACCAAATATCAAGTCTGTATCTCTACTGGTTCAAAAGTTACGGCCAATGTTAAAGTCGGCGACCTTTGACCCTGAAGGATGACCTTTACAGACAAAATTTCCATGTATTCAAAATCCCATAACTCTGCAGAAAATGGAAGGCAATATCTCCAATATTGTTGAAGCCAGGGTTGTGATACTTGTACATAATACTTCCTTCCATCATGCTCTTTCCATACATGAAATGTCATTTAAATAGCATTAGTAGAGCAGGAGTTATTGATCGGACAAAAAAATGTAACAAAGGGCATTAACTCCAAAAGTTAAGGCGCCAGAATTATCGTCCTTATACACGACACTTCATCTCATCATGCTCTGTTAATGTATGAAGTTTCAATCAATTAAATGGCATTAGCCATGTAGGAGTTATCGTCCAGACAAGAAAGTGTGAACAATTGACCTTGAATTGTGACCTTGACCTTTGAAGAATGTGCTTGAGTCTTGCTGTCTGCAAATCGCCTTGTAATGGAGAACATTTGTGCCACAGCATTTTGAAAACCTTCCAAGGGTTTAACAGATATGGAGCGGACACGAAGGATGTGGCTAAAACATTTGACCTTGAATTGTGACCTTGACCTTTGACCCACATGCCTGAATCGAACGCCCTGCATATCATCTTATTGAGTTGAACATTTGTGCCAAAGCATTTTTAAATCCTTCCATATTTGTGAGAGATATGGAGCGGACACGAGTGTGACAACAGACGGATGGACAAATGGGGGAGACATAATAATGACCCTATGAATATCTAGCAACTTTATTTTTATAATGGCACTTGAACAGTGAGAATTTTTATCGGGGACAAAAATTGCAGGATCAGATCTATATTATTTCAGAAGTAATCAGAGTAGACCATGATCAGAAGGCTCGTGTAGATACCTTCAGATCTGGGTCTACTCTGTCTGCAAAGGCATATTTATGGAATAAAGGGTTAAGTTTCATTTATTATTTTTTTCAGGATTGATGGGGGACAAAGTGATTACAAATTAACAAACCCTAACATGCTGGTTTCAGTATAAAATATCAGTGTGTAAAAATAGTACCTGAAAGTGATCAATGAATTCTTGCATGGTCATTTCTCCCTGGACTTCAAACCTGTCCCACAAGGTGAACTCTGTGTCATAGTACTGAAAAATAAAACATTCGGTGAGCAGAAATACATACCCAGCTAGGAATTAAGGGAGTACAGAAATACATACCATTATGCATCAAGTTTTTCAGCTTGATTTTAGTACACCTGATTTGTTTTGAACTTCAGTATTCACATGCTTTCATTTGTTTTTGACAAACAGCATTCCTGCAATTAGTCATTCTGCACAAACCTGTCATAACGAGGCTTTGCAAAAAAATAAAAGATAACTTGATCTTGTTTTTAAGAAAAACACATGTCTCCCACCTGCTCTGTCTCAAAAATGACTGGAGGTTTCCAAATATTATTTTTGTGGAATTTTAGGATGTTTTATATCATTTGCTTTACAATAAAGTTATGATAAGCTCTACAAATGCCAAAATAAATAAAATATGCCATCCTTACAGAAGTCATTGAGGAATTCAAAGAAAACCGGTATACTGATATAAATTCTGGATGATATATCTACAAACATGAAATCAGCAAACACAAAATCTGAGGTTGAAGGAGAAAATATGTCCACCAAGTTTAACTAATTAACTTACATGCCTTCTAAAATTTTCTCGACAAAGAAAATAAACTCATAAATAATATTTTCAGTACATTGGGTGAAAATCTGATGAGAACTATTGGAGTTAGGGAGTGGCAAGGCTAAAACAGGCATTTCTTATTATTTTCAAGGGACACAATCCTGACATGCCTCAAGAAATTTAGCTGCTTATCTAACTTGATCAATATTTTTTCCTGTAAAGATTTTCAGGAAGTTTGTACAAGTTCAGACAGAAAATCGTTGAATTTGAGAATGGACAATGCTAAAACGTACAATTTTGAATAATTCAAGGGCCATAACTCCAAAGTGCCTGGTGTAATCTTACTGATGATTAAACTTGACCAAGACATTATGGCCAATACCATTTTTATGAAGTTTGTTGATGACTGGATGAGGACTTTTTGATTTAGAGAGCAGACAAAGCTAAAACAAGAGTCTTGTGTGGCGGAGCATTCTACGCCTTTAGTATGTGCCGTCGTAACATGCAGAATATTAATTTGAGTTGAAAGTCACCGTGACCTAAACCTTTGACCAACTGACCTCAAAATCAATAGGGGTGATTACTAGCCATGACCAACCTTCCTACTAAGTATAAAGACAGCACACCCAATAGTTGTCAAGTTATTGAGTGGACAAGCGCCATACCATAATACGACCGAAGTTACCTTTCCGGCTCGGTCGTATAAAAACCACAGTTTTCAACAATTCAAGGGCCGTAACTGTTTCAATATTTTTATTTATTCAAATTGGCTTTGATATTATAACTATAAACATTTTCATAAGGTTCTGTGATGATTAGATGAAATTTTTTTGACTTAGAGAGTGGATAAGGCTAAAAGGCCAATTTTGGCTAAATCAAGGGCCAAGTTCTTGAACTTGACCTAGATATTATAGCCATTAACATTTTTATAAGGTTTGGTGAAGATTGGATTAGACGTTTTTGTCTTACAGAGCGGACAAGGCTAAAAAGGCTTAAATTGGATAAATCAAGGGCTATAACTCTGAAATTCCTGAAACAGTCTTGCTGGATATTGAACTTAGCCTAGATATTAGAGCCATAAACATTTTTATAAGGTTTGGTGAAGATGGGATGAGACGCTTACAAGAGCTCCATGTGTCGGAGCATAATACGCCCTAAGTATGTGCTGTCGTAACATGCACAATGTTATATGGGAGGGGAATGTTATATGGAACTTCATGTTATCAAGTTATAAAGCGAACAATATTTTTTGAGTTGATGGTCACTGTGACCTTGACCTTTTACCAACTGACCTCAAAAACGATAGGGGCCATCTACTTGCCATGACCGACCAACCACCCAACTAAGTATGAAGACAGCACACCCAATAGGCATCAAGTTATTGAGCGGACAAGATTTTTAGTTTAACGTAACTGTGATCTTGACTTTTAACCGAAAGACCTCAAAAACAATAGGTGTCATCTACTGGCCATGACTAACCTTCCTACTAAGTATGAACACAGCACAACAAATAATTAAAACAATATTGAGCGACATTTTTATTTATTGAAGGTCACTGTGACCTTGACCTTTGACCTCAAAATCAATAGGGGTCATCTTCTTGACATGACCAACCTTCTTACTAATTATGAAGACAGAACGCGTAATACTTGTCAAGTTATTGAGCAGACAAGATTTTGAGTTGAAAGTCACTGTGACCTTGACCTTTGACCGACTGACCTCAAAATCAATAGGGGTCATCTACTAGCCATGACCAACCTTCCTACTAAGTATGAAGATAGCACGCCCAAAAGTTGTCAAATTATTGAGCGGACAAAGATGTGGACAGACGGACAGACAGACTGACAAGCGCTATACCATAATATAACCGTTACCTTAGGGCGTATAAAAATGCCAAAGTTTAGTAAGTCAAGGGCCATAACTCTGAAGTTCCTGAAATAATCTTGCTGGATATCGAACTTGGTCTAAGTATCATAGCTATAAACATTTTTATAAGGTTTGGAGAAGATTGGATGAGAACTTATCAATATGTCTCACACACAACTATATGATGGGAGACATAATTATTTCACTTGATCCTTTACTCCATGTAAGAAATGATAAATTCATGAGTATTAATTATACAGGATATTTTGGCAATGGCAGAAACTGTAAAATCAGATCTATATTATTCCGTTTACAAGTAAACAGAGCAGACCCTGATCAGAATGCTCCGACAGGAGCTGTCTGACCAGTGTCTATTTTGTTTGCAAAGGCATTAAACTGCATACTTATATAGAGTAAAGGGTTAATATTACCAAGAAGTCTGTTGTACCTACCTTGTTTTTAGGAGCAGCTATGGGTTCTGAGAAGGCAAAGAAGGGCAGTGCCAGGTTACAGAAGCCATTCTTAAATACCTCTGGATTCTTGTGACCCTGTATAATCTGAAAAGACAGCAATCTGAATGTATAAGATTAAATTTTATAATCTTCACTCCAACAAGCAAATTCATAGAATTGATATCCCCTGCCAAAGGTACTAGGTTTCTACCTAGTATAACAGCGAACACTGGGGTGGGGTGGGGGGTTTGTTTAGGGGGGTTGGTCTTTAGATAATCAATTTTCAATTTAAAACATGAGGGCTATGATATTTGCTGTTTTGATACTGCTTTCTACAGCAATCTTTAATAACAGTGTACATGTTTTGATACTGAATGAGCCACAGCAAGGGGAAATGTGCCTCATTGTATTACAAAAAGTATAGACTTATATTGGCTGCCGCATCTCCGCTGTGGTATCTGATCCAGTCTACTACGGTTTGCATTAGTTTTAGTTTGTGTATACTATACAGTTTATTCTGATATAGTGAATAATTACATATTGGATTGGGTGTTGCATTGGTGACATGGTTGCTGATCTGTTTCTGAACTGTTTGAATCATAAGGCCTATTAATCTTGACACTGCTTGAATATTCAATGCAATACAGTATCCTTCTGCTTTCAGCAGGGGAATAAGGGCAACAAGAGCCGCGTGCGGTGCCAACGCTCGTCTGATTTGGTGCTTGTCCAGCTAAATTTTTTGAAAACGACAAAGGGCCATAACTCCAAAATTTTGAAATCAAGAGTTATGGTTCTTATGTAGGGGCCTTCCCCTCAACGAGATCTACTAACCTATGAAGTTTCATGTTGATACCTCTTATACTTTTCGAGAAATGAGCTACATTAAAGTTTTTGCACAACGACGACGATGACTACGACCCAGTGATCACAATAGCTTCGAAACAGACGAGCTAATAAAATTTAATAAATATATGATTTTTGTGTATCAAAGGGGCATAACTCCTAAAAGCTGCATGCCATCTGAAAAAGTAATGCATGGGAACGACGCTATGGTGATAACAAATATTCATGTTGAGTTTCATTGAATTCTGCAAATCCGTTACAGAGATATAGCATTGGACGGAAAAAATGTGATTTTTGAGTATCAATGCTGCAAGCTATCTGAAAAATTAATACATGGGAAGGATGCCCCAGTGGTAACAAATATTTATGTTGAGTGTCATTTAATTCTGTCAATCAGTAACAGAGATATGACATCGGACGGAAAAAATGTGATTTTTGCATATAAAGGGGCAATAACTCCTAAATGCTACAAGCGATGTGGAAAAGTAATACATGGGAATGATGCTCCAATGATAACAAATATTCATGTCTAGTTTCATTAAATCCTGTCAATCCATTACCGGAAGGACAGAAAGACGGACGGACAAACCTAAAACAATATCCCTCTGCCTTTGGCAGGGGATAATAATAATAAACATTCACACACATAAACTTAGATCCTGAAAGAGCAGCTTGATCAGAGAAGACTCTGGTCAGACGGCTCCTATAGGAGTCCGTTGATCTGGGTCTTCTCTGTTTGCAAAGGTGTAGAAAGGCACATTTATGTTAAGAGTTTGTTACACTATTGACAGTAAGTCTAATGAACATCAAGATGTAAAGTACAGACTACTCAACTTCCAACAACCATGCTTTCATTATACACCGAACCGCAAAATAAACACAACGGTTGGGGAAACACATATAATTAACAAGAGGGCCAGAATGGCCCTGAAGTGCTCACCAAGCAATCAGAGGGGAAGATTTTCAAAGTTGTCACTATATGTTTCTATAGAAAACTAGCCCTGGGGCAGGGTCAATTTTGACCCAAGAGGCACAATTTATATAACTTTTGTAGAGGACCTGAACATGATGCCAAATATGAAAGCTGAGAACCTTCCAGTTTCAGACGAGAAGATTTTCAAAGTTTTCACTATATGTTTCTATTGAAAACTGGCTACCCCTGGGGCGGGGCCAATATTGACCTTGGGGCCATAAGTTATATAAATTTTGTAGACGACCTACACATGATGCTATGTGCCAAATATGAAAGTTGAGAACCTTCAAGTTTCAGAGGAGATGATTTTCAAAGTTTTCACTATTTGTTTCTATTGAAAACAGCCCACCCCTAGGGCGGGGCCAATTTTGACCCCAGGGCCATAATTTATACAACTTTTGTAGAGGACCTGAACATGATGCTCTGTGCAAAATATTAAAGCTGAGAGACTTCCAGTTTCAGACCCAAGGGCCATAATTTATATCACTTTTGTAGAGGACCTGAACATGATGCTATGTGCCAAATATGAAAGCTGAGAGCCTTCCATTTTCAGAGAAGATGATTTTCAAAGATTTCACTATTTGTTTCTATTGAAAACTGCCCACCCCTGGGGCGGGGCCAATTTTGACCCCAGGGTCATAATTTATATAACTTTTGTAGAGGACCTGAACATGATGCTCTGTGCCAAATATGAAAGCTGAGAACCTTCTGGTTTCAGAGGAGAAGATTTTCAAAGTTTTACTATATATTTCTATTGAAAACAAGGCACCCCTGGGGCGGGCCAATTTTGACCCCAGGGGCATAATTTATATAACTTTTGTAGAGGACCTAAAGATGATACTATATGCCAAAGATGAAAGCTGAGAATCCTGTAGATTCAGAGGAGAAGATTGTTAAAGGTTCAAATTGTTGACGACTGACGACGCATGACGGACGACGCACGCCGACAGACAACGGACATCAGGCAATCACAAAAGCTCACCCTGAGCACTTTGTGCTCTGGTGAGCAAAAAAATAAACAGTTCAAATGATGAATAAACATGTGTGCATGCAAGTAAACCATCACAGAGAGTGGAACAATATTCCTCAGAATGATATCGCAAATGTAATTGGCTTCATATAATGTAGATGCGTTGCTTGTATCCAGGTCAGTGGAGGACACACGAGTAGGCCTACACACGAGATATTGACAATGTGTGAAAATTGAACTTGTGAGTGATGAACTTTGATATAATGAAATTGGGGTTGTTTGTTGATAATTTTTTATGAAATGTACACAGTATGTAGGTAAGGTACCAATGAAATGACATAGTCGTTATTTAAAATTTTAATTGTTTTAATTTATTTTCGAATATTATGCGTTTCCCCAAATCATGTAATGCTGCATTTATTTTGCGGTTTGGTGTAATTTTTCAATCATTATACATATAACAGAACCTTCAGTTATCTAAAGATCTACAAACCCATTCCCCAAGATAAAAGTATCTCTATCAAATGCTGGCACCATGAAATTTTACTGGAAACATTTTCTACCAACAGAGCTTAACAGTGGTACTGTTTTTGCATTAGGAGATATCAGATAAAGGAGTTTCTGAAATTATCATGATTGTAAACTACATGTAGTCCATTTCTAAACTTGGGACTTCCACTTTGTCAAGAATCAAAGCTTAGAGAGATAAGTCTTTATCAAAGAGTACTCAATGTATACATTTAACATTAATACATAAAACATTGTTTGTATGCATCACAGATTTACATTCTAAGATTGGATGTTGCCAAATGTATCATTATCATTTCTGGCTATTTCCCACTCAACTTGTTAAAAGATTAATTTCCCTACAACTGTATATAACCAGATTATGGACTACTCACTTTGTACAGTTCTAGGCAGACGAGTCCTACCACCATGGCAGTGGTCGTGGCAATTGCAGGGATGATTCTGCCAGCGATCAGCTTACTCTGTAAAATACATACACGATATATTTTACCTGATGAATATTCATGAAAGAAATAACAACATGAATACATATTAGTCCGACACTACTGCTTAGGAGAAATGAAACTAACATCAAATTTGAGACAAATTTACACTAGACTTATAAAAAGAACCAACATACCAGAGATGAAAATGTAGAACATTTAACTCTTAGCTCCAAAAGTATGCCTTTCTACACTTTTGAAAACAGAGAAGACCCACATTAGATGGCTCCTACAGGAGCCTTCTGATCAGGGCCTGATCTGTTAGCTAATAAAATAATAAAGATGTGATTCTACAGTTTCTGCCATGGCCAAAGCTTCTTAATTTTGAAATCTACATTGCATTTCCTGCATTCTGGGCAGTTTTGAGGGTACTTTTATTAATACTTATACAGGAATTTACTTGAATTCTTAGTTTAACCTCCGACATCCAGACAAATAAATGTAGATAAACAAGATATAAACACAGGTCGTTGCTCACCCTTTACTCCTTTAACCCTTTCCCTCATATAAACACCTTTTCACACATCTGCAAACAGAGTAGACCCAGATCAGACAGCTCCCATAGGAGCCATCTGATCAGTGTCTGCTCCGTTTGCTATAAATGGAATTTGATAAAATATTTTTCTTTAGTTTCTGAAATGGCCGCAATATTCCACCTTCCATATTTCATTACAACTATTTTGTCTATGAATATTCAGTAGTAGGTATTGAAAATTGGAATAAATATAGAACAGGGAAAGGGTTAAGAAATAATGATGTTTTGAGATTAATTGTTCATTCAGAGTCAAAACACCATTCACATCGGCGACAGAGTTTGACTGTACTGTACATAATTTGTAAGGGTCCGTTCAACGGACCATTCACAGTAATCTAAAAACTTGTTTCAAACTATATTCTCTTGAACAGTCATAGTGTATATCGTTATGTTGTTTATTTTGCATAAGTTTCCATTCGTCGACATTCATTTAGTTGTGGATGTTGAGTTGGGTGCACAAACAAACATTTTCGTTTCGTTCCAGTGCTCTTTCGTAGTGAAGAAAATCAGGGTGAGTGATTTGTGAAATTAATTAATAATTGGAACACTCTGCTGTTTTTGTCTGAAATACTCATGAAAAGTTATTCTCGTTCATCTCTCTTAGCAAGAGTCTGCTTGAACGAGACCTAAAATGTTGCGAATTTCAAAGCAATACACGAAAAACACTGCACAATTTCAAAGTTTAAAGGAGAAAGGCATTATATGGCACACTTTCACCGGTACCAAAAAATCACTATATGTTTCGAACATGTACAAATTATGATTGGGACTCTTTGTTTATTAGACTTTAGTCTATTAAATTCTCATCATTATTTACTCCAAAGTGAAGTCTACATTCAATGAATGTGTTTTTTACACATTTAGACTATTAGAAGATCTAATGCCCAAAAGATGGATATTTCAAAAGGTTACGAAAGGGTATTGAGAAGGTGTGAATAATTACCTCGAAGGTGGGAAAACACTGTGCTCGAAATAAACAATCAATAAAAGGAACCAGAATGATCTGCGGGACCAGCACACATGCTCAAATTTTCGGATTATCGCTATTCAGATTAATGCAGGTATTTTCAATGAGATTTGATAGAATTTGAGCCGGGACCTCAAAATTCACTCGGAATAGCCGGGTGTCTCAAAAGAACGAGTCGAATAACGCTGTTATACTGTACTTTTGTATGAGTTAGAGAGGGGACAAGCAAAAATTCACCGAAATTCATAAGATAAGGGGGGATAATTCAAGAATGTCTGGCACAAAGTTGCTGGTTATCGAATATGACTGAGACATTATGGTAATACTGTATACATGCTGACAAAATTTGAAAAAAGATTGGATTACATTTGTTTGAGTTAGAGAGTGGACAAGCAACTAGAACTACCACTAGAGGTGATTAATACCCCCACTCGAACATTTGACACAAAGATGGGGTTATAAAAATAAAGCTCCCGACCGCTAAATTTTCATTTGTTAAATCATGAAAAGGGAGATCATTCATTCAAAACCTTTATTGTAGGTGCAGAACTTCAGATGGTGTTCAACAATACAGCAAAATTTAAAACAAGAGGGCCTGAAAGGCCCTGATATCGATCACCAGACAATCAGAGAAGAAGATTTTCAAAGTTTTCACTATATGTTTCTATAGAGAACTAGCCGGCCCTGGGGCAGGGTTAATTTTGATCCCAGGGGCATAATTAATATAACTTTTGTAGAGGACCTGAACATGATGCTGTGTGCCACATATGAGAGTTTAGAACCTTCCAGTTTCAGAGAAGATTTTCAAAGTTTTCACTATATGTTACTATAGAAAACTGGCTACCCGTGGGGCGGGGCCAATTTTGACCCCACGTCATAATTTATATAAATTTTGTAGAGGACCTGAACATGATGCTATGTGCCAAATATGAAAGCTGACAACCTTCCAGTTTCAGAGGAGAAGATTTTCGAAGTTTTCTCTATATGTTTCTATTGAAAAATAGCCACCCCTGGGGTGGGGCTAATTTTGAGAAGATTTTCACAGTTTTACTATATGTTTCTATAGAAAACAAGGCACCTCTGGGGCGGGGCAAATTTTGACCCCAGGGGCATAATTTATATAACTTTTGTAGCGTTTCCGGAGGTTGCCATGGGTTTAAAAAAGTTGCCGATAGTTTTTCTTTTCGCGTGTTGTCTGCATCCGAGATATTGCCAGCTATTGTATTGGTCAATTGTTATAACACCCCCCCCCCCCCCCAGAAGAGGAAGCTGGCATTCGGAACACGTTCTAAAAATAGTTGCTTGGTAATTCCGCTAACACAAGTCCATTACACAGGAAACAGGCGAGTAAGCCTAATTGAAATCCTCAATTTGCGGGACACCAGACAATGCGAGAATCCTGCTATCCAGCAGGCTGGCAGCATATCTGTTGAAGTCAATAGCTTTTATACTTTGGAAGATATGATCCGGACAAGCCTGACTGACGAATGGATGGACTGACATGGTGACTCCAGTATACCCCCCCTCCCCAAAAAAACCCCAAGTTTGTTTGTGGGGGTATAAAAAGAAAATTCATAAAGGGGAGATAATTCTGGAGTGTCTGGAGCAATCTTGCTGGTTATCGAACTTGACCGAGACATTATGGTAATATACTTGCTGACAAAATTTAACAAGAGCTGTCCGCAGACAGCGCGCTCCACGTTCTTTAGTGCTGGATAGTGTAGTGGAAGTCCAAGTCAGAAAGGGGAGATAACAACAGCAAAATTAATTTAAGGGTTACCTGCCCTTGTGAAATGGGTCCCCCTTGTAATAGTTAATATGTATACCTAAGATGAACCAAATATCTTGGACAGTTTCTGAGACATGGACCTGAACATAAAACTTAACCAACAATGAAAATTCTAAGTCGAAAAAGGGACATAACTATGGCAAAATTAATTTTAGGGTTATCTACCCTTGTGAAATGGATTCCCCTTGTGATAGTAAACATACATACCAAATATGAACCAAATATTTTTTATGGTTTCTGAGAAAAGGACCTTAACAAAAAGGTGCTGGATAGTGTAGTTGAAGACTAAGTCAGAAAGGGGAGATAAAAACAGCAAAATTCATTTAAGGGTTACCTGCCCTTGTGAAATGGGTCCCCCTTGTAAAAGTTAATATGTATACCAAAGATGAACCAAATATCTTGGGACAGTTTCTGATACATGGACCTGAACATAAAACTTAACCAACAATGAAAATTCTAAGTCGAAAAAGGGGCATAACTGTGGCAAAATTAATTTTAGGGTTACCTACCCTTGTGAAATGGGTTCCCCTTGTGATAGTAAACATACATACCAAATATGAACCAAATATCTTTGATGGTTTCTGAGAAAAGGACCTTAACAAAAAGGTTAACCAACGCCGACGCCGACGCCGACACGTCACCGACGAGAGGGTCATGACAATAGCTCCACTTTTTGAAAAAGTGGAGCTAAAAAGGATTGATAACATTTGTTTGATTTACAGAGCGGACAAGCAAAAATTCACAGAAATTCATAAAGGGGAGATCATTCTGAAGTGTTTTGGCCAATCTTGCTTGTTATCGAACTTCACTGAGACATTACGGTAATATACATGCTGACAAAATTTGAAAAGGATTGGACTGCATTTGTTTGAGTTAGAGAGTGGACAAGCAAAAGTTCACGGATAGACAGTGCCATGACATAGTATGTCCCGTCTGAAGAAAAATGTGACAAATTATTTGGTTACGACGACAATGCAAAATGGAGTGAACCCTGTATATTCGCCTCTGCAAAACGAAGGCTACACAATAATTTACTATAAGCAAATATTTGGATAATTCTGTATATACTAAAATTACAAGTTACTAATAATACAACCATAAACTGGAAGAAGATTGTTAAACAATCACCAAAATTCAAAGTGTCGGCAAACAGGAAGTAAAAGTTTTTGTCATTAAATAATCACCAAAATTCAACCAAGGTGTCGACAAACAGGAAGTAGATGGACAACAGACCTGAAAAGGGGAGACACTGTAAAACTCACCACGAGTATGTTTCAGACCAAAATATGAAATCATTCCAGCATACACAAGCCAAGAAATCTTTGACGAAATTTTTTGTAATTAGCAATCATCAAAATTCAATCAAAGTGTCGGCAAACAGGAAGTAAATGGACGACAGACCTGAAAAGGGGAGAATGGTACAACTCACCATGAGTATGCTTGAGACCAAATATGAAATAATTCCAGCATACACAAGCCAAGAAATCTTTGACGAAAGTTTTTGACATTAAACAATCATCAAAATTCAATCAAAGTGTCGGAAAACAGGAAGTAGATGTCGAACTTGATTGTATGACCGCTGTTGGACAAAGGTTAAGACAAGGGTGCAATTATCACATTACATAATGTTTTCACACCTCGCTGCGTCTATATGTAAACTAAAATATCGGTGACCACAGAAGGTGTGAAAACTGCATTTCGGTAAATGCGCATTTCTTTGAGTATCAAAATATGTTAGCCAAATCATCTTCTTTCAACAACAAAGACCTAACACCATTTAACTCCACCAACCTTGTGTCTGTCTGCGGGTGGAATGTCATAGTTTTCTGCTCTGAGATTGGAACAAGCCACAATAAAGTCCATGTGGAAGTTTGTGTCATCGTCTTTCTCAAATTCGACAGGTTTGAGTGTGAGGCCCTTCAAGGAGTCCAGTGATGGCATTTTGTCTTTCAGTGTCTGAAGCTCACTTACGTCTGTAGTTAACAAAGTTAAATCAGTTTTGTTGAAGTAGACTAAGGCATAATCATATGGTTTTATGATATTAATCATTTAACCCTCACCACATAGATATTCATGCAAGAAATAATGACAATGGATAATATTTACATTCCCCCTGCAACGTCCTTATATAACCTTATTCTAAAAAGAAAGTTGCATTTTCCCATGAACGTTCATTTCAATACCGGTTTGAGTCGGTTCTCCTTTTCCCAGAATTCCGCTGGACAATTTACTGATTAAAATATTGTATTCATTCTATATTTATAATATGTGTTTGGGACTATTTTTCATACCATATATAGAGATCCTTGTCTATATGGGATGGGAATAGATGATTGACACGTCTTCTTCTTTCACAATTTACTTCTCTCAATTCTCTCTTTGCGTACTACATTCAAACTCTATTAATAAACGTCTGTTCCCAAGCGACGTAACGTCACTTCCGTGTTATGTACACGTGACGTAAGGAGCGTTATCTCCAACAATCCTACTACGTTAGAAACGAACCTGGCAACGACCTAGATAGCGGCTATTACGTGACCGGTATATAATATTTAAAAAAAAATCCGTTGAAATATAAGAAATACAATGGAATATAAATATAAGAAATAAATGACGTGCTCCCGGTGTTCATGAGGTTATGCAACGCATAGCTTTACGAGCAAAGATTCACGTGAAGCCCTTTGGGCTTCACTAACTTTGCTCGTAAAGCTATGCGTTGCATAACCTCATGAACACCGGGAGCACGTCATTCATTTCTTAATCAACAAGTTGAATTTTTGTAATGGCATATGTTCACAGAAATGTTAGCCCATGGCTGTATTATTAGTAACTGTAGAATAATATTTATATATAGTTCCATAAGCAAAGAGCCATCTGATTAGGGTCTACCCTGTTTGCAAAGACACTAAAAGGCATATCTATGAAGACATTAAAAGGCATATCTATGAAGACATTAACAGGCATATCTATGAAGACATTAAAAGGCATATCTATGAAGACATTAACAGGCATATCTACGAAGCCACGGGTTAAAACACTGATTCAGACCACATGTTCTTGAAAAAGGAAGTAATTATGTTCAGTTTTTGGCTCTCAAGAATTTAAGACCACAATATGATTTAGGTGCAGACCATCTGAAGCCATCTCATATATAAATGTTAACCAATTATCTCTTTCTATTATAACCAATGTTAACCAATTATCTCTGTCTATTATAACCAATCATGACTTCCTGACTATTCATTAACCAATGTAGAATCCATCTTTAGTATTCCCTAAGCAGACAGTGTAGGCTGATCAGATGGATCCTACAGGAGCTGTCTGAACAGGGTCTACTCTTCAAAGGCATGCACAGGTATTTCTATCTGGTAAATGCCAATGTTACTAGGGCTGTCATGATACACTAACGTATTCGAATTATTCGAATATCGTTTCTGGCGGTGAGTGTATCATATTCGCTACCCAAAGAACCGAATATTGACGAATACAATTAGACATATAGGAAATTAACAAAATTAAAAGAAAAACAACATATTTTCGCCAGAAATAATTGAAATCTGAGCGAAACATTCCAGCTGCGAAACGCCTTTTTGCAGTGACACCAAGGGAGATGACTATTGATGACTTCTTATGTTTACAAATCACGATGCCGGGTGTTGGTCCTGTTGGATTCAACAGGCTTAATAATTGTACTCTTGCATTCACTTTTTGCAAAAAAATAATCAAATGATTCAAATACACGAAACAATTATCGAAAACAAGTTTGTTTTAATAGGACTAATTCTTAGTTTTTACGACAACCGCAAACTGTTGTTTCATAACAATGTCGGGCCGAAAGAGATTTTCAGACTCTGATCACATATAAAGGGGTGAGAATGGCCGTTGGTGAAAAAAGAGGAAAATTGGCAGGGGTCAAGGGGGCCGCCTAGGCCCCTTGCGGGACATGGGCAGCGGCCATGTGGGGGTTCAGGTGTCATTCATGTTTTTTTTTTACAATTATACTTGAGTTGCATGTCATACATGATGAGCTGTGTTTACATGTCCATACAATTTACATTCAGTTTATTATTGGATCCATTCAACATTGCCAGATTAATTTCTTGTCAAACACAAGCAATTAAAACTCACACGTTTTAAAAATGAAATCAAATGGAACTCTGTGATCACAGATAAAGATACAAAATTTGATTTTTAAAGTTGGCATGGTATTGTAACAGTTAACTTTCTAGACAAGATTCACCAAAGTTCACATTAGTCACAATTTCTAGTCAAAGTTCACATTCAAACTCTGATTCTGATTACCCTTTTCATGTCAATAAACCATCTTCTAATTCATTAAACTGGTTTATTAAAAACAAAATATAACTTTTCTGAATCGATACATCTTGACCAGTTCCTTTAACATTACCTATGAATAGCTATTGACAGACAACTTTCTGGTGAATACTTGACAAGTTGACATTACAGGTTTTTACCTGTGACTGGAAATCCGCTGTTTCAACAACTGGACATGTTTAATGCTTTTCAGAAGGTTCTTATATGCTACGCAGTCGCGTTTTCCGTAATTTATTTGTTTGGGACAAAGTTTACACAAGGTTCCCTCGCCCGAAGTTTACTTTCAGTTTCACGAAATCGTCACCAATTATCACTTTTCTTGTTTCTTTACCGAATGTCAACGTAATTTCTTTCTCTAGCACTCTTGGGTAGAACTTGTTTTCCACACTGTTATCGTAATCTTTGCCTATGCTTCTCATTTTTGTCTTAAATTCAGATTAATTGACAGTACAGATACAGAATTTCATATCACGGACGCCATCTTGGAAATGTTGAACGAACACTGCATAATACGAGCGGTTTGATTGGCTGTAGGACAAGAGTCTCGTTATTCGATTAGGTGAACCGAAATCTCGCTGTTAACGTGATATAAACGTTGTTAACGCGGATTTACTTGGAATAGTGAAAGAATATATCGGCAAATAATAATTTCCTGAATTTATCGCCATCAGGGCCCCCCCCCCCCCTACACATTTCTCAACGGATTTACATCGATCTCAAAAACGGCCCAGAGGGAAACGAAATCCGCGGATCCGCGGAAAATTCTCACCCCTGATAAAAGCGCCGTCTGGAATCATTTAGGGTTTCCGACGGGATCAGAAGGAAAAACCAACAATGAAATCACTGTTTGTAAAGTGTGTCACCACGAAATGAAGTCATACTGCCAGTTGTTCGCTCTAGCGGTTAGTTATCGGAGCGCCCCAATGTCTGAACGTACCCAAAATTTATTGACCACATTTATTTGAGTTCGTTCACAATTCACAAGAAATGGACGAAACCAGCAGGCTATATTCAATTAGATACAGTGTAATGCACTGTATTTTGATAGTGCTTGAATTTGAATTAGTATTATTTTTATGCATATTGCCTAAAAACTGCAATAGGACTGGACCAGTTTACTTTTGAACAAGGTTCTATTCAGTGTTTCTAGTTTATGTGATTTTGCCAATTAAATATTTAAACTCATACTTTTCCCTTGCTTATCAGCACATGTCCAGTAGCATTTTCATTATAAGCTTAAATGTTCCTAATCCTAAATATGGACTCAGTCTGGACATGCTTTGGCTTAAGTAACTCTTATTAGCTTATGGAAGCCTTATGCCATAGCATGTTTATGTAACTGTATTCGTATTTGTGAATATTTATTCGTATTCGTTATACTGTATCGTGATACGTATTCGTATTCGCTACATGGGCGTATCGTTGCAGCCCTAAATGTTACCAAATGAGAATTGCTTAAAGCTCTCTGCTAGAGAAGCTAGCAAACTAACCAAATCCTCCATTTGATCCATTGGCCTCCAATTCTGCATCAGTCACAGATATCTTAACTCCAGACCTTGGCTTGAACTCTTGCACTACTACTTTATCCACCATGCTTTTGATGGCATCTCTGTCCTGTACTTGTTTAATTCCATAAATTTCTGCCTTGAGATTTGCAGCTGCTACTATAAAGTCTAGATGCATCTCCTGAAGAAGATTAGAGATAAACTGAATTATGAAAAGCACATATACTGCGAAATGTCCCTCTTAAGGTCTTTAACCCTTTACCTGATGAATATTCATGGCAGAATATTAATTAACTGACTTTCTTTTGTTATACAACACAAGTGTATACACTATGATAAATAGCATAGATAAGATCTAAGGTATTCGGTAAGCAAATAGAGCAGACCCTGATCAGATGGCTAATGGAGTCATCTGATCTGGGTCTACTCTGTTTAAAAATGTATCTCTATCCAGTAATGTGTTCTAACATGTGGCAACATAATACTGGACAAAAGTAGCATTTAGCAGCCATTTACCACGCAAGATATCTATCTTTTAACAGCTGATTAACCCTTTAAATGCATAAACCAAAGAATTTAGCAATTGGGACCTGTGTAGATGGATGATCCCTCTGACAAGGGTCTGTATTGTTTGTCATTTGACCCTTTCCTTCATATAGAGTAGACCCAGATCAGACGACTCCTATAGGAGCCGTCTCATCAGAGTCTGCTCCGTTTGCTAACCCTTTACTCCATGAATATTCATGTAAGAAATAATGACATCATAAGTATTAACCAGATTATTGTTTAAACAGGTACGTGAAAACAGGAATTGTTGACCATGGCAGAAGCTAAAGGATCTTATCCATATACTGCAATTAGCAAACAGACCAGACCCTGATCTGACAGCTCCTTCAGGAGCCATCTCATCTGGGTATTCTCTGTTTGCAAAGGCATAGAAAAGCGTATTTATGGAGTAAAGGGCTAATTGACTTTGATAGATCTGTTTCTTTAGTTTCTACAAAGGCTACAATATTCCACCTTCCATATTGCATCATGACTATTCAGTAGGTATTGAAATTTGGAAGAACATAAAACAAGGAAAGGGTTTAACACTTTTGGCAAATTTAATCTCTTCACACTGAATAATATTGTACTCTACCATTAAACAACGAGGTAATGTTGTATTGCTATGCCAAAGATGCTATGCTATGTCCTAGACCAAAGATTAAGCCCACAAGTGGCAAATTTCAGAGCAGACGGATAGCGCCACGACATAATACGTCCCGTCTGAAGACGGGAGTATAAAAAGGGGAATAACTAAAAAAATATTGATGCTAGAGGTATGGCCCTTGTGCCTGACACTTCCTCTATTAAGCTGTCACCTGTCCTAAAATCTGGAATTAGAGTTGTCATCTTTGGTTTTATTAAGCTACTTACTATGTTTGAATCAAACTTGATTGCATGAGGACAGCGCTTTGGGCCTGACCAGAAGGCTGCACCTGAACTGGTTTTCTGAAATTCACATAAAACAAGATAAAACTTGAAAACAAACTTGGAGACAAAAACACTTCAACTCTCAACAAATTCTCCATCACCTCTGTAATCAAGGTCTTCTTCAGGATTTAAAACTGCTGTGTAAATTGTGCATGAATATTGCAGCATCCTTACTTTTTAACAAGAGCAGGGTGATATGGTGCTTGTCCAGCTAAATTAAACATTTTTGAAAAAAAATAAAAAGGGCCATAACTCAAAAATTTTGAAATCAAGAGTTATGGGTCTTATGTAGGGGCCTTCCCCTCAATGAGATCTACTAACCTATGAAGGTTCATGTTGATACCTCTTACACTTTTCGAGTAACGAGCTACATTATAGTTTTTGCACGCCGCCGCCGACGACGCCTACGACCCAGTGATCACAATAGCTCGACTTTTCTTCGAAACAGACGAACTAAAAAACCCGGGAACATTCACTGAATATAGCAATTACCTAGAAACACCATTTTGAACATGAAAAGGAAGCCTTGACACATGAACAATGGTATTTATGTATAAGATAAAAGTCTCGGTCAGAGTGAATATACGTTTGGGGAAAAATTCTTGAAAAACAAAATATCCCCCACTCTATTTACCAACAATCAAAATGCAATAAATATCCAACAAGTAGATTCTGACTTACCTGATCTGCTGGAAAATTGTATAACAGCTGACTGATCTGATTGCAATAGTTCTCAGCCCAAAGATTCCTAGCATAATCTACACATTCTTTAAAATTGCTGGGTCGGTGGTCCACTAAAGTTTTTCTCACCGTGTCCAAAGTCTCAATCTGTAAATGACAAAAATCTGATAATTATGCCATAAAATTATGCACGGAATTCAAAATGATTTTCTTTGTCAGAACATTGATCCAATTTGTCCTCAATTTGGTCTCTTGGTGGCTGAAGTTTCAAATCAGTTGTATCATGAGCTACTATTTTTGCTACATTCTTAACCCCCATTCTACTATCTGCGACCCAACTCGCATTTGCAAACAGCTTGGATCCAGATAAGACATCCAGTAACAAGGGGTCTCATCAGGATCCATACTGTTTGGTAGTCAATAGTTTCTAAAAAGTTGGATCTAAACGGGTGTAATCAGCATGGCCCTAGATCCAGATTTCAGCAGACATTATTTTTTCACAGCGGCGTAAAGAGTTAACCCTTTATCTGATGAATAGTCCTATAGGAACTAGCTGTAGTTTTATAATGGCACATGCACAAAAAATGGTTTGGCCTTGGCTGAAAGTGTGGAATCAGATCTATATAGTTCCATCAGCAAACCCAGCTGATCCTGAGTTAACAAGCTCCTACAGGAACCTACTGGGTCTACTCTGTTTGTAAAGGAGACAAAATGTGTCTCTATCAACTGGTTGAACATTTATAAGCAATTCAAACATTGTTCCCTCATGTTCTGAATGCAATTTTTTCTATCAATCATTTCCAAATTCAAGATGTGAGCATCAACAAATTTGGGTTCTAAGAAATGCAGAGTTATTTTGTGTATCATATGGGTCTCTAATGTTTGAAACAGCAAGCTAGGGGGCATGAGTATTGTTGCAATTTTAATAAATGCTAATGAACAGACTCTTTTTGCATTGCTGCTTTTGCTTTTCAAGGATCTCCTACTTTCAGAATATTTGTCTCATAGATTGTAATTATATGTTTTGAGTGAAGTCCTCTTTACATGATTTTCAAATATGGCAACATGTCAAACAGGAATGAGTAAAAATATTTTCTGTTAAACAGGAATGGGTAGAAATATTTTCTGTTAAACAGGAATCGGTAGAAATATTTTCAACTGATACAGTAGAACCTGCCTTAAGCGACCATTCATTTATTGAACATAGGGAGTCTTAAAAGCAGGTGGTTGCTTAGTGCAGGTCAAAAGAATTACAGAAAGCTCCCATTACTTTTGAACTGCATTAAGTTACCACCTGCCTTACATACCCATAATAAGACCTCCACTTCCGAGAAAAGTTATTACGTAAACAATGGAGTAATCAGGTGATCATCGGCAAAACGCGGAAGAATTTAACGGAAAAGGCCGATAATATTGTGTTGTAGAACAAAAAATCTGGTATTGATGAAATCTGTTTATTTGCATCAAGGGCATTTTTCGATATAAGTTGAAATTGGCAACCTTTATAATAATGATTGAGCATAACAAATACCAAGTTTTATGATATTATTAAAAAGATGCGTTCATTGTAGGGACTTCCTCTTTAACCCTTTACTCCACGAATATTCATGTAAGAAATAATGACATGAATATCAATTAGATATTATAATGGTACAAGGACATGGCAATTTTTGGGCATAGTAGTAACTGCATATCTATATAATGTCATGAGCAAACAGAGCAGACACTGATTGGATGGCTTTTAAATGAGCCATTTGATCTGGGTCTAATCTGTTTGCAAAGGCATTTATGGAGTAACGGGTTAAGCATTTTGGCTCAGTCTGATTTTATACTCACAGGTTGTGTGCCTTGTAGCTTCATTGTTCTTTCCATAAATTTGGTGTCAGTTAAGTAAAGGTTGGCTGTCTCAATTGGTCCTTTGAACTCCCCCTCAAACAAATCTCTAGCCCACTGAAGAGTGTGTTCTATTGCATTGGGGAAATTCTTAAGAGTACATATAGGGATGGACCTTTCTGGAGGGTCTTGGGATGATGAATACGATTCTGTAACATGTGGTATCACAACCTGAAAGAAAATCCAAATGTCTCATATTACTGTAGTAGAGCTGTCTATAAGGGGTATTAACCCTTTACTCCATATGCCTTTCTACGCATTTGCAAACAGTAGACCCGGATCAGATGGCTCCTATAGGAGCCGTCTGATCAGGGTCTGCTCTGTTTGCTTTATAGGATATAATACAGTTTTGATTCTACAGTTTCTGCCATGGCAAAAAATTCCTGTGTCAAAGTGCTATTATAACAAAATGCTATTCATGATGTCATTATTTCTTACAAGAATATTCATGGAGGAAAGCCAAGGGTTAAGTTAAGTCACACAAAAAATTTTTTCTATATTTTCCTGCCAAATGTTATCCTGTTGGTAAAAGAGTAAATCTCCTCAAAATCAGACACTCAAACTAGAATTGTTTTTGACGCAAAAACTGATGTCTCCCCTAGTGCATGGACAAAATTTTCCAAAGTCCCATAACTCTGCAGAAAATAATCGAACCCAAAAAGGAATAAACTATGCGCTTTTGAACGCACATATCCTGTGTGAAAAGAGCGCTATATAAATGTGGTATAATAATAATAACTATGCATGGCGCTGATCAATCCTATGAAGTTTCAAGAAAATCCGATAAAAGATTTTGTGGGATTTCCCCCAAAATCTTTTATGTAAAAATTTCGATCATGCCGTTTCCATACATGTCATTCCGATAGCATCAGTAGAGCAGGAGTTATTGATTGGACAAAAAATTGTTACAAAGGGCAATAACTCCGAAAGTATTGAAGCCAGAGTTATGGCCCTTGTACATGACAATTCCTCTAATCATGTTCTGTCAATGTATGAAGTTTCAATCAAATGGCATTAGCCATGTAGGAGTTATCATCCGGACAAAGTGTGAAAAATTGACCTTGTGACCAAGACCTTGAATGGTGACCTTGACCTTTGACCCACGTGCCTGAATCCTGCCGTCTGCGGCTTGTTAAGGAGAACATTTGTGCCTAAGCATTTTGGAATCCTTCCAGATATTCCTACCAAATCATGTTAAAGTGTCAATGAAGTACAGTAAAACCTGTCTATAACGGCCACTAAATTACATCAAGTATTTTATGTTAAAGGCAGGTGGCTGCTTAAAGCAAGGTGAAAGTAAAACAAAATGCTCCTATAGGAGCGTTCTGTTTTGCTTTCACCTTGCTTTAAGCAGCCACCTGTCCTAAATACCAAATAATTAACATAATTTAGTGGCCGTTATAGAGAGGTTTTACTGTATATCTAAGAAATAACTAGTTCTAAATTGCATTATGATGAACAAGATTTCTGCTGAAAAAGACTGCATCTTTTAATAACACTAAATGAAATTTATAGTAACCATGGAAGTGTGAATTCTGGTACCCTTCAAACTTTAGTGAAGAGAAAGGGCTTCTATTTGTTTGGGCTGATTTTTAAATTACCAGCTATAAATGTGAGTGATACTTGCAGGGTCCCATTTATTTATGGTACTAAACATTTACACAGTTTCATTGGAAATGTCCAGTTTCTGAGATATGATTAAGATAGACAAAAATGTTAAGTATTTCACAAAGGACCATAACTCCAGTGTTCCAAAATCAATACAAGTGGCACTTGCAGGGCGATATTTCCTTAAAGTTCTAAACAGTTTCACTATAAAGTTTAAAAGAAAACCTCCAAATTGATACTGGCAGGGCGGCACTTCCTCATGGTACCAAACATTTACACAAAGTTTCATAGTATAACTCCCAATAGTTTCTGGTCTTCCATGGTCAATATGAATAATAATTGCAGAGCCGCATGTCCTTATCCTACTTAACATTTTCACAAACTTGCAGGCCACATTCTGTTATGGTACTAGTGATACTTGCAGGCCACATTCTGTTATGGTACTAGTGATACTTGCAGGCCACATTCTGTTATGGTACTAGTGATACTTGCAGGCCACATTCTGTTATGGTACTAGTGATACTTGCAGGCCACATTCTGTTATGGTACTAGTGATACTTGCAGGCCACATTCTGTTATGGTACTAGTGATACTTGCAGGCCACATTCTGTTATGGTACTAGTGATACTTGCAGGCCACATTCTGTTATGGTACTAGTGATACTTGCAGGCCACATTCTGTTATGGTACTAGTGATACTTGCAGGCCACATTCTGTTATGGTACTAGTGATACTTGCAGGCCACATTCTGTTATGGTACTAGTGATACTTGCAGGCCACATTCTGTTATGGTACTAGTGATACTTGCAGGCCACATTCTGTTATGGTACTAGTGATACTTGCAGGCCACATTCTGTTATGGTACTAGTGATACTTGCAGGCCACATTCTGTTATGGTACTAGTGATACTTGCTGGCCACATTCTGTTATGGTACTAGTGATACTTGCAGGCCACATTCTGTTATGGTACTAGTGATACTTGCAGGCCACATTCTGTTATGGTACTAGTGATACTTGCAGGCCACATTCTGTTATGGTACTAGTGATACTTGCAGGCCACATTCTGTTATGGTACTAGTGATACTTGCAGGCCACATTCTGTTATGGTACTAGTGATACTTGCAGGCCACATTCTGTTATGGTACTAGTGATACTTGCAGGCCACATTCTGTTATGGTACTAGTGATACTTGCAGGCCCTCATTCTGTTATGGTACTAGTGATACTTGCAGGCCACATTCTGTTATGGTACTAGTGATACTTGCAGGCTCTCATTCTGTTATGGTACTAGTGATACTTGCAGGCCCTCATTCTGTTATGGTACTAGTGATACTTGCAGGCCACATTATGTTATGGTACTAGTGATACTTGCAGGCTCTCATTCTGTTATGGTACTAGTGATACTTGCAGGCCCTCATTCTGTTATGGTACTAGTGATACTTGCAGGCCACATTCTGTTATGGTACTAGTGATACTTGCAGGCCACATTCTGTTATGGTACTAGTGATACTTGCAGGCCACATTCTGTTATGGTACTAGTGATACTTGCAGGCCACATTCTGTTATGGTACTAGTGATACTTGCAGGCCCTCATTCTGTTATGGTACTAGTGATACTTGCAGGCCACATTCTGTTATGGTACTAGTGATACTTGCAGGCCACATTCTGTTATGGTACTAGTGATACTTGCAGGCCACATTCTGTTATGGTACTAGTGATACTTGCAGGCCCTCATTCTGTTATGGTACTAGTGATACTTGCAGGCCACATTCTGTTATGGTACTAGTGATACATGCAGGCCCTCATTCTGTTATGGTACTAGTGATACTTGCACAACACTATTTGCAAAGGTTATCAGAAGTTATCAATAGCCCAGTAGGAGTTTACCTGTACATTTGCTTTTGTTCCCAGAGTACCAGACTCCAGTAATGGTTTGTGGTAGTAAACACAGCGTCTGTCCATATACAAACCTGCCAAACAAACAAAGACATGTAATACAGAATCTCACAACAAAAAATCTGTCATAGATGTATGCTGAGCTCAAACCACTGACATCAATTTTAATCTCCTTTATGGATTAGTTATAAAAGACAAGGTATGCATTTTCAATGGTTTTTATCATTGTTATGATGTTGATACAAAATATTTTCAAAGTTTTCACTATGTTTCTATAGAAAACTGGTCACCCTGGGGCAGGGCTTCATTTGAACCCAGGGGCATAATTCATACATTTTTGTAGAGGACCTCAAGATGATGCAATGTGCCAAATATGAAAGCTAAGAAACTTCCAGTTTAAAAGGTGACTTCTAAAGGTTTCACAATTTATATTTCTATATAAAACAAGAGGGCCATTGACAGTGTTAATTTTTCAGCAGACAGCATTTCTAACAGATGGCAACCCTATCACTGCTGAGTTTGACTTGACTGAAATTAGCACACAGTTTGGCTTCTGGTCTGATGCATATGTGGTTCATATGTGGTTTGTACAAGAGAGTTAATTGTAAGATTGACATGCATTAACCCTTTCTTCCATAAATATACCTTTCTATGCCTCTATAATAGTCACTTTATGAAACCATTGTGATAAATAGAGCATTTGCTCCTATGGAGCAAATGCTCTATTTATCACATTGGTTTCAAATCTACACAATTCTGAAATTTTCCTTTTCTCAAATTAATGCTCCTTTTAGGTAGATTTATTCAAAGAGGTAGGATCTAAAAATAGCCTATGAGGGAATGGGTTAAAAACAGTGTGAACAGACAATAATTCTGAAGCAGACAACATAACAGTGAACAGGAACCTGACCTCTCCAATAACTGCATAACACAAACTGGCTATCAGGAGTCCAAGATAAGGGGAAACCTTTAGATTGTAGAAGTCTATTATAAAGTATAACCCACAGGGCAGGGCTGGGCCAATTTTAACATCAGAACTATAATTTTAACAAAATTTATAAAGATATACTAAGTAAATCTATACACCAAATATCTAAAGCTCTGGGACTTGTAGTTTTTATCAAGTAGGTTTTTAAAAGTTTTCCCTATGCCTATAACTCGTGAACCCAGCACTCTGCTAAAGAAAACTAAACAACAGTCTGCTTAAAAACACTGGCCAGCTTTTGGGCGGGGGCCAACTTTGACCCCAGGGGCATAATTAATATAACTTTTGTAGAGGATGGGAACATAATGATACGTGCCAAATATGAAAGCCGAGAAAATTCCAGTTTCAGAGAAGATTTTCAAAGTTTTCAATATATGTTTCTATTGAAAACGTGACACCCCCAGGGTGGGGCCAATATTGACTCCAGGGGCATTATTTATATAAATTTTGTAGAGGACCTATAGGTGATGCTAAGTGCCAAAGATGAAAGCTAAGAACCCTGTAGATTTAGAGAAGATTTTTAAAGGTTCAAATTGTTGACGACGTATAACGCACGACAAACGCCGACGGACATCAGGCGATCACAAAAGCTTTGTGCTCTGGTGAGCCAAAAACTAGCATTGTTTTTGGTACAAAAACCGATATGTCTTCCCCCCACACCGACAAAATTTTACATGTAAAAATTTCAAAGTCCCATAGTTCTGCAGAAAATCATGGAACCAGAATAGGAATAAGGCATGCACAACTAGACATGGTGCTGATCAATCCTATTAAGTTTCATGAAAATGCTACCAAAGGTTTTAGAGAAACCATGCAGACAAAATTTTCCATGTAAATATTTCAAAGTCCCATAACTCTGCAGAAAATCATCGAACCAGACCAGGAATAAGATATGCACATCTAGGCATGGTGCTGATCAATCCTATAAAGTTTCATGAAAATCCAACCAATGGTTTTGGAGAAACTGCACAGACAAATTAAAATGGGACAGACAGAAGGACGCCACGCACAAAAACAAAATGTCTCCCTAGTATACTAGGGAGACATAATAAGGTCGAATTCTAGAGTGGTTTTTTTTACATTATGCAGCTTAATGCAGGACGGAAGTTATGCCCCTCTAGGAGCTTTCTGCATTACTTTCATCATGCATTATGGAACCGCATGTTCTTATCAACCTCTATATTTCTTATCAACCTCTATATGGGACACGGATGCCCCCGCCGGCAAACAGGAAGTAGATGAATGACAGACCTGAAAAGGGGAGACACGTTACAACTCACTATGATAATGCTTCAGACCACATATCAAATCATTCCACCTTACACAAGCTAAGAATCCTTGACGAAAATTTCGGACTTATGTACGGATGGACCGGCAAGGGTAAAACTTAATGCCCCCGTCGCCTAAAGGCGGGGGCATAAAAAAACACAAACAAAACAAAAGTGGAATCAGGTTGTCAAAACAGTTTAGGTCCTAATGAGACAATGAGTTCCTCAGATTACATCCGGATACAAACTTTGCATTTGCTACTTATGATTACTTACGGGCATCAATATTGTCCAGAGCATTTGCAACTCCATCCAGCGCCTCGAAGAATTCGTCTGTGTAGATATTTTCAGTCTCTGGTCCCACCCTGTTTTCCTGGGAAATTATGTTAAGGCCTGGGTTCATCTGCTTAGCAGCTGCTGCAGCTGTTGACGACTTGTGTTTCTGCAATTAAATATTAAATTGTCTTTCAGAATTAACTGACTACAACAAGAGCTGGCTCAACTATTACCGCGGTGAAAAATCAATGCCAGCTCAAACTCTGATTCTTTTCCGTTGTGAACAAGCCTTTGAGAAACTATAGAGCGTCAGACAGCTTGGATCCTGATGACATGCTGAGTTACTCAATGTCTCATCTGGATCCAATCTGTTTGCAAATGCAGGTCAGTTTGTAGTTTGTGGGATAAGAGTTAAAACATGTTTTCATTTGATCATTGCCTGGAAACAAACTTGCAAAGTGCAAACATATGGTACTTGTAGAATCACTTTTGAAACATATAAAAGTATGTACCTGAACATCCCAGGGTCTGAAAAGGAACTGTCTGTTAAGGTTGGACTTCTCTATGATGTCCATGTCTGTGATATACACCTTCCCACTGGCATCACAACCCAGGCCCATCATTGCCCAGTTTTTCAGCATCTCGCAGCCAATAGCTCCAGCACCAACCTGAAACAATACACACCAGGTAAAGCAAATTTCCCAACTTTTCCCTGACAAAAATCAACTTTCCCCGACTACTGTTTTCATATTTTGCACATAAAGATCTGCATTCTGTTGGCCTCTTCCTCCCCAACAGCCAACCCTTTCCACCTTTTACTTTACCAACTGTAATTGTATTACTCTTTATACATGAATCTTTAATTTTGTTTGTTTTGCTTTGAATTTTATTTCTACTTTTCCTTTTCTACATACACACATGTACATGTATTTTCAAAAGTTATTTATATTGTTGGAGGAGTGAATGTCATGATACAGGGAAATCTGTTGGCTTCCTCCTCCCCTACAGCCAACCCTTACCACTTTTTTGTACTACCAAATGTCATTGTAATACTCTGTACTTTTAATTTTGTGTTTTCGTTTGCTAGTTTTCTTTTTCTACATACTTACATATACACGTAAAGTAATCTAAACTGTTGAGGGCAAAAATAATGCAGAAAGGACCAGGATATTTCTGCAAAACTTTTGCCCTGTATTAAGCTATCACCTCATTAAGTTAACTTTTTAAACAATTCAGAATTATACTTCTTTTGAGAGGTCATATTAGCAAGACTTTAGAGTGCCTACCAAGAAATATTTCTGACTGAGGAGCTTCTGTTGGAATGTCTTGCCAAATACAGCTGTTTGTCCATCATATCTGTTGTTTTCCTGAAAATAAGCAATACTCAGTTAACAATCATGAATATTTAATAGCTCATATTTATAACGGTATTTGAACACAGATGTTTTGGCCATGGCAGAAACTGCAGAAACTATATAATGTCATAAACAAACATTTCCCTGAACAAACATCTCCTACCCGAGTCATCGGATCTGGGTCTAAAAATCTTAAAGAGTATCAAACAGATTGGATCCTGATAACAATGTGAATTACTGACAATTTAGATCAAAACAGATTTAAAAAAAAAGTTATGTATTTCCTAACAAAACCAGCTAGTATCTGGTCTGATCATTAAATTTAATATGATTATACATTTATATATTATATATTTGTTTACTATGTTATGATTAATTCTTGTACTGAACTTCCTAAAATTAAGCACAGAGACTTACAGGCTGTACTTCAGTCTCAGTCAATACTTCATCTTTGTTCTCTGGCAGACATTCCAAGGCATCAAAGTATAAATACTGGTAGATTGGGTTGAACTTTCCTGTACAAGCCTAAAACACAGCAGATACGTTCCAGAAAATCATTCTCATTAGTCAAACTTTTTTTTTACATGAATGTCACTTGCTATTCTGAAAATTCAACTTTTTCCTAGTGATTGATTTGAATCACATTTTTATTCCTCATCATTAAAAACTGTTTATATTTTTATTTTAAGATTTACTCAATATCAGGGAAGTCTTGGACTGTTCATATGCTGGTTTCTTACTCAAGGTAACTGTTAGTGTATAAATGTCTTTCGTAATTCAATGGATAGTCTTAATTCCTTATAACAAACTTATTGGCAGACAACTCTTCCTCTCACCTTCATGACTTCTTGAGCAGTTATCCCCCCTATCACAGCTGCTATAGGACTAATATCCCCCAGAGCTCCATATGCAAGCTCCTTCAGCAAACTTTCGTCCAGATCATCACATTTAGCACCAGAACTGTTATTCACTTCATTCACCAATTCAACAAACTCTGCTGCATCTTCCTGAGGGGAAAAACAAACAAAATCTGTATATTAGCCCTTTACCTGATGTAAGAAGTAAAGGCATCATGAATATCAATTATCTATATTATGGATAATTCCATAAGCAAACACAGCAGACCATGACAAACAAATTTAGGCAAATAGTGTAGACCCAGATCAAACTGCCCCTGAACTGTCTGATAAGGGTCTACACTATTTGCCATTATGTCTGTCATGTTTAAAGTTATCAAAATGGTGCCAAATGACTTATGCAGCTTTACAAACTGGTGGAATGGGGAAAGTAGGTATCTGAATAACTGGGATATGTCAGCTTTACACTATCGAGATTCAACAATCTGTTGATAGTCTAATAAAATCCTCATTAACCTCAATTCTGAAACTTTCTCTTGCAATCATTAAGGCAGTGTCTATTATCAATCTAATGAAATTGGAAATCTTGACTTTACAAAATTGTAGTGCAACACAGTATTAAGTCAATGAAAGTAAGACTAATTACAAAATGTGATCTTGACAACTTACTTTATTTCTGCCCCGCGGTAATGAGGATTTCTTTTTAATGTACTGGTGGAATGCCTGGAATGCTATGTGCAACTGTCCTGGGCGGTCAAACTTGGCAAAGTCTGTCAGTACAAACTCTGGAGCATTCATGGCATCTTTTAGAGATTTCTAAAATTGTAAACAGAGAAAATGTCACATGTTTAAATGTGTACTGTAGGCTTAACACATAAAATTATGTATATTTATAAGAAACGCCATGTGAAATGAGCACGAGTAAACTTAATATTAAGAAACATGCAATTTTGAGATTCTAGGACCTGACTGAAGGCTTTTCACAACACAATTCAGCTTAGTTTAATCAAATCAGTAATTGACGGAGTAGCAACATACTACACTAAAACAGTGATCAAAAGAATAAAGACTACATAACATTAACCCTTTACTTATGTGCCTTTTCAGTAGACCTTTTAAAAGAGCTTAGGTCTAAAAATAGCCTATGAGGAAATGGGTCAAAGATGTGTCAGGGTTCATACAGAGATTTTATTTTATTTTTATTTATTTATTTATTTATTTTTTGGGGGGGGGGGGGTGGGGGGGTGGGGGGGGGGGGGTTCAAGCACTTTTTAAAGAATTTATTTAAAAATTCAAGCACTATTTATAGTGACACAACCTGTCTTGCCCAAAAACTGAAAAAGCCAATTCAAAAGCAATCACAAGCTGGAAATAGCCTAATTAAGTGCAAGAGTAATGCAGAGGTTTCTACAGGATTTTTTTTTGCATTATTTTAACAATTAAATAAGTAGTCACATATCTGCAAATGTCAAAGATTCTACTATAGTATACTTGAATAATGAGCCATAGGATAGCCAACAGTTCTGCCTGGACAGTTTTCAAGGACATTTATGAAGATTTTCAAGCACTTTTTCAGCACTTTTCAGGATTGGCCAAAATTTAAGCACTTTTCAAGCACTTATTTATGTTTTCTCAAGCACTTTTCAAGGCAACCCCTAGAATTAAAGGAATTTTCAAGGCTGTGCGAACCCTGTGTGGTAGGGTGACAAGTCCAAAGAGAACTAGAATTGTTTTTGATACAAAAACTGATGTCTCCCCCCCTCACCGCCAAGCCTGCCCCCGCGTGGACAAAATTTTCCATGTAAAAATTTCTAAGTACCATAACCTTGCAGTAAAGCATCAAACCGGAAGATATGCACAACTAGCATGGTGATGATCAATACTATGAAGTTTCATGAAAATTCGACAAAAGGTTTTGGAGAAACCATGCGGACAAATTTAAATAGGATGGATGGACGGACAGACAGACAGACGGACGCCACACACAAAAACAAAATATCTCCCCAGTATACTTGGGGAGACATAATTCTGTCAGATTGTCTCCTGTTTAGCAGGCTACAAAAGACATTAGTTGAATACAGAACTTCTATTTTGGAACTTTCAGGGTTGCCACAAACCTGAGGAAACAAATTGCATGATATTTCCTCAACGTAATATAATTCTTTCTTGACACGTTACATTGCAACATTTGGTTGTTTTGAATCTCATTTTTTCAAAATTCCCTGACAGTTGTCGTCAAAATTCTCCGACCTTGAAAAAAATTAATTCCCAGACTTTTCCCTGATGCATGGCAAACATCATTACTATTACATCAAAGTGAGGAATAAGAATCCATACAAGCAACTCTGGGCTTAAATTATTATAAATATACTAATGTTTAATGGTTGAACAAAAATACTCACAAAGTTCACTGACTTTGGCATCTTGACTTTGGTCACAATACCACCTTTCTCATAGTTGGAGAAATTTATGGTGTCGCCAATGCTGAATGTGTACGGTCCTACAAAAAGTTAACACAGTTAATGTTTGTTATACAATTACTCATAGCAAATTCAACGTAATGCAGAAACACAAATCTGTTTGGTAAGTCCACAGGATAGAAATTTGACACAAATTACACAAGCTTTAACCCGTTACCTGACGAATGATTCAAGAAATGGCATAATGAATATTTATTAGATGAGTTTTTATGATGGTATACAAACAAAGGATTTTTATGGCCATGAAAAACTGATGAATCAGATGTTTAATTCCATAAGCAAACAGCAGATCCTGATCACACAGCTCCTATAGGAGCCATCTTATCTAGGTCTATCCCATTTGTAAAGGAATCAACAGTATAATGAATGTTGCAAGTCTGCATCCAGATAAAATGGCAGGTAACTCAGCATCACCTTAAAATCTTAATTGTTTGACAGCCTGCACAAAATAGAATAATTGAAGAGAATATTAAGTGGAACTGCTTAATAGTGAATGATTCTTGGAGTCTTTAAAATAAGGTGGCTGTTTACAGCTGAATGAAAATAATGCCGAGTTCCAACATCCCATTGAAGATACCTGTATAACTTCCGCCCTGCATGATACTACCACCTGTCATGGCGACTGACAGTTAGATTTCTCCTAAACCTTTACTTAATCAATATTCATGAAACAATTAACAACTTTATGAACAGTAATTAGCTAAAATTTTATAATTGCATATTAAAAACAATTAATGTTTTTGTTATGACATACACTGAAGAATTGTATCTAAAATAAGATTATTCCGTAAGCAAACCCAACCAGTTCTGATCTGTCAGCTGCTACTGAGTTGTCTTATAATGGTATACTCTATTTGAATGTGCTTAAATATATGTCTTTATCAGGTACACAGTTAATTGTTCACTATTTAAAGCAGTGTAAACACAGACAAATGACAATCTTCGTCAAGTGCAAACAGGTATGTATAAATGAACCATTTCCGGTCAAATACTAATAATTCCATAAACTTGATGGCAGTAACTATTTCTTACCTAAAACTTTAATTTTTAGAGGTTCTGTTCCATTGAGTTCTGTCATACCCTGTACCTCACTGAAAGACACATAATCTCCATCCTCATAACCGTGGCGAGTCTCGTCCAGGCATGTGACAACACCCTCTGTATCCTGATTAAATAAATAAATATATATAGTATACCTTATCCAAATACGCTCCTTATTTGCATATGTATAATGTATCTACACTAAATTGCGATAGTGTCCGCTAGGCTCGGTAATTTACGGTAGTTTCCGCGTGTACGGAAACTCTTAAATGAAATACGTCATTCTAAGTTATATATTAATAATTTTTAAAGTAAAACAGCTTATTTTTTTGAAAGTTAACTAAAGATTTACAATATACATTGAAAAAACTTATATTTATTATTAATAAATGAAATATGTACATAATTACTGCATACTGTAACTAGTTATGTTTATCGTCCTTAAAGGAGGTGATAACTGATTTGCCCCTATACGAGCTTTCTGCAATTTTGTGCCTTTCATTAAACAAAAAACCTGCTTTTTAAGACTTCTATGCTCAGTTAATGAATTGTCGCTTCAGACAGGTTCTACTGTATATTCTGGGTTTTGCACATTTCAATCCAAGAAATTTATTTAAAAAGGCTTTTTTCTATTGTTTTTCCTGAGTTAAATAATTATTATTCAGCTTGATTAAAATTTATACAAAAAAAAAGTTTTTAGAAATTTTAGTAAATGCATCTAGACCTATCTGTATCACTAACGGTGATGAATAGCCCCGCACGGCAGCCTTGATTGCAAATCCAAGTTTTTGACACCAACTACCCATGTAACAGGACCAACTGCCAAAAATACTCAAAGTTCAAGTGGAGAAAATTCTGTAATGGCTGCCTATGGAGGACGATCAACGCCAAAATTGCATCATGCTTTGTGGCATTTCAGTTTGCTTCATGTTAAATGCATCATGCATTGTGGCATTTCAGTTTGCTTCATGATAAATGCATCCTGCATTGTGGTATTGAACAGTTTGCTAAACGATTATGGCATGTCAAGTCCTTCTTTCATTGAAGTTAATTATTTAAAAATGATGTTGCCTTTGGTGCAATTTTATTTGTTGCTTTTTTATGTCCGTCTGATCAGGGTCTGTCTTGTTTGCTGATGGTCTGTCATAGATATCATTCTGCATAGTTTGCCCTGATAAAACTCACGTGTCCATATGCTATTTTAACAATATATTTCATTGTCATTATTTTTCACATGAATATTCATTGAGTAAAGGGTCAACTGTGTAGTACCCTGATCGCCGATGTGTGATAGACCACGTGTGGTTCATTTACGGACCGTCTGATCAGGATCTGCTCTGATTGCTAATGGAATTTAATTCATCTGTTTATTTAGAATTTCTGAAATGACTGCAATGTTCCACCTTCCATATTTTCATTATAATTTTTTGGTCCATAAATATTCTGTATAGGTATTGGAATCGGGACTAAATATAGAACAGGGAAAGGGCTAAGATTATAAATACATGTATAAACATGTCTAATATATCATAAAATAGCATATCTTTATTATAATTATATTGGGTTTGAGAAATACATTACATTACATTATTTTCATTTTGTGTACAATATACTTATATGTTTACTAACCCTTTCTCTCATGTTAACATATTTTGACACATTTGCAAACACAGCAGACCCAGATCAGATGGCTCCTATAGCAGCAGTCTGATCAGGGTCCGCTCTGTTGGTCAATAGAATTTGAAACATGTTTCTTTACTTTCTAAAATGGCTACACTATCCCACCTTCCATATTTCATTATAACTATTTTGTCCATGAATATTCAGTAGGTATTTAAATTTTGAATAAACATAGAACAGGGGAAGGGTTGAAAATAAATTAAGATATGAATAATAATAACTCATGAAGGTGTAATGAAAATATCTGAAATTTTGAACATTGAAATACTTTTAACGAGGGTAGCTCAATTAGTCATAATGACTAATCTACCTTGAGGCCCTCAAAACAAGCATTTCATACAAAATACAAAACAGTAAAACACAGATCTATATAGATCGACACAAGAAATCAATGATCAGAAATTCAGTAATGTTGCGTCTGGATAATTAATAAATGTTGTCTGCTTAAATTTGTAGATTTATTCTTTATGGACACGCATTTGGATCCTGATAAAACTCCAAGTAAAATGGCGTCTAATCTGGATCCAATCTGTTATCATAGATTTGATATGCCACTAGCATCCAAATAGTTAATATAAAGCTATAATATATAATGTATTGCACATAAAAAAATGAAATGCATAAATGACATCTGAACCCGATTCAGGTGGATGAATGCACGCGCTATTAAAATCATATATTTGTGACGTCATTTACTCACGCTGTCATTATTATAAATACGAGAAAATATTTTTGCTCAATACTAGTTAATCTAAAATGACCTCTGCTTCAAATTTTGAAAAATGCTGACAGAGAGTAAATTAATTGAACCTGATGAGACTTCGAGTTATTAACAATATAGATTAATATATTCTTTCTGAAATTCAACCAATTTGCACAGGGAGAGGCTATACATACTTTTATGCATGCCCTTATTTAGATTTACATTGTTATATGTTTTCATTTTCTTAAATTTTCTTCACTTGAGGTCCTCTACAAAAGTTACATAAATTATGCCCCGTGTGTCAAAATTGGTTCACCCTAGGGCCGGCTAGTTTTCTATAGAAACACATAGTGAAAACTTTGAAAACCTTCTCCTCTAATTGTCTGGTGAGCGATGTCAGGGCCTTTCAGACCCTCTTGTTTTTATTATACTTTTCCCAGCAGTAAATACCCCCCCCCCCATGCACACACACTCTCTCTAATGTAATGGATCAGTAACCCTTCTATTTTTTTGTGGTTTTTTTTATGTCTTCAGCGTTTTCCGTCTTTACCTATGTATTCGGCAAATCACTTTAGCATTTTAGTCCGAGCTGACTAGAGTACGACAAAGGCCGGGGCGAAGTTGGAACAACGAACCACGCATCAAGCATCAAGCACCAAGCACCAAGCGCTATGCAAATAGCACAAAGAATATGCTCCAAAGAAGTTTAAACAATGAAACACATTATTTGACGTTATTATAATCAATAAATAAGTTTATAGAAGGTCAAATGTCGGATCGAGGAAGAAACTTCAAAGAAAGAAGAAAGCACATCGTGACATGCAATAATCATTTAGCATAATGCATTTAACATGAAGCAAAATGAAATGCCACAAAGCATGATGCAATTTTGGCGGTGATCGTCCTCCATAGCTGCCACTAATCACAGGAAAATTGTGTCTTGCACATGACTGTACTATTCGTGTTTAGTATGTATGGCAAGCATCAATTCAATAAAATAAACCAACTCCCCATGTTTCATGCAAAAATGACCAAAAATATTCAAAATTCAGGGGGAGATAATTCTGCAATAGCTAGCCATAAACACCTGAAAATTGTGTCTTGCACATGTACCATTTGTGGTTATTATGTATACCAAATATAAATTCAATAACTTTAAAACTGAAGGAGGACTTTGCGACAGCAACTCACCATATTACATGCCAAAATGAAAACAAATACTCGAAGTTCAGGGGGAGATAATTTTGCAATGGCCAGCGGTAAACACATGAAAATTGCGTCTTGCACATCTACCAATTGTGATTATTATGTGTACCCTATATAAATTCAATAACTGAAGGAGATGTTTGTAGTGGTGTCCCGATAATCGATTATAATCGAAAATCAGTCAAGCTCAGCCACAAACCAAGCGCTCGAGCGCGACATGGCAGTTTTCAATTAATCGGAAAATGAAAATTGAGATTTGAAATTTCAAGCACTGAAAAAGAATGCAAGTGCTTTTTCGAACATTAAAATACGATGTTATTGAAATCTAAAGATTTATATCATAAACAGTCATTGTGTCAATCAGTTACCAATAGAAACTGCCGTATATATTCCTTAAACATCCGAATTGTCCCTTTCTTTTTCTCCATCCTACCATTACTATTTATAGTATGCGTGTGGGGAAAACCCCGGTGAAGCGGCACGCACCCTATTACTTTAGCCCGGTTCACATTGCATATATGTCGTAAGTAGCATATTAAAACGGGGTACCAGTATCGCTTAGCAACTGTATGCAACCATTTTAGCTGATGGAAACCAGACACGACAAAGTCAAAACAAACAAGTGATTTTGTTTGTAAAACCAAACCAAGACTTTAAAAGAAAATCGACAGATGATGGAAAAACAAAAATAGATCGCCATTTAATAAATATTTTTAGTCTTAATTGATATACGAAGCCATCTGCAGGCTGTACCGAAAATCATTAATTCAGGTAGAAACAGCCTGTAACACAGTTTTATAAAATTCATTTTATTTGCAACTTCCACAAACAAAACTATACATAACAAGAGAGTCGTCACGGGTGACAAATGCCCCCAAAGTGTTTGACACCGAAATGCATTTTGGCGGAAAAACAATACAATGTAATGCAGGTGTAACATGAAATTTTGATGCTGTTAAAAATGACACAGGAGTCAGTTCTTAACATTAGAAACAGAACCTTTGACGATTATGATAGCTAAGAAAAGAGCCAAGCGTCAAAACTTAGTTAAAAAGGACCCTAAGTCATTCTCAACGTTAAAAAGGACCCTGGGTTGATTGTCAACGTTTAAGGTATAGGAGATATGCTCTGGACAAGCTTTTTGTATCTGGTAAGATATAGGAGATATGCTCCGGACTGTAAAATTGAGGTCAAAGGTCAAGGTCAAGGTCAGTGATCTGAAAATGGTACACGACTCTCCGCCATCCCAAGATGAACTCACAAACCAAATTTGGAATCCGTAGCTGGTAAGGTATAGGAGAAATGCTCCGGACAAGCTTTGTGTAAAATCTAGGTCAAAGGTCAAGGTCACAGTGACCTGAAAATGGTACGCGACACACCGCCATCCCAAGATAAACTCACATTAAATTTGGAATCCGTAGCTGGTAAGGTATAGGAGATATTCTCTGGACAACCTTTTTGTAAAATCGAGGTCGAAGGTCAAGGTCCAGGTCACAGTGACCTGAAAATGGTACGCGACATTCCTCCATCCCAAGATGAACTCACACACCAAATTTGGAATCCGTAGCTGGTAAAGTATAGGAGATATACTCCGGACAAGCTTTTTGCAGCTGGTAAGGTATAAGCTTTTTGTAAAATCGAGGTCAAAGGTCAAGGTCACAGTGACCTGAAAATGACACGCGACACTCCATCATCCCAAGATGAACTCACATACCAAATTTTGGATCCGTAGCTGGTAAGATATAGGAGATATGCTACGGACAAGCTTTTTGTAAAATCGAGGTCAAAGGTCATGGTCAAAGTGACCTGAAAATGGTACGCGACACTCCGCCATCTGAAGGTGATCTCACACACCAAATTTGGAATCCTTAGCTGGTAAGGTATAGTTGATATACTCTGGACAAGCTTTTTGTAGCTGGTAAGGTATAAGCTTTTTTTAAAATCGAGGTCAAAGGTCAAGGTTAAGGTCATAGTGACCTGAAAATGGTACATGACACTCCGCCATCCCAAGATGAACTCACACACCAAATTTGGAATCTGTAGCTGGTAAGGTAAAGGAGATATGCTCCGGACAAGCTTTTTGTAAAATCGGTCAAAGGTCATGGTCAAGGTCACAGTGATCTGAAAATGGTACGCGACACTCCTCCATCCCAAGATGAACTCACACACCAAATTTGGAATCCTTAGCTGGTAAGGTATAGGAGATATACTCCGGACAAGCTTTTTGTAGCTGGTAAGGCATAAGCTTTTTTTAAAATCGAGGTCAAAGGTCAAGGTCAAGGTCACAGTGACCTGGAAATGGTACGCGACACTCCGCCATCCCAAGATGAACTCACACACCAAATTTGGAATCTGTAGCTGGTAAGGTAAAGGAGATATGCTCCGGACAAGCTTTTTGTAAAATCGGTCAAAGGTCATGGTCAAGGTCACAGTGATCTGAAAATGGTACGCGACACTCCTCCATCCCAAGATGAACTCACACACCATATTTGGAATCCTTAGCTGGTAAGGTATAAGAGATATACTCCGGACAAGCTTTTTGTAGCTGGTAATGCATAAGCTGTTTTTAAAATCGAGGTCAAAGGTCAAGGTCAAGGTCACAGTGACCTGGAAATGGTACGCGACACTCTGCCATCCCAAGATGAACTCACACACCAAATTTGGAATCTGTAGCTGGTAAGGTAAAGGAGATATGCTCCGGACAAGCTTTTTGTAAAATCGGTCAAAGGTCATGGTCAAGGTCACAGTTATCTGAAAATGGTACGCGACACTCCTCCATCCCAAGATGAACTCACACACCAAATTTGGAATCCTTAGCTGGTAAGGTATAGGAGATATACTCCGGACAAGCTTTTTGTAGCTGGTAAGGCATAAGCTTTTTTTAAAATCGAGGTCAAAGGTCAAGGTCAAGGTCACAGTGACCTGGAAATGGTACGCGACACTCCGCCATCCCAAGATGAACTCACACACCAAATTTGGAATCTGTAGCTGGTAAGGTAAAGGAGATATGCTCCGGACAAGCGTTTTGTAAAATCAAGGTCAAAGGTCAAGGTCAAGGTCACAGTGACATGAAAATGGTACGCGACACTCCCCCATCCCAAGATGAACTCACACACCAAATTTGGTATCCGTAGCTGATGTGACAAAGGAAATATACTCCGGACAAAAGGTACACACACCCACACACACACATACCCACCCACCCACCCACACACACACCCACCCACACACACACGCATGGTGCGATCACTATATGCCGCCAAAGCCTAGCTTTGGGGGCATAAAAACAACATGTGAAACATTAGAACAAGACAAGTAATTAATGTTCAACGCTTCCATTCAAAACTTTTCTGTATTAGGGGCCTACATAGTAGATTCTACACTTGTTGCACAGCAACCGATTTCGATTTTATAATCGAAGCTTAGTCGGTTGGCATGAACCAATTATCGATTATGAAAATCCAGCCGATTCCTATCACTAGAAGTTTGCGACACCAACTCCCCATGTTTCATGCAAAAATGACCAAAAAAACCCTAAACGTTCAAGGGGAGATAATTCTGCAATGTCAAGCGCTAAACACGTGAAAATTGTGTCTTGCACATCTACCATTCATGGTTATTATGTATACCAAATATAAACTGAATAACTTTCAGATTGAAGGAGGAGTTCGCTACTCATGTTCCATACAAAAAAAACCCTCAAAGTTCAGGTGGAGATAATTCTGCAATGGCCAGCAGTAAACATATGAACATTGCGTCTTGCACATCTCCCATTCATGGTTATTATGTATACTAAATAAAAATTCAGTAACTTAAAAACTGAAAGAGGAGTTTGCGACACCATCTACCCATGTTCAAATGCGGACAGACCGCCCGCCCGATTCATGATTTAATAATTTCTGACATGAATACTCATGAAGTAAAGGGTCGTAAATTGTCAAGGCCGTTACCTTTGTAACTCCAGCAATCATATTACTGATTGGTTGTTCTCCATCAACATCGTTCACTGTAAAACTCTCACCAAAATCACAGAAAATCATTCTGAAAATAGATCAAAGTTGACAGATAAGTGGCTTTATCCACATCAATTTTAAAGTTATTAAAATAAATATGCAACAAGAGAATCGGTAGAACTGTTGGATGCTCCCCAACTGCAGACAAGTTTTAAGTATAAAAAATAACAAAGGGCAATAACTCTTAAATTTTGCAAAAGAGAGTGATGATTCTTGTGCACTGCACTTCTCCTCATCAAGATCAATCTACCTATGAAGTTTCATGTTGATACAGTATAACCTTGGTTATCCGACATACCTTCGGACCGCCTGAAACTGTCGGATGCATCGGTGTGTCGGTTGTTCAAATCGGAAGAGAAATATACGACGATAAACATTGACTGTTGATATTTATTTACATTCGGCATGAAACCCGTTAGAATCAAATGTTAACATTCTGCACGCTACGTAAATGTCGTAGGAAAAATGAGTGCAGCAATTCTGAAAGTTTATGAAAATAAATGCACATTGGAACTCTGTTATACCGAGGACCGTTTTACTGAGGTATCCGGTGGTCTGTGTCGCCGAAATATTATTTTTTTTTAAATACCTTATAATATGATTGAATATCGCAATGAAACATACGCCATATTTCACCCCAAACCCTATATTTCAACCCCATTAGACGGCCAGCAGACAGCCTGGCGGCCCGATTAAAAAAGTGAGAAAACCCAATACACACTTTCAGATGACTCAACTGTCAAAATGGAGGCTGTGCATCGTCACTTTCCGACATTACGGAAATCGTCGATCGAAATATCGTGACCGCTTCGGAAACTTCCGTTATGTTGGGAAAGTGCATAGATTGGCCACGTCGGTGTATTTCGTTATGTAGGAAGTAAACGAAATAAACCAAGCGTTGACATTGGCCTAAGGGGAAGATTATAATCGATGGCCTGATAATCCTTTCAACTCTTTTACCTTTTAAATGTGCCAATATGGGGTGTTGAGAAGTTTGTGTGCACGTTACTTTAATTGCATGGCGTTGGGTGTTTATGAAAAACAAACATCATTAGAAATCTAAACCCTGACTCAGAGCGGGGTTGGAGGTTATATGCTAATATAGACAAGAGATGTCACAATCACGTGACAAATGCCCCCAAAAATTGTACCCTGTGGCCTTGACCTTTGACCCATGGACCAGGGAGTTGACACATCGTCTTTGTGTGGTGAACATTTGTGCCAGGTTCCTTTGAAATCCATTCACAGATAAACAAGTAATTGTACCCTGTGACCTTGACCTTTGACATATGGACCAGGGAGCTGAATGCGACACATCGTCTTTGTCTGGTGAAATTCTGTGCCAAGTTATATTGAAATCCATTGATAGATAAAGATGTTACAGACCGGACACGAAATTTGTGACAAAGTAATTGTACCCTGTGACCTTGACCTTTGACCCATGGACCAGGGAGTTGAAAGCGACACATCATCTTTGTCTGGTGAACATTTGTGCCAAATCATATTGAAATCCATTGATATGTAAAGAAGTTGCAGACCGGACACGAAATTTGTGACAAAGTAATTGTACCCAGTGACCTTTGACCTATGGACCTGGGAGTTGAAAGCGACACATCGTCTTTGTGTGGTGAACATTTGTGTCAAGTTATATTGAAATCTATTGATAGATAAAGAAGTTACAGGCCGGACACGAAATATGTTACAAAGTAATTGTACCCTGTGACCTTGACCTTTGACCTATGGACCTGAAGGTTGAACGCGACACATCGTCTTTGTGTGGTGAACATTTGTGCCAAGTTCTATTGAAATCCATTGATCGATAAAGAAGTTACAGACCGGACACGAAATTTGTGACAAAGTAATTGTACCCTGTGACCTTGACCTTTGACCCATGGACCTGGGAGTTGAACGCGACACATCGTCTTTGTGTGGTGAACATTTGTGGCAAGTTATATTGAAATCCATTGATAGATAAAGAAGTTACAGACCGGACACGAAATTTGTGACAAAGTAATTGTACCCTGTGACCTTGACCTTTGACCCATGGACCTGGGAGTTGAACGCGACACATCGTCTCTGTCTGGTGAACATTTGTGGCAAGTTATATTGAAATCCATTGATAGAAGAAGTTACAGACCGGACACGAATTTGGGACGGAAGGACAGACGGACGGACGGACAGACGGACAGACGGACGGACATACTAACAAATGGGTAGTTGTGTGACTTTTTCCTTTGATCTTTTCTTGTGGGACTAGTCCCACAAGAAAAACTATTTTTGGCTCTAACTTTGGAAAAGAATGATCTGGAAGCTAACCCTAACCCTAACCCTATGTCCCACAACTGGCCAGGTTAATGTCACAAGAAATGGCCAGGTTAATGTCACAAGAGATGGCCAGGTTAATGATTTTACTTGTGTGACTAGTTAGAAAAAGTCACACAACTACCCATTGGTGAGTGCGGACGGACGGACAGACGGACAGACGGAAGGACGGACAATTCGATTACTATATGCCCGCCTTTGGGGGCATAAAAAGGGTGTGTACTCTTTGACCAATCAAATGAAATTTAAAACCCCAATAAATCACACGCGACATCACATGTGACCTTTCATTTTCTGAAAACGGTGACCTTTCATTTTTTGAAAACAGCGACAAGCATATTTATTGTTTTAACACAGCAAATTTTAATCGGATTAGGGGTTTGTGACAGGCCAAGAGGCAATTAACATTTTTCTCCCTTACGCAAAATTTGACATCCTATCAACAAGTCAGTTTCGCTCGAAATTTCTTTATTTAAAGATGAGGGAGTTTATGTAAGTACCCAGATAAATATCAGTGTGTCTAACAATTTGGATCCAGATGAGACGCCGAGCAATTCTGCATCTCATCTGTATGCAAATTGTTTGCAACAATTAGATCTGGCTGAACAAGTAAAGTACATTTTATTTCATATCGAGTTTACACCTAACGTTATTCAAACAACTATACATGTTTTCTATTACATGGATTAAGTGTGTCATCACAACGATAATAACCTGTAATTATAGATTTAGCCTGTACCCAAAATGTCGGGGAAGTGATAATTGCTCAGTTATAGGTGGTCCCAATTCAATACAACCGTCAACGTCGGATGCGCAGGTGTGAAAAATGCCGCATTTATCACATTGGGACCTCCAAACAGTGTCGGATAACGGTTATGCGAGGATCCGTAAAACCAAGGTTTTAATTACATAGAACAAAGAAGGAAATGTTCGGGACCAAACATTGCTGTCGGATAGATTAGTTTGTCGGATGCAATAGGTTTCGGATAACCAAGGTTATACTGTACCTATTATGGTTTTTGTGTTATGCTTCGGACAAATTTTAAGTATGAAACAAGAGATGTCACAGTCACGTGACAAATGCCCCAAAAAATTGTACCCTGTGACATTGACCTTTGACCCATGGACCAGGGAGTTGATACATTGTCTTTGTGTGGTGAACATTTGTGCCAGGTTCCTTTGAAATCCATTCACAGATAAACAAGTAATTGTACCCTGTGACCTTGACCTTTGACATATGGACCAGGGAGCTGAACGCGACACATCGTCTTTGTCTGGTGAACATCTGTGCCAAGTTATATTGAAATCCTTTGATATATAAAGAAGTTACAGACCGGACACCAAATTTGTGACAAAGTAATTGTACCCTGTGACCTTGACCTTTGACCCATGGACCAGGGAGTTGAAAGCAACACATCATCTTTGTCTGGTGAACATTTGTGCCAAATCATATTGAAATCCATTGATATATAAAGAAGTTACAGACCGGACACGAAATTTGTGACAAAGTAATTGTACCCTGTGACCTTGACCTTTGACCTATGGACCTGGGAGATGAAAGCGACACATCGTCTTTGTGTGGTGAACATTTGTGCCAAGTTATATTGAAATCCATTGATAGATAAAGAAGTTACAGACCGGACACGAAATTTGTAACAAAGTAATTGCACCCTGTGACCTTGACCTTTGACCCATGGACCTGGGAGTTGAACGCGACACATCGTCTCTGTCTGGTGAACATTTGTGTCAAGTTATATTGAAATCCATCGATAGATGAAGAAGTTACAGACCGGACACGAAATTTGTAACAAAGTAATTGCACCCTGTGACCTTGACCTTTGACCCATGGACCTGGGAGTTGAACGCGACACATCGTCTCTGTCTGGTGAACATTTGTGCCAAGTTATATTGAAATCCATCGATAGATGAAGAAGTTACAGACCGGACACGAAATTTGTAACAAAGTAATTGCACCCTGTGACCTTGACCTTTGACCCATGGACCTGGGAGTTGAACGCGACACATCGTCTCTGTCTGGTGAACATTTGTGTCAAGTTATATTGAAATCCATCGATAGATGAAGAAGTTACAGACCGGACACGAATTTGGGACAGACTGCACCCTGTGACCTTGACCTTTGACCCATGGACCTGGGAGTTGAACGCGACACATCGTCTCTGTCTGGTGAACATTTGTGTCAAGTTATATTGAAATCCATCGATAGATGAAGAAGTTACAGACCGGACACGAATTTGGGACGGACGGAAGGACAGACGGACGGACGGACGGAAGGACGGACAATGCGACTACTATATGCCCACCGTTGGGGGCATAAAAATAACAAAGGGCATTAACTCCTGAATTAATAAATGCAAAAGAGAGTGGTGGTTCTTGTGCACAGCACTTCTCCTCATCGAGATCAATCTATCTATGAAGTTTTATGTTGATACAGTGGTAAATACGCTATTCCTACCCATTTACCCGTTTTTCTACGCGTAAGAAACGGGTAGTGAACGGTTAACGAACGGTTACGAGATAAACGGTTTACACGCGTTTATACCAAAGAAGTTGCGGTAGGTGCATACATTTCCCGTTACATGCGGAGATTTCGGGTCTTATCGATAATAGCCGTTTTAAAAAAAGTCCGAATGAAACGGGTTAATCGATTCGTCACTCAACGAACGTTTAGCGGTTCAATCCCGGCTAGTGTCGACGATTTGCTCATTTAGGTAACGATATGTTTGTACAAAGCTATAATATCAGATATCCACTGTAAATCAAACAAATGGGTTGAAGAATTCGTTCTTTTTGAGTAGATTTCTACATTTCAGATAAAAAAAACTGTCACAAAGTAAACCACCAAATTTGGGATCTAGAATGAAGAAACCTACTTAAGAATTCAGATCTATTCTATTTCCTAATCCTTTCCCATTTGAATATTTCTGTCAGAAAAAAATGACATCACGAGTATTTATTAGATCTTGCTGAATTTAACAACGGTATAAGTGCACACGCCTTTTTGATATTTGTAGAAAATATAGTCAACTCTTATAATTTCATAAGCAGAGTGGACTCTGGTCCGACATTCCCTCCAAGAACCTTCATGTCTAGGTTTACTCTGTTTGCAAAAGCGTTAGAGTGTTAAATCCATGTGTATGTTATAGGATAAGCAAATAATGTAGACCCAAGATCAAACGGCTTCCGAGCGAGCAATCTGATCTGAAACTTTTACGTTTTCAAAAAACACCTTTCATCATTATGAGGTAGATCTAAAGCTTTTTAAACAAATAAGCATATTTCATGCTCACATATAACTATGAAAAAATTCTTATTATTTTGTTACTTTGTTAAGATTAAACCTGTGTATGCCGAAATTTAAAAGTGGAATGGCCCATCATTGTTTAACTGTATATTCCATTCTCTATTACCAGGCTTATATTTGCTAGATGATTTTAATTAGACCTATGAAAATACTAGTGAAGACCCTGATCTACACCCTGATTTTGTAGCTATATTGTCTGTGTTTACACTGCTTTCAAATGTCAGTACTTTTGTTCCCCGCATTCGAATATTTAAAAAATACTAACTCTATAATTGTTATGAATGCATGAAAATAAATTGTCTTAGTTGAATACTTTATTATTTACCCAGCCTAAATATACGATCAAAGCTGGCAGATGGTCAGTAAATCCCCTAGCTATTTTCTCAGCAGGGGACAATGGTCTTGACAGTGATCACACCATTGCTTTCTTATCAACAAAGTTGCGAACTATTACGCAACAGAAATACCAAATAATGTGCCCAATGATCTGAAAGTATGTTTTATAGCTTCTCCAAAATACAAGAAAACTATGTTTTGTATAATTGTACATCTATGGCTCAGCACAAAGTTAAATCCAAACGTTTAGACCAATTAAGATTAATAAAAATTCTAGTTTTAAAGATAGTTTAGATTGATATGATCTAGATCTATTGTAAAATACTTATACTATATCTTCTACGGTACTGTACGTACAGTAGCAAAAAAAAGTCATTTTAAAACACATAGATGAACGCAATGAGAATGTAGATCTATATTTTAATATACATCTAGATCTAGCTAGATCTTATGGAAATGGAACGAGAATTAAAAGTTTAAATACTGTTAACCCTTTCGCTGCCAATGTCGGATCTGTGATAACCTTTGCAAACAGTTTGGATCCAGATGAGACGCAGAATGTTTTGCACCCAGATGAGACGCCGAGTAACTCTGCATTTTATCTGGATCAAAACTGTTTGTTACTGTCACTATGTTTTTGAAATCTTAATTTTACATATCAGGAGTGTCCAACAGGTAAATGAGAAAGTCTCCCATTACAAAGAAAGGCCATATCAAGGGTTACCCCCCTTTCGTCCATGATTACTCCCCTTTCATCCGGGCTCTTAAACGTTTAGGAAACGCGTTAAGATACGCGCAAACAAACGGTTAGAAACCCGTTTAACGAAACGGCTAAGAAACGGTTAACGAACGGTTAGGTAACGCGTAAGAAACGCGTTAAGTGGGTAGGAATAGCGTATTTACCACTGTACCTATTACAGTTTTTGTGGTATGCTCCGGACAAAGTTCGAACGGAAGGACAAACGGACGGATGGACAAAGCGGCGACTATATGCTCCCCAAACACCGTTGTTGGGGAGTATAAAAACAGCAATCAGCATCACCAAATCACGGTACATTATTTGACCATAGACCCAGATAAACTTTTGTTTGTTTGGGCAGATTAACGTCCATTTCTGCTCACTTTGGGCAAATTGGATGCCCCAGAGAGAAGGGAGAGGATACAGAGAAACCCGGGTGCGATGCCTTACTCCTATTATCTCTGGTTCTTTTCGATGCCCAGTGTATAGCATTTATACATCGGACCCTTGTTTATAGTCTCTTCCAAAGGACTTGATCCGGTGGGTAATCGAACCCGGGACTCCTGGTGTTGTAGTCGAATGTGTTAACACGACCATAAGGTGTGTAAATTATGTAAAGATAAGGTGTGTAAATTAAAACATTTTAAAGAAAAGCTCCTTTATTTCTCCACTAAACCGCATCTTGTGACCAATTTTTTATAATCATCTCTTGGTCACAACATAGGTTTTGGGAGAAATGATGGATTTTAGTATTTGAATACACACCTATGTCTATTGCTCTGTTTGACTGCTAAATATTATCTTGATCTGAAATGACCAGCAGCAGTTATTTGCTACATTGAGGAGCATGAAGGGCTCTTGTATCATACTTACCCTAAATATTGGTGAATCCGACCATCCCTCTGCACTGCATACGTCAAAAACTTCAAATGAATGAAACTTATCTACTATATTTTCCCAAGCATTTAGCTGAATATTACATTTAAATGTCTTATTTCTCAACCTAAACCTATCTTGTTGATATTCATAAGAATTGCCCCAGGAGTGATTCTAATGGGTACCAACAAAAGTTTTGCAGAAAAACCCCCCACAGAAAACAAGACTGTGTTTGTGAAACACTTTATGCCCCCTGACATTTGACCCTGAAGGATGACCTTGACCTTTGACCCATGGACCAGGGAGTTGACCGCGACACATTGCCCTTGTGTGGTGAACATTTGTGCCAAGTTATTTTGAAATCCATTCACAGATAAAAAAAGTTATAGAAGGGACACAAAATTTGGGAAGGACGGACGGATGGAAGGACAGACAGACAATGCGATTACTATATGCCCGCCGTTTGGGGGGGGGGGCAAAAAAATGTTTTATCCAGATATCTTAACCATTACCCTCATATAAACACTTTCTTGCACCTTTGCAAACAAAGTAGATACAGATCAGAAAGCTCCTACGGGAGCCATCTGATCAGGGTCTGCTCTATTTGTTTATGAAATTATCTTAGATCCGACTACAGTTTCTATCAAAACAATAGTCCCATGTATATATGCCTTTTATAAAAAATCATGATGTCATCATTTCATTTTGTATGTTGCTATGGAAATTCCATTGTCATAGTCATATAAAAGTCAGACAGTAAAGGTTGGGACTGAAATATAAGCTACAAAAAAAGAACTATTTGTCATTGCTTACCCAGCTAGACCCCTTGTTTCTGCTACAATCAGTTTGATGTTATTGGCATGGCAATAGTCTCCAATGCGTAATTGCTCATCTAAGCTGGAATTTGTGAGGACAACTACCTAGAAATGAAATAATGAAAACTAGAAAATAATTGTGTCAGTAGGACAAGGATTCCTCCCTTGCGACATTGTCTCTAAATCAAGCACTTTTCACTATATGTTATATACTGAAAATAACTCTGGTAAAAATGGTTGGAACAAGAATTCCCTGCTTTACATACATCTTCACATCAACATTGCTCATCGGTGAAAGTTTGGAGTGAATCCTCCCATTGGTGTATGAGGAACTGGACACAACATTTGTGGGATGTACGAACAAGTGCAAGGTGCCTCCCACCTTGTGTGTATGCATGTGTGTGTTTGTGTGCGTGTGTGTGGGGGAGGGGGGGCATAATATATGTAACCCAGGTTTAGATGAAATTGTTAGAAATTGTCGTTTCTCTGAACTTATATTCTGTTTATCTGTTTTGCAGACCCTATTCATCTATGTACTCTACTATTCATCTATATACTTCATTATTGTTGGAGAATACACTCAATGAACTTCACTAGGGTTTTGTCATCTTTATCCACCCTGGTTACATAAATACAGAAGTTTATTCCTCCAATTGTTTACTTACATTTTCACATCAAGGTTGTTCATCTGTGAAAATTTCTAAGTCCCATAAATCTGGTAAAAATATTCAGAGCAAAAATTCCCATCTTTACATATACTGAGCCTCACTAGGAGGTTACCACCCTATACACCTAAACATGATGCTATGTGCCAAATATTAAAGCTGAGAACATTCCAGTTTCAGAGGAAAAGATTTTCAAAGTTTTCACTATATGTTTCTATTGGAAACTGACCTGACCACCCCTGGAGCAGTGCCAATTTTGACCCCAGGGGTATAATTTATATAACTTTTGTAGAGGACCTGAACATGATGCTATGTGACAAATATGAAAACTGAAACCCCTGTAGATTCAGTGGAGATTTTCAGTTTTCACTATATGTTTCTCTTGAAAACTGGCTAACCCTAGGGCGGGGCCAATTTTGACCCCAGGGGCATAATTTATAAAAAATTTGTAGAGGACCTGAACATGATGCTACATCCCAAATATGAAAGCTGAGAACCTTCCAGTTTCAGGAGGAGATTTTCATTTCAAAGTGTTCACTATATGTTTCTATTGAAAACCGGTTACATCACATCATGAAACGGGTATGCATTTTCTAATGATAGTGAACTGCTTTAATTGCTAAATGGAGTTTACTCTCTCACCTCAATTCTTCATGGATTCCAACATCTTACTCATAACTTTGTTGCATTTCACACACAGCGCAGCATGTTTAGATCCTTTGAAATCTTTTATCCAAGTTTTGAATCGAGAGTCAAGTGATTATAAATACACACTTTCCCACTTTTATTTTTTCCTTTTGAGCGTAAGCCAAACTGCAGACGAGACTGCTTGCGTATAATGTTTATTCCTACTGTATTGGCTGAAGGCTTGATACCGGTGCAGTTTATCATTGACAACGAAATCATCAATAGGGTACACCTTTACTCGGATATCAATTATTCTTTGGATTTTTACGGCCATTTTTTTGTTTACTTTTTTCTATCAAAGATCTCAAAAGGACTCATGAAAATCATTTTAAGGTTTTTTCAAGGGTTTTCATGACTAAGGGTTTTTCAAGACAAAATACTGTTTTCAAAGGTTTTTCAAGACAGACATCAAATTCAAGGATTTTTCGAATTCTGTGCGAACCATGCGTCCAGGCTCTGGAGCCAAACATTTGTTCCTCTCAAAATTGATGGATGGACACTAACCTGGAAGTTGGCCAGGAAGTCATCATCTAGACTTCCTGTATGGCAACTGCATGGTACATAGCTGTTCAGCTCAGCTAGACGGGGCAGTGTCACCTCTGCTCTGTTTTTACCGATATCTTCCTCACGCAAGAAAAACTGAAATAGAATATTTGTATATCATTCTATGATATATGGTATTTGAATTTGCATAAAAATCAATTGTTTCAATTTTTTCACATAGGAAAGGCGATGCTTAAATATAATAGGACTTTAAGTCATTACATGCCTTTAGTCCTCTCCCTCATGGAAAACCTGCGGTACCTTTGTTAACAGATTAGACCCACATCAGACAGACCCTGTAGCAACTGTCTGATCAGGGTTTACTGGTGTTTTTTTTTCTCAATTTTTCCTCAATTTCTTTACATTAGCATAATCAGTGTCAAACAATTTTGATCCTGACGAGATATCAAGTTAACTGGTGTCTCCTCTAGCTCAAAACTGTCTGCAATGGCCATGACAGATCACCAAAACTGTCTGCAATGGTTATGACAGATCACCTAAACTGTCTGCAATGGTTATAACAGATCACCTAAACTTTCTTGGTTATGACAGATCACCTAAACTGTCTGCAATGGTTATGACAGATCACCTAAACTTTCTGCAATGGTTATGACAGATCACCTATGGTGATAGTGAAAACCCACGAGACAATTACATGTTGCAACAGGCACTCATCTTCATCTAAATTACTTGCAATGTAAATGTCTGAGCCCCCCCCCCCCCCCCCCCCCCCAAAAAAAAACAACCCAACAAACAAAAACCCACAACACACAAGCCGTTTACTACATCATTCTACCTGTGAGCAAAGGTCTGCCCATGCTGCATTGCCGTCGTCGTGTATTGTGACAGATTTGACACCACCCAGAACAACATTCTTGGCAACTTCCACACCCAGCCCCTTCATGCCGGAGATGAGAACATTGGATAACTGCATTCGTCGCATGGCATCATGACCAAGCACATACCTACAGGACAAAGCAAACATGAACAGGAATGTAAGAAACAAGTTACAAGTTGGCTGGCATATGTATACATGTACAATGTAGACTGAAGGAGCACTTTGATCAGGTCATTCAAATCCTCTCATAACTTTATTTCATTCATACCAAATAGTCTTTATCATCAAAAAATAATGGACAACTAGAACTATCACTAAAGGTGATTAATACCCCCACCCCCCACTAGCACATTTGACACAGATGGGGTCAATGCAGGACAACTTCAATCCGTAGCACTACCCATCAACTCAATGCAGGACAACTTCAATCCGTAGTACTACCCATCAACTGAGATATTATTATTATATCTATCTTATGGTCTAAACTGTAACTAAATATAGGGGGAGATAATTCAATAATGATGTGATGAAGTAAAAACAGGAGTACAATTTCAATAATGTTCCATTGAAGCAAAGACCTATGAAAACCTATGTGTGTATAGGTATTTGAAGTGTGTGTGTTTTTCACTTGTTTCGTTATGAAAAGGGAGATAATTAACGAAAAGAAGAGACGAATCTAAACCCTTATCGCAGATGCACAACTTCAGATGGTGTTCAAAAATACTTCAAAATTTAAAAAGGTTCTGTTGAAGTAAGACAGAGTAAAGCTCTGGACCGCTAAATTTTCATTTGTTAAATTTAAAAAAGGGAGATAATTCATGAATGAAGAATCAAATTAAAACCACAATTGCAGGTGCACAATCTCAGATGGTGTTCAACAATACTACTTAATTTAAAAAAAAAATCTGTTAAATGAAGTTCTGTTGAGGTATGACAGAGTAAAGCTCAGGACTAAATTTCATAAATTAAAATTACGAAAATGGAGATAATTCAATAACGAAATGACGAATCAAAACTGCAATCGCAGGTGCACAACTTCAGATGGTGATCAACAATACTGCATAATTTAAAAATGTTCCGTTGAAGGATGGCAGAGTAAAGCTCCGGACAAAATTCCGTCTACAGACGGATGGACGGACGGACAGACGGAGTGATTCCAGTATACCCCCCTACACTTCGTTGTGGGGGATATAATTACATTAAAGAATTTATGTCGACAAGTCATAGATGCCACCATCTGCCATCATTTCTGTATGTCAAACAAGTGTATTCAAAGAAGCACAACAGTTTCAATGTGCATGACAGAATTATGATGCCCATGCAATGGTCAACCCTTTACTCCAAGAATATTCATGTAAGAAATAATGACATCACGAATATTAACAACATTAAGTGTTATAATAGTACATGGACACAGGAATACTTGGCCACGGCATAAACTGTAGAATCCTATCTGTATTATATTATAGGCAAACACAGCAGACCCTGATCACACAACTCATACAGGAGGGTCTACTCTGTTTGCAAAGGCATAGAAAGATGCATTTAAGGGTTAACTGACTACACTTGTCTGAAGGATTCAAGGATGTTGAAGTGAAGACAAACTATTGACAAGTATAAATGAACAGTCAAGACAGGTTTACAGCAATGCTCAGTACCCCACCTATGTGAAAGTCAACATATACAGACATGGTGACATAACAAAGAACCCATTAGCATCCAAATAAAAAGGCATTTTATTATTAAAACATCAGCAGTTTCTGGTAAACTGTGTTAACCCTTTCTCCCATGAATACTGCAGGAATGTTCAGTTATGGAAGAAACAGAAGAATCAGACCTAATATTCCTAAGCAAATAGCACACCTTGATCAGACAGCTCCTGCAGAAGCCATCTGATCTAGGTGTACTGTTTGCAAAGGCGTGTATTGAAAGGAAAGGGTTTCGGACAATTCATCATATGAATATATCTGCTTCAATTCTTAAAATGTGTTTTTAATCATTCATTTAAAATGAATCACACTGATCTAAATCATTTGTAAAGATAGCATGAATTTAAAATATTCAAAGATCAACCCTTTCACTGCTAATTGCCAATCTGTGATTAGCTACAGATACAAACAGTCTGGGTCACCAATCTGTGATTAGCTACAGATACAAACAGTCTGGGTCACCAATCTGTGATTAGCTACAGATACAAACAGTCTGGGTCACTAATCTGTGATTACCTACAGATACAAACAGTCTGGGTCCAAACTAATCTGTGATTACCTACAGATACAAACAGTCTGGGTCCAAACTAATCTGTGATTACCTACAGATACAAACAGTCTGGATCCAAACTAATCTGTGATTACCTACAGATACAAACAGTCTGGATCCAAACTAATCTGTGATTACCTACAGATACAAACAGTCTGGATCCAAACTAATCTGTGATTACCTACAGATACAAACAGTCTGGATCCAAACTAATCTGTGATTACCTACAGGTACAAACAGTCTGGGTCCAAACTAGTATAACCAAAATATTTTGAAGTGAACTATTTATCAAAACCGCACCTGTAGCAGTATATACAAACTGACTAACATGAAATGCACCATGAGGCATGTTATCACCGAAACATTAGTCACACACCACGATACCATGGGATAAAATGGAAATTTATCTCCTGATGGCCTTGGGTTAAGATTGCATTTATACTGTTAACCCTTTAGCTCATACAAACACTTGTTCACATGTTTGCCAACACAGTGTAGACCCAGGCCAGATGACTCTGTTTGGTTATGAAAAGAGATCAAATATCTGATGCTACAGTTTCTGCCAAAATTTCTCTTGATCATGATGCCATATTAAAAATTGGGCTAATAAATATTCATGATGGCATTATTTCTTTCATGAATATTCATAAGTTACAGGGTTAAATGTACATGTTTTTGGTATGAACTGGAGTTTGATCCTCAAACTGAATCCACTCTTTCTCTCTTTGTACCTGTTGAATATTCATGAAAGAAATAATGAAATTGTGAATATTTATTAGCTGATTTTTTATAGTGTAAACTTTGCAAGAAAATGTTTTGCTTTGATAAAAACTAAAGAATCTGATCTATATCATGCCAAGCAAACAAAGCAGACCCTGATCAGATGGCTCTTTAGTCTATAGGAGCTGTCTGATCTGGGTCTACTGTTTCCAAATGCGTGAAAAAAGCATTTATATGAAGGAAGGGTCTAAGTTATTGCATGCCAGTGTTGTCCTCTGTTGCAGTTTCCCCTTATTTCTCTTCACAAATGAAGTCAGGTGAGACAGTCCTGATGAGATGCCAAGTTACTCTGCACCTCACCTGGAATCAATTATTTAAAAAGGTTATCACAAATTGATCCACAGTATTGATAGGTTTTAACCTTTTACTCCATAAATACACATTTTAGTGCCTTTGCCAACAGAGTAGGACCAGATCAGATGGCTCCAGTAGGAGTTGTTTGATTAGGGTATGCTTGGTTTGCTAATGGGGTAAACAGATCCACAGGTCCAGATAAGATGCATAAATTGAAACATTTTCAAGAATAGTTCCTTTATTTCTCCACCAAACTCTATACTGTGACGACTCTTTAGAATCGTCTCTTTGAGACGGTTTTAGTATTTAGGTACGCACCTATATCTGTAGTTCTGATTTTACAATATCTGAAATGGCCAAAAAAATCCCCTGTTCATATAACATTTCAAACAAGATGTGTTTGTGAAACACTGTGCCCCCAAAATGACCTTGGACCTTGATGTATGACATTGACCTTAATAAATCACCTCCCAAAAAGTTGCACATACATGCCAAGTTTAAAAGTATGTGTATGCATTTGGCAACAAAATTATCACCAATGTTAAAGTTGCGACAAACCAACCAACCAACCAACCTACATCTAGCAAAACAATCCCCCCCCCCCACCCCCGGATCTGAGGGGGCATAAAAATCGGCGAATAAATTTCACACATGTCATTAGGTAAAAGGGTTAAACTTATTATTATCACTAATTGTGATTTAATACCCCATATAATTGCTTCCCAGAGTATATGATATTCTTAATAATGATTTATCTCCTCTGTCCCCCTTCACACCATATATAATATGTGGCTGTACCGTATATAGTAACTTGGTGTAGTACGTAAATGACATACATGTGCAAAGCCTTGTTTCCAACACTTCAACTTCAAGAGAAGTCTGAATGACAAACCGAGCAAACCCTGATCAGAGGGCTCCTAGAGAAGCCCTCTGATCTAGGTCTACAGAGTTTGCAAATGACAGCAAACTCATGTCCCAAATTCCATGGGTTAAATGAGTCCGTCTGGATCACATTTTTGTAAAGGTTACCACGACTTTATCCATTGTATACTAGGCTAATTACACAAGAATTAGTTAATAACGCAAGAATGCCCAATACAGGAGTGTCTGTGTATAGAAGACTGAAGAACTTACAGCTGTCTTGAGTACAGTCCCTCATCAATCTCTCCAGCTCCATTTTGCACAGTGGTCTTGGACATCTCAGCCTGAAAACATGATCAATACAACATCAAGGAGTAATCAAGGAATCGAAGTGAAACATTTTCTGTATTTCTCAGTCAAAGTCCATTGTTGGTACTCTTTAGAATCTCCTTTCTAGGGTCATTCTACTGAGTACCAACAAGATTGGGTTTGGTTGAAAAATAAATGATTTACATAGATCAATACTCCCCTCTCCTACAGCTTTGAATTCATATTTGAAACAAACACAGAGTTATAACAAATGATAAGCTGCTAAATGAGAAAAGGCATTCAAGTCATATTAGGGCATTGCAAAGAGTGTTGACGCAGATCAGTCAACATAACTGAGACATGTATGATCAGGGTGTGATGCTGATTAACTGCAAGCCATCAACCAATATGTGATTACATCAGCCAATATGTGACTACATAATTATGCAAACAGTTTGGATTGGTGCCTTATCAGGATCCACTCTCTTAGTATTTTTGAAGAAAAATGTTTGAAAAATGACTGACAATTGTAGCAGATGACATCTTAATTCCACATTCAACAGATGGTTGGGTCTACACTGTTTTCAAACCTAGAAAGAACATCATCTAACAGTCATGACAAACAAATGAACTACAAACATTTTAAAACATTATTTCCCTTTTTTATCCATTTTTCTAAATGACATAAACAGCACCTGCTCAAAGATTTATAATATGATGTCTGCCCATCAAGCAATCTGGTGGAAACATACATGTATTTACTATTACTCGAAGTATTCGGACACCAAATCCCTCTCTCAGATGGTTTGTAAATGTGAAGAATTCAATTCAACAATACAGTAAACCCTCTCTAAACCAGACATTAAATCTAAATCTATCTAAATATTGGTCTTGGAGACAGGTGGCAGCTAAATGCAGAGTGAAAGTCATGCAGAAAGCTCTCTAGGAGTTTTCTGCATGATTTTCACCATGCATTAGGCAGTCATTTGCCTAAAAGTATCTAAATTCTTCTCTACTAGAATGACGGTTTAGAGGAATTTTACTGTATTTTGATAACTTCCAACTGGTATGGCAGCAAATAGTGTAGACCCCGACTAAATGGCTCCTTCAGGAGCTGTTCTATCTGGGTCTTCACTACTTGCCTATGTTTGTCTGTCCGACTACTTTGGGTAATTATGGTATTATCCATTCTACGCCAATATTTGTATAGAGGAATTGCATGTAGGAATCAATATTTGTTCTTTAGCATTGCGCCTTGTACTTGCAGTTGTAACCCGATGTTAAATCCTGATATACTTCAAACATTCATCAGTGTACACACATACATATATCCAATAAATAAATACATTTAGGCTGAAACTATATGTGAGTTTACTTTGTTAAATACTTATCAAATCATCTGTTATCAGACTGCTTACAGATATACATTTCTGCTTAATCCTTTACCTCATGAATATTCATTTAAGAAAATATCATGAATATTTATTAGCTAAATTTTCATAATGATGTATATGAAAACAAGATTTTCTTGTCATTGAAAAAACTAGAATCAGATCTATATAATTTTGTAACTATAATAGCTCCTAATGGAGACATCCGATCTGGGTTTTCTGTTTGCAAAGGTGTCAAAAGGGGCCTATCAGGTAAAGCATTCATTCTGGCTGAATAGGATTTTCACTCAAAGGTAGCTTTTTCACTCAAAGGTAGCTAACTTAAAACAAATAAAATTCTACTAAATTGTAATTAGAACACTGACCAAGTCAGAAAGGGCCCCATAAAGGGTGATCAAATTTGGCCGAGACCGTTTACCTATAAACTATTTAACTATACAGCGGACAAGGCTATAATGGACAATTTTGTCTGAATCAAGGGCCATAACTCAGAGATGTCTAATGTGATTTGACTGGTAATTGAACTTGGTCAAGATTTTGCACCTATTAACATTCTCTGTAAGTTTGGTGAAGATCAGTTGTAAACTATTTGAGTTAAGAGCGCGGACAAGGCTAAGACGACCAATTTGGACTAAATCAAGGGCAATAACTCAGAAGTGTCTAATGCGATTTAGGTGGTAATCAAACTTGGTCAAGATTTTACACCTATAAACATTCTCTGTATAAATATTCTCTGTTAGTTTGGTGAAGATCAGATGAAAACTATTTGAGTTAGAGAGCGGACAAAAAAAGTGTGACAGACGGATTGACAGACAGTGCGATTACTATACGGCACACACATCAAAGTGTGGGTCCCTAATAACATTATTTTGGCACTGATACATGTTCTAGATATAAACTTCTATAATTAAACAGACCAACAAAGCAGAAGCACATTCTAAATATACTTGCATGCTGGAGAGTTCAAAGACAATGTTTATTGTGAACCTTGTAAGTGAAGCTATCTTCTTAGATGTTGCCCCTTATCTAATAAACAAATATGCTGGAATCTATCACCTCATGAATATTCATTCACTGCATTTTATAATGATAGCTAAGCAAGAGAACATTAGTTTTGGCCACTGCAGATATTGTAAAATCAGATCTATACATTATTCCATAAGTAAACAGAGCAGACCCTGATCAGATGGCACTAGAGGATCTGTCTTATCTGGGTCTACTCTGTTTACAAAGGCATCTATCTGAGGGAAAGGGTCAACTCGTTGCACAACAGCATTAATATCGGGATAAAGTATGCAACCAGTACAACCACACTGACAATGCTTTATCAAATTTTGAGATTATTTATTGGTTGTATACCACTTGTCAAGGTAAACAGTTTTACTGTTATATATACACAGCGGGGTAGTAGGCCTTACTCACGGAACCAGGGGGTGTGCATTAGGATATATGGGGATCACAAAAACAGTTAAAACTTGTCCTTGCTGTGATTAAAGAAGCTGTATTAGGACAAAATCGTGCTTTATTTGGTACTAAACTATAAGAACTTAAGTTATCTGTAATACTTAAGAAATATGGTGTTTCCATTTCATGCCACCCTGATGAAGGCCTTTGTAAGGCCGAAACGTTGGTGAATAAAAACAGTCAACACAACACTGCAGGATCGTTTTGTTCTACTTGTTTGTTACTTTTTATACTTAAGAAATAATAAATTCATACCAGTGCTTTATCGTGCAATTGAACACTGGTAGGAGTTGAGATGCTTATAATTAAATCACGAGGCCTATCGGCATCTCAACGACTACCCGTGTTTGATTGCACGATAAAACACTGGTATAAATTTATTATTTCGATTCTAACATTTCAATTTAACTATAATTTGCACCGCCACAATGGCACTATGTTTCTTGCCGTACCTATTTTCGAAGCCATATTACATGTTAAGCCGTTACAGCGCGTGTGATGTTTTATGGATAATTCAAACATAGATACGTCCCTTCTTTGTTTATGTAGATGTGTGCGCGAGGTGTGTTAGAATTACAATTTAAAACAAAATACAAGATGTGTTTGTGAGATACCATTTTCCCGATATGACCTTGATGTATGACCTTGACCTTAATAAGTCATCCCTAAAAACATTTGCCTCCATAAGTTGCACCTGCATGCTAACTTTGAAGTACAGTCTAACCTGTTTCAGCGGTCACCTTGTATCAGCGGCCTCACTGCTGTAAGTGGCCACTACAGGACTTTCCCAATGAAAAACACTATACATTACACCTGGTATAGACGGTCACTTGCCTAACGCGGCCAGCGTATTTCATCCCAAATTGCATATACACACTGACGTAAGCGGCCAGGTGTTCTACAAATGTAAAGCGTGTAAAGAATTTTCACGGCTATCGATCGGCAACAGCAGACATTTTGTCACCTTTGAATGGATACCACTAACATGTCATGACCCATTTGGACCCCTTATCACAGTTTCTTTTGTTTGTTTACAAAGCGTGTCAGTTGATCACACCATATTAATTGGGGATTACCCTCTACTAACTTGGTGATCAAACTTGGCCAAGACTGTTTAGCTATAAACATTCTCTGCACATATGGTGTATAGCAGATGAGAAATGTTTAAGTTAAAGAGCAGACAAGGCTAAAATGGCAAATTTTGGCTAATTCAAGGGCCATAACCCAGGTGTCTCTGCATTAGCTGGTAATCAAATTGGCTAAAATGTTATAGCTATGAACATTCTGTGCAGGTTTGGTGAAAATCAGATGAAAACTATTTGAGTTAGAGAGCAGACAAGGCTAAAATGGAAAATTTTGAATGAAACAAGGATCATAACTCAAAGGTGTGTAATGCGATTTGACTGGTAATCAAACTTGGTCAAGAATTTGCAACTCTAAACATCCTCTGCAAGCTTGGTGAAGATCAAATGAAAACTATTTGAATTATAGAGCCGACAAGGCTAAAACGGACAATTTTGTCTGAATCAAGGGCCATAACTCAGAGGTGTCTACTGTGATTTGACTGGTAATCGATCTTGGTCAAGATTTTGCACCTATTAACATTCTCTGTAAGTTTGGTGAAGATCAAATGAAAACTAGTTGATTTAGAGAGCGGACAAGGCTAAAACGGCCAATTTTGACTGAATCAAGGGCCAAAACTCAAAGGTGTCTTATGCGATTTAGGTGGTAATCAAACTTCATCAAGATTTTGCACCTACATGTATAAACATTCTTCGCAAGTTTGGTGAAGATCAGATTTAGAGAGCAGACAAGGCTAAAATGGACAATTTTGACTGAATCAAGGGCCATAACTCAGGTGTCTAATGCGATTTAAGTGGTAATTAAACTTGGTCAAGATTTTACATCTATGAACATTCTCTTTAAGTTTGGTGAAGATCAGATGAAAACTATTAGAGTTAGAGAGTGGACAAAAAATCGTGACGGACTGACAGACAGGGCGATTACTATCTATAGGGAACCCACACCAAGGTGTAGGGCCCTAATAATAATTAAGATTGTTTTGGCAGGTGACTGCTTAGTGCAGGGTGAAAGACCCATCCTGCATTAAGCAGCCACCTGTCCTAAAGACTTACATTGATACAAATTTGAGTCCAGTTTAAAGAGGTTTTACTGTAAGTAATTCTATTGAACAAGCAAACTTTCACCCATGGCAATACACAGATCAAACTAGTTTGCTTTCAAATGTAAATTTCCACAAGTACATGAAATCTTAAGTTTTCTAATTTGAAAACATCATGCATATAAATCAAACAGAAAGGAAATAAAGCTATGAACAAAGTATATAATCCACAACACACATGCAAATTTGTGCAAGTCTGCAATTTCAAATGAAGTTTTACACAATACATTCTCTGCAGATTTGTTGGAAACATTTCTCATAGGAGTAAATTACCAAAAACTGTTGACCCAGACCTGTAATCATGCTCCAAATGATGCATCTGATCAAGATCTTATATCTAAAATAATTTAATGATCGAACATGACAACTATGTAGACCGTGATCAGACATCTTGTACCTTCTGATATAACCCCTGGCTCTGAGGTTATAGAACTAAATTACCTCTGTGCTCAAGACTCAGATTTTTCCTCTTTTCGTAACAGTTAATTGCATACACCTCTAACAATGGATTCAGTCTAAAGGTGATGTAAACCCCCCCCCCCCCCCCCCCCCACAAAAAACAAAAAAAAAACACCAGCCTTGATTGCAAATCCAAATACCCATGTTTCAAGCCAAATGACCAAAAAAAATACTCAAACCGGAGATAAAATCTGTAATGCTCAACAGTACACACATGGAAATTGTGTCTTGCACATCCTCTACTCATGGTTATTATCTATGCCAAATATGAAGTCAATAATTTAAAGAGTGTGCGTCCCCAGCTGACCAAGTTAAATGCGGACGGACTGACAAGGTGATTCCAGTGTACCTCCTCAAACAAGTTTGCTGGGGTATAACTAGAACTGTAAGCCAAAGGCTAACGAATACCCCCACCTGTCTGCTTGTCAGAACACCTATCATCAATCTGAACATATGTACATACAGAAAAATGAAGAGATTTAAAAACAATACATGCCCCAACCTAATTTATGTAATAAAAATGAAGAATAATTCAGAGAAACAAGACCCTTTCATGAGGTTTTTGTCAAATCCAAAGTTCTAAAGCTAGGTACCTTTTCAGAAAAACATTAAGTTCAAGGACAATAACTCTGACAAAAATTATTCAACCAGACCAATATTTGAACTTAAGCTGTACCTCATCTAGATTTAGATCTATGTCAAATATGAAGTTATTATCTCTAACCACTTCCAAAGAAAGACCGGAAAATTGAAAATTTGACAAAAAAATAAAGTTCAAGGGCCATAACTCTGTCAAAAATTATTCAACCAGACTGAGATTGGGAATTAAGCTGTAATTCATCTAGAGTTAGCTTTATGCCAAATATAAAGTTAATGTCTGCAACCACTTCCAAAAAAAGTCTCGAAAATCCCAAATTTGAAGAAAAAAAATTAAAGTTCAAGGGCAATAACTCTGGAAATAATTATTCAACCTGGCTGAGATTGTAACATAAGCTGTAACCTATCTAGATTTAGCTTTGTACTAAATATAGAGTTGATATCTTGAGTCACTTCCATAAAAAGTCCAGAAAACCGGAAAACATTGGTAGGAGACTAAAAAGGGGAGATAACTCCTGAAGTAGTGGTCCGATCATAATGGAAATATGCCGTGCACAGGTTTATATGGTCATATGGCTATACATGAACTTTCAACAAAATTGAAGCAAAACTGTAGAAGAAGAAGGCCGAACAAAATTGTGTCCACGGACGGACGGACAGACGGACAACCTGATTCCAGTATACACCCCCCACCAAACTTCGTTGTGGGGGGTATAATAAGATGGCTCCCAAGAGAGTTAAGAATTTATTTAGGTTAGAGGACGTTGAGATCAAAACAGTTTAGAGCACTAAGTTTGTCTTTATTTTTAAGTTTTAACCTTGGGCTCAGTCTGGGTTTTAGCTTTGCAAATCCTCCATTGTATCAGCTCTCTTGCTGTGATGTATATTTTCATGCGAGTTATCATGGGCTAAAGTTCTGATCAGTAAAAAACAAATTCAAGAACAATTACAATGCAAAGTTTATATCCTAACCAGCACCATGGGTCAAAGTCTAATGCAAAGCAAAAGAACAGTTCAATGCATTGAATGCAGCACCCCATGTCAAAACTGGTGCTAAAGATGTAACAGACTACATACAGTGGTAGCTCCTGATTTCTTTGATGATGAAGTTCCCATGTTTGAACTTTTGGCAGGCTAAATAGAGCAAAATTTACTTGTTACTACAAAGGCAGTATAATATTCTATTTCTTCCTTTTATTCTAATAATAATAGGATTGATACCGTAGAACCTCCCAATAGCAACTTTTAAACCCTTTCCCATTTCAATATTCATGAAAGAAATAATGGAAGCATGAATATTTATTAGCTGAATTTCTATCATGTAACCTTTTCAAGGAAACTGTTTACTTTGTGACAAAAACTGTAGAATCAGATCTATATCATGTCATAAGCAAACAGAGGATACCCTGATCAGACCGCAGGGGGCCATTTCATGGATCTAGATAGTCTAAAAAGTCAAAAAAATTGATTGGGTCGATTTAGTGTTATATTATATACAAGGGATCTAACTACTGATTCACAAATTTCACGACAGATTCAAAATATCCCGGTTTTGGGCAGACAAGATGGAATAACCACTAATGTTTGGTACGAACATGAAGCTGGGACATTGTACTTTTCAAATAATATTATAACTTTGATACATTCCAACTAAGCCATAGCCAGTGTAGATGTGAAATTTCTACAAAATACGCTGATTTTTTTTATTCAGACGAGAAGTCGCAACATCGATTGTCGCTTGGCCCCCTTGTAAAACGGCCATAATTGCGATGCCTTGGGACAAAACGATTGTGCAATCAATACATATGACAAGAAACTATCGTTTACCTCTCAAGCTTTCTGCGGACACTGATGCAGATCCGAAATGCCGGCGAATTTTCATGCAATTAGCAGATTTAAAGGTATTTCAGGCCACTACGAGTCTATGAACTGCTTCCTTTACAACAACTGTTATCTTGCTTACCCTATAAGCGTAAACAAGAACACAGGGCACCATCCCTCTGTCCATCAGGTGCCTTGTTAATAACTTAGTAGAAACTAGGTCACGTTGTTGCGACTTCTCAGACCCCTTGCATATAATATAACACTAAATCGACCCAATCAATTTTTTTGCCTTTTTAGACCATCTAGACCCACGAAATGGCCCCCTGTTGACCAGACGGCTCCTATAGAAGTTGTCTGATCTGGGTCTACTCTGTTTGCAAATGTGTGAAAAGGCATTTATATAAAGGAAAGGGTTAATGATTGATCATGCATGTCTTTAACTAATGAATATTCATATAAACAAGACGTGTTTGTAAAACACTATGCCCCCTATATGACACATGACTTTTATGTATGACCTTGACCTTAAAAATGTTTGCCTCCACAAGTTGCACATGCATGCCAAAATTATTGCCAATCTAAATTTGTCTAAAACCAACCAACAGTGAGACAGACAGACAGAGCAAAAACAATATGCCCCCCTTGGGGACATAAATATAATGAAATTTAGAATATGAATATGGAAATATTGACCTTGGCAAGAACTGTAGAATCAGATTTACATTATTTCAACAAACAGAGCAGACATCTGCCATCTGATATGGGTCTATTCTGCAAAAGTGTCTCAATCAGAAAAAATGCTAACAGCAGGAGGTTACTTAACCCTTTCCCTGTTCTGTAGTTAAGCCAAATCTCAATACCTAGTGAACATTCATTAGCAAAAAACTTATAATGAAATATGGAAGGTGGAACATTGTAGACATTTTAGAAGGCAAAGAAACAGATTTATCAAATTCCAATATATAGCAAACAGAGCAGACCCTGATCAGATGGCTCCTCTAGGAGCCGTCTGATCTGGGTCTACTCTGTTTGCAAATGTGTGAAAACATATTTATACGAGGGAAAGGGTTAATGCAGGACAAAAGTGATACAGAAAGCTACCAAGGTATAACTTTCATCTCGCATTAAGCCATCACTTGCCTTTAACACTTCCCCTCATTGCCTTTTCGCGCTTTTGCAAACAAAGTAGTCTGAAACCAGATTAGACAGCTCCTGTAGGAACCATCTGATCTGGATCTACCCTGTTTGCTTAAATTTAATAGATTTTACTCTATAGTTTCTCATGATACCAAAAAAATTCCTGTGAACATAACTTTTAAGCCACTCTAATTAAAATATCATGATGTCAAGATTTCTTATGACTGATTGTTATGGAGAAGATTTACTTAACTTTTAACATGCATAAGATTCCAAAGCTCTTCATACATGTAGTTGACATTTCATGCCCTGTTCTTTAATAGCAAATATTTCTTTAGGGACAGATAGAAACAGCTAAATCACACTCAAAGACTAATATTACAAATTGTTGTTACACAGAAATCAGAGAATAAATAAGAAGACAGAAAATCACAAACGAGGACTTGTGCAGTTGTTGGGAAAACTTACAGAGTATTTCCTGTACATAACACCTCTACTTAACTGAGTTGGGATTACACTCTCAACAACTGATGAGGTGACAGGCTGCATGCAAAGAAAAATATCAGTAAAAGATCAGAATTTAAAATAAGTACTGTATGCTGAAAGAGTACACATATCTTATCATTATTGATGTCATATTCAATTTAAAATTCTTGTTTTTATTTATTATTCACAATATCTAATTACTGTTGAAATAAGACCACCCCCCCCCCCCCCCGCCTAAAAAACAAGAGGGCCAAGATGGCCCTTAATCGCTCACCTGATTACCATAGATTTAAGATTTTTGCTGGGTAGCCCATGGGTAGGGCCAATATTGACCTTAGGGACAATATTTGAACAATGTTGATAGTGGATCATGAGCAGTAGTTCAGCAGAACAAGATTTTCAAAGATTTAGTATATTGATTTTATCAAGATTGGGCTTAAAATGTGTCCTCTAGAGTAATTTTTCTATGATTTAACCTAGTGACCTACTTTTTATTCCCACCCAACCCATGATCACACTCAACCTTGGTATCACCAAGACAAACACTCTGAGCAAGTTTGAGGAAGACTGGGCTAAAAATGTGGCCACTGGAGTGTAAACTAGATTTTTCTAAGATATGACCCAGTGACCTACTTTTTGACCTCACATAACCCACTTTCAAACATGTCCAAGATTTTATGAGGACAATAATTCTGGCCAATTTTCATGAAGATTGGACAAAAAATGTAACCACTATCTAGAGTGTTCGCAAGGTTTTTCTACTGTTTGACCTAGTGACCTAGTTTTTAACCCCACTTGACCCACTTTCGAACTCGTCCGAGATTTTATCAAGAAATGTATTCTGACCAAGTTTCATGAAGATTGGACTAAAATTGTGAACACTAGATCGTTCACAATGTTTTTCTACTGTTTGACCTAGTGACCTAGTTTATTACCACATGTAACCCACTTTTCCTCCAAGATTTTATCAAGACAATCATTCTGACCAAGTTTCATGAAAATTGGGCTAAAAATGTGACCTCTAGAGGGTTCACAAGGTTTTCCTACTATTTGACCTAGTGACCCAGTTTTTAACCCAACTTGACCCACTTTCTAACTCGGCCGAGATTTTATCAAGACATTCATTCTGACAAAGTTTCATGAAGATTGGACTAAAATTGTGACCACAAGAGTGTTCACAAGCAAATTGTTGACGACGCACGACGGACATTCAAGTCTCCCAAAAGCTCACCCTGAGCTTTGCTCAGGTGAGCTAAAAAATAAACAAAAGGAGTAACTTTCCTTGGATGTAAGAGTATGGAATTACAGAAATACATAATTATCTTACAAGTCCAGTGAAACTGCCTTGAGGCATAACAAACACTGATATTCAACCTTTTCAACCCTGGATACACATGTACTGTCAATTGCAAACTGAGTTGACCCAGCAGATCAGACGGCTCCTAGGGTACCCCTCTGATAAGGGTCTGCACTGTTTGTCATTCAAAATCATCGAGCATATTTCAGCTTTTCAAACTAAGTGGACTCTTTATAAAACACTGATATTCAAGGTTGAAAGGGTTAAACCTGACAAGTACATGCAAAAACCATTTTGATTTATTTGGTAAAAAAAACAACCTACTGATATAGATAACAGGCCTATATATATATATTCATATTGTATTATCATTTAAAGTAAAACCTGTCTTTAGCAACCACCAAAAATAAGTCTGGGTTTTAAGTGTTTAACCCTTTCCCTCATATAACCGTGTTTACACGCATTTGCAAACAGAGTAAACCCTGATCAGACGGCTGCTACAGGAGCCGTCTGATCAGGGTCTGCTCTGTTTGCTAACAGAATTTGATAGATCTGTTTATTTGCTTTCTAAAATGTCTACAATGTTGCACCTTGCATATTTCTTTATAACTATTTTGTTAATGAATATTCATTAGGTATTGAAATTTTAAATAAACATAGAATAGGGAAAGGGTTAACCCTTTCCCTAATGAACATTTATGTCTGATAATGTGTGAACTGGTCACATCATGATTATTCATTAACTTAATAATTATAATGTAATATTTTCAAGGGAAAGTTTTGCTTTGACAAACACTAAGGTCAGATGAATATAAATCCATAAGCAAACAAAGCAGAACTTGATCAGATGGCTCCTACGGGAGTCGTCTGATCTGGGTCTACTGTTTGAAATGCTTGAAAAGTGATAATTGCAGGGCTGCATTTCTTCACGGTACTAAATATTTACACAAACTTTCTTAGTATAACTCCAAACTGGCAAACAGCTTCTGAGATATGGCTCCAGACAGACAGAATGGGTATGTTTTTGGAAAACAAAGGGCCATGTAGCTCCTGAACATTAAATGGAATTTGACAACCCATTAGACAGGGAGTAATAATACTAAACTTTAAATTATGCAGAAAGTGAAAATGCCATATGTACTAAACTATTCGAATAGCAACATTATTTAACCCTTTCCTCCAACTACACCTCTATAAAAGTCACTTTTTGAAACCATTGTGATAAACAGAGCATAAATTTTGCTCCTAAGTAGCAAATGAACTATTTATCACATTGGTTTCAGAACTACAAAAATCTGAAATTGATCATTCATTCTTGGTCATAACAATCTGGAAAACAATTCAACAGGACAAATAATTGCTTTCAAGGCGAAATCTCCAAGTGGTTTACAACATATGATATCTTATAATGTAGGCTATATCATCATTTGGCGAAATCTCTGTAAACCATAGATAGGTAACCAATTAAACTGGACAATTGATATTAATTGTAATAGAATCTTTCAACTTTTTTTGTTGCACTGTGACATAGGGGCCCGTAGTTTGACTCCCGACACTCTAACACTAATAATATATTAGATCTATTAGTGTTAGAGTGTTGGGAGTCAAACTACGGGCCCCTATGCACTGTGACTGCAACAGCTTAAATGACAAGTATGCCAAAGCTAAAAATGATTCAATTTTGGTTGATTTTGCACTTATATTTTGGTAAAAATTCCCATCACATTGGGGTTTCCTTTCCAAAAATACTTTGAACAGGGTATATGATTTCCCAATTCAAGTTGTTCTAAACCTAGCCTGTTGCAAATCTTGATTTGTCTGCTCCATTCACTCTGTTGTACTTCTTAAATGGTTAGCCCAAGAGGTCACATATCATTATATTATCTTATGTCATATATAAATTTTATTTCTAAAGCAGTTTTGAATGGTGTATTTTTCACTTTCAGTGTTGTGGACCACTGCGCTACCAGTAAAGGGTCGACAAGTACATCAAACAAATAGTTTACTAATATACATTATATTTCGCCTAGATCTACTTGGACACAATACTTACGGAGTTTACTGAGTTTCTATTACAATTAGGACTCTCCGTGGGGTCGAGTTTTTGCTTCTTAGCTGGAGGTTCCTCTTGTGGATTACTACTGGACATCTACCAAAAGACAAAGCGTTTTGAATCAAATACACTTTTGCCAATAACATACATCAAGACAAAAAACAAAATACTGTCCAATAGATAAACAAAATATTTATGCTTCAAACTACAAAGTATTTTTCATATATTCGTGTCATTTCTACCTGAAATTTTATTTTTTACAGACGAGAACGTCTACTTCTACCGCAATCTTAGTCAATATGGCGGCCTTCTACACAATTCAATACACGTGCGGAAGTTGGGAGAATATCTTTGTGTATTCATTAGCATAATCCAATTAGAACGTTCTTGAGCCACCTTGGTATATATAAAGAGACATATCTGACGTATTTCGATACGAAATTAGTTACTAGTGTCCATATTACCTGAGTCAGGTTAGAATTGTGACAAAACTGATAAATATCTCAATATGTCATGTTCTCAATCCCGAAACTCTCACGATTTTGACACGGACTTACCCAATACACAAGCGAAACCGGCGAATGACAGTCGTAACACTTCGTTGTACTCTCGATTTTCACGGTATTATTTGTTCATATTATTTCCAAATACATGTGTTTACGATAAGAATAACAGTCCTAGCACAGATTGTCAGTATTCAATTCAAGAATTGTCGAAAATGTCAAAATTGACGGAGTTTCCCAGAAACTATTTCTTACGTTTACTTCCTGTTTCTAAGTTCGTATGGCATGCTGGGAAAGTCATTTCCCATTCTAGCGATGACGTCATTCAGTAGTATAGCGTAGAAAAAAGAAAAAGACTCTATGCTATATTGCTGTGCTCAACGGTCATAATGGCACGAATGGTAACTTATTGACATAACCCTACAGTCGTGCCATTATGTCCACAAACTGATCCAAGCAGTATCATTTTAATGACTCTGAGGTTGTTTATATATAGAATAATTATTTTATTTTCTAAAATCCCATTAGCTTTAGATCTACTTTTCCTTGTGAAAAATTGAAAATATCGATAGATTCTATTTGTAAAAAAAGAAGAAAATATTTTTTTTAAAAAAAGGAATTAATATCATACATAAATACTTGAATTGCTCTGATCTAATATTTCGACCACTAAGGGCCCTTTTCAAAGATTATCATGTCAAAATCATGACCCTGCTTTGTCGTTCAGCTTGCACACTAATGAAAAAGTAAAAAATGAAAAGCCAATAGAATGTTAGGTCTAATTGTCAAATCTTTCAATTTTATGTCAAAAGAGATGTTAGTAACACTATACAAAGCCTTGATCAGACCACATTTGGAATATGCCTCAGCAATATGGGCGGCAAGATTTAAGAAAGACAGGAGGGCTATTGAGAATTGTGCAGCGCAGGGCCACTAGAATAGTTAAAGGTTTGTCTAGTTTGAATTACAACCAACGCATGAGAGAGCTAGGGATCCCAAGTCTTGAATACAGGACAACAAGAGCAGACCTTATACAAACATATAAAATACTACAAGACTTAGACAAAGTAGACAAGGCCAGACTCTTCCCTACTCTCCTGATTACTCGCAGCAAACACGTGGTAACAGGCTAAGAGTGTAGACTAAGCGCTCACGTATTGAACTGAGAAGGACCACCTTCAATCAGAGGGTCATAAGATTATGGAATAAGTTACCAAATGATATAGTACTGGAACCCTCAGTTAACTTATTTAAACAACGTTTAAATGCAAAATGGGTAGGAGGTCCGGACAAGTTCAGTCCGGATTGCTTAAACTGATAGTGTGGCATTATACTATCAGATTATTCAATGTCAGATGTCTTTTAATTCCAGTTTTAACAACTAATGCAATTTAATTGTCATTGATCCTTGCTCTCTAGTTATTCTGAGAACATCATTTAAATTGTGGATCCTTGACATTAAATAGGAAGAGAGATTTGAGTGAACAGTGGTTACATGTTTGATATTTTAACCAAAGACCTGTTATCATAGGTCTTTGTTTTAACTAAAATATTAATAGAGTTTTTAACCTTAAATGAAATGTCTGCCAAAAATGTCCCAATACATAATACACAATATTATATAACTATACTGAGTGCATGGCACAAACTTTCCAATAAGGAAAAACTCAACTAATATTGCCTAAGAAACGTCATTGTTTATATGGGTATAATGTCCATATTTGGCAATTAATTATAAGTGAAATACGTGAAAAAATACACGTCACATTTTTGTTACATGTATTCAGCGATAAAATCAAAGAGATTTTTTTTAATTTTATAGCTGAATGCATGTAACAAAAATATGACGTGTATTTTGACATGATAATCTTTGAAAAAGGCCCTTAGTGGTCGAAATATTAGATCAGAGCAATTCAAGTATTTATGTAAAAAAAAGAAGTTTTAAAACAGTAGCAAACAAGTTGTGATGCTCGAAAACGGCTTAATTTCGAAAAGATGAACTACTGAGCTACTGGACGCCTGCACTAAAAGAAAGTAAACTAAACAAAAATGGCAACGTACGACTGGGTCCGTATTCAGCTTATATTGATCAGGGAAGAATGAATATAAAATAACTTCAGAGTCATTGATCCCAGTCGGGACACATCGCTTGCTTCCTTCATATAAACGTGTTTTCACACATTTGCAAACAGAGCAGATCCAGATCTAGAGGAGTTTGCTAATATAATTTGAAAGATATGTGCCTTTAGTTTCTCAAATGGCTACAATGCCCAACCTTTCATAATTCATTATAACTACATTGTAGATCTATTTTGTCCTGAATATTCTGTAGGTATTAAAATTTGGAATAAACACAGAACAGGGAAAGGGTTAAACCATGAAAGATGGGACATATGGAACCAACTGCTTCTCTCTTGTAGTTCGGTCGCACATATCGACATATTAGAAAATAGAACAGAATTTCTCTATGAATTACAGTCCATCCAGGGACACGTGACATCACTGACATCATATACGTGTTAAATTTAGAATTTTCTGCTTGTTCGCTACATATCTTGAATCGTCTCGAATTTTTTAATGACTGGTCAAACAGGGGGTTTGGTAGAAAAGTAAATGAGTTGCCGATATTGTTGAAAATGTTTTACTTTACACATCTTATCTGGGCCTCTGTGTATTCTGTATTCTATGAAAGGACACAACGGACTTGTTATGTATACTGTATTCTATGAGAGGACACAACGGACTTGTTGTGTATACTGTATTCTATGAGAGGACACAACGGACTTGTTGTGTATACTGTATTCTATGAAAGGACACAACGGACTTGTTATGTATGCTGTATTCTATGAAAGGACACAACGGACTTGTTATGTATACTGTATTCTATGAAAGGACACAACGGACTTGTTATGTATACTGTATTCTTTGAGAGGACACAACGGACTTGTTGTGTATACTGTATTCTATGAGAGGACACAACGGACTTGTTATGTATGCTGTATTCTATGAAAGGACACAACGGACTTGTTAAGTATACTGTATTCTATGAAAGGACACAACGGACTTGTTATGTATACTGTATTCTATGAAAGGACACAACGGACTTGTTGTGTATACTGTATTCTATGAAAGGACACAACGGACTTGTTGTGTATGATGTATTCTATGAGAGGACACAACGGACTTGTTTATGCTGTATTCTATGAAAGGACACAACGGACTTGTTATGTATACTGTATTCTATGAAAGGACACAACGGACTTGTTATGTATGCTGTATTCTATGAAAGGACACAACGGACTTGTTATGTATACTGTATTCTATGAAAGGACACAACGGACTTGTTATGTATACTGTATTCTATGAGAGGACACAACGGACTTGTTATGTATACTGTATTCTATCAAAGGACACAACGGACTTGTTATGTATACTGTATTCTATGAAAGGACACAACGGACTTGTTATGTATACTGTATTGTATGAGAGGACATGAAAGGACACAACGGACTTGTTATGTATGCTGTATTCTATGAAAGGACACAACGGACTTGTTATGTATACTGTATTCTATGAGAGGACACATCGGACTTGTTGTTTATTCTGTATTCTATGAAAGGACACAACGGACTTGTTGTTTATTCTGTATTCTATGAAAGGACACAACGGACTTGTTGTTTATTCTGTATTCTATGAAAGGACACAACGGACTTGTTGTTTATTCTGTATTCTATGAAAGGACACAACGGACTTGTTATGTATACTGTATTCTATGAAAGGACACAACGGACTTGTTGTTTATGCTGTATTCTATGAAAGGACACAACGGACTTGTTATGTATACTGTATACTATGAAAGGACACAACGGACTTGTTATGTATACTGTATTCTATGAGAGGACACAACGGACTTGTTGTGTATACTGTATTCTATGAAAGGACACAACGGACTTGTTATGTATACTGTATTCTATGAAAGGACACAACGGACTTGTTGTTTATGCTGTATTCTATGAAAGGACACAACGGACTTGTTATGTATACTGTATTCTATGAAAGGACACAACGGACTTGTTATGTATACTGTATTCTATGAAAGGACACAACGGACTTGTTATGTATACTGTATTCTATGAGAGGACACAACGGACTTGTTATGTTGCTTGTTATGAAATTTGCCGTTAAATAAAAGGTTTCAAATGTATATAGTTCGAGCAGAAGACATTTTTCGGCAGACAAGAATAACTTATCGAGCTAAGAGTAATTACATAATTATAGTACTCCCTACAATCACTAACTGATCATTTCATGAAGGCGACTGTCGGGAATAGTCCTGAATGGAATGCCACTTCTAGCCATATACAGTGAACAATCGAAGCGCTTAACGTTTTTATCCTCAAAGAGTGTCGTCGACTACAATTTCCATTTAAAAAAAAATAAAAAAAATATTCCATTGATTGAAAGTTCGACAATAAGTGTACCAAACCGTTTGGATATTGAAGGACACGTCGATGTTCTCGGCGTATCATTTGGATCCAAACTGTTTACATAGGTAATCGAAGACTTACAATTGATAGCAAGAGTTCAAACTTAAAAGTGCATATAATAGACTGTTAGTTTTCTTAAAACATATTTATTATTTCATTCTTCTTGTTTCGGGAATGGCCGAAATCATCAGCGAAATATGAGTAGTGCATTACCATTGTAGGGTCTATGTTGTCTGCCTGTTGGCCTATTTGGTCGTCGACGGAACTTGAGAATTTAGCTCAGATCTGATGTCAACATCTGGAACATGCTACCAGACCATCTGGTGACAGCTCCAACTTTGGACTCTTTCAAGACTGGGTTCTCAGCTGTCATGTAATGTTTTCTTTCAATTTCTATATTAACTCGTTTTTTAACTTTGCGCTTTGGACAACCCGCCCCTTTCACCCATGTACATATCACAATGGTGCGAGCATGCCTGCCTAAAGCGGCCCAGGACGACACAATAAGATGATTCATGACTGCAATTACCCTTTACCTGATAGAGACCTTTTGAAACTTTTGAAAACAGAGCAAACCCAGATTGGGTTGTATTGAGTGATTAGAATCTGCTCTGTTTGCATAAGAAATGATATAGATATGATCATGCCGTTTCTAGCATTGCCCAAACCTTCTGTGTTCATATATCATTATAGATACATGTACCTACCTGTATTCAGATAATAGCTATTATAGATACATGTATACAGATAATAGCTAATATAGATTCCTGTATTCAGATACTAGCTATTATAGATACCTGTATTCAGATACTAGCTATTATAGATACCTGTATTCAGATAATAGCTATTGATAATATAGATACCTGTATTCAGATACTAGCTATTATAGATACCTGTATTCAGATACTAGCTATTATAGACACCTGTATTCAGATATACCTGTATTCAGATATACCTGTATTCAGATACTATAGCTATTATAGATACCTGTATTCAGATACTAGCTATTATAGATACCTGTATTCAGATATTAGCTATTATAGATACCTGTATTCAGCTACTAGCTATTATAGATACCTGTATTCAGATACTAGCTATTGATATTATAGATACCTGTATTCAGATACTAGCTATTGATATTATAGATACCTGTATTCAGATACTAGCTATTATAGATACCTGTATTCAGATACTAGCTATCATAGATACCTGTATTCAGATACTAGCTATTGATAATATAGATACCTGTATTCAGATACTAGCTATTATAGATACCTGTATTCAGATACTAGCTATTGATAATATAGATACCTGTATTCAGATACTAGCTATTATAGATACCTGTATTCAGATACTAGCTATTATAGACACATGTATTCAGATACTAGCTATTGATAATATAGATACCTGTATTCAGATACTATAGCTATTATAGATACCTGTATTCAGATACTAGCTATTGATAATGGCATTATGGCGTACATGAATATTCATGCGATACAGAGCTAAGGTAAACAAGATGTGTTTGTGAAACACTACGCCCCCCCCCCCCCCCCCGGATTTAACCTTTACCTTGATGTATGACTTTGACCTTAATAAGTCATCCCTAAAAATGTTCGCCTCCATAAGTTGCACATGCATGCCAAGTTTGAAGTATGTATGTGCAGTGGCTACAAAATAGTCAATCACTTTTCATTTTATTATTGTGTGTGGTACGAGTAGGGGTGTTTATGGTAATAAACCAGATTTTGATTGATTTTAACCATTTACTCCATGATTATTCCTGTAACAAATAGTGACATCATGAATATGTATTAGAATAATTGTTATTACTGCACATAAGCACATCAATGTTTGGCCGTGACAGAAACTGTAGAATCATACCTATATTATATCATAAGCAAACAGAGCAGACCCTGATAGGACGCCTATACTCTGTTTGCAAAGTCGTAGAAAGGTGTATTAATGGTGTAACGGGTTACGTACTGGAACCCATCTGAAGTTTTAACACAATTCAGTGACTTTTAGTGCGTGTTTTTTTTAAAACTGAAATGATAGTGTACAATATAAATAGGGATTCATGGTTCTGATCAGCTTTGAATCCAGACTTTGAATCTGCACGTGTAAATCTAGCGCTAGAATCTACACGTGTAATTGGTTGTTAGTGAGGTGTAAAGACAGATGCCGGTAATCTATCATAAAGAAGACTAAAGAGAAGACACGCTTTGTGGCATATCCGATAAGTACTGCACTGAGGGGCGTTTATTAAATTATGCAGTATAGACACTTACATGTATGGATTAGCATTAAGTAATTCAGACGAAAGGTGGTGAACAACACACCTAATTAAAATGGCGTCTACAAATCACACTAGACATGACCATTAACGCTTTCCCTGTTGCATATTCATGTAAACATAATGACACCGTATTTATTCATTAGCTGACTTTAAGGTCAAATGTATTACAATGTAATTTAAGCAAACAATGCAGATCCTGATCAAACGACTTTTATAGGAGCTGTCTGATCTGGGTCTACACTGTTTGCAAATGCGCACAAGAACGTTTATAAATATGAGGGAAAGGAATCTGACCTTCATACGCCTGGTGAAGAACACTTTACTGAAACGCTGAACCCGATGTGCCGTTTGGCGCCTGTGCAAACAGAGTAGACCCAGTTATGACGGCTTCTGTTCGAGCCATCTTATCAGGGTCTGCTCTGTTTGCTTGTAGAATTATAAAGAGCTGATTCTACATTGTTTTGTCATGGTTAAAATGTCCATATACCATAATAAGAATCTAGCTAATAAATATTCACGATTTCATAATTTCTTATATGAATATTCGCCAAGCAAATGGTTAGTAGACACAGGGTAGGCCTATGTAGATTATGTATATTTAGTCTACATTTGACTTACCTATTTACTGATTCCTCGAGGGAAATTTGGACACATGCATACACATCGAGTAAAGGACGCCTTTTATACACCCCAGTATCCCAGGTTAAAACGCAAAAAGTTATTTCAGTTTATTGGTCACTATTGGGATTCTAGAATTACGAAAATTTGGGATCGACATAAAAGGATTAACACCTTAAGCATGGTTCTGCAATTTCTCTGCAGACTTTCCTTTTTTTCTTTTCAATATTCTCTTTCTCAACAACTTGAGTTTCAAAGAATTGTAGTAATTCTTTGATACTTTGTTACTGAGTGTCTAATACGGATCTTAACTGCAGCAAATTAGAAAATGGCAGATAATGTATAGTCCCGCTAATAAGACCAATCAAAAGAATTATTAATTAAGGATGTTTAAAACAAAGGCAATGCCGAAAGATCCTATAGTAGCTTTACGCAACCGCCTGCTTTTACTGAGTCCTATGTTAAAGCTTATGTGCTTGCATTTGCGAGACTTTACTGTAGGTAGGTCTATATTTATCGATCTGAGTAATCTATAGTGACAGCACTACATGCACTAGTAATCGACTCCAATAGCCTCATGTCTCTGTCTGGTTGAACTTCAGCGCCCTAGACAACTGGTGTCTGCTCAAACTTGTACTCTTTGCACTCTAAGTAATTTTCGTCTGCAATCATTCTCTTAGTCATAATTATGTTTTCTGCCGTTTCTCCCCAGACTGTCAAACAGTTTAAACCTGGCGAGTACGGGATTTTGTTGAGCAAACATGGAGGTTATATAGTTTGATTGTTTATTTGTAATTGTTAACATGACTACAGTAGAACATGTCCTAAGCGGACAATCATTTATTGAACTCAGGAGTCTTAAAAAAGGTGGTTCCTTAGTTTAATGCTAATCAAAAGTAATGCAGAAAGCTCCTACAGAAGCTCCCTACAATTATACTTTTGACCTACATTAAGCTACCACCTGCCTTATAGACCCATAGTAGACCTCCTTTTGATGACCGCTTAAAGAAAGGTTCTACTGTATCGTCAATTATATACATGTAGTTTCAAATATTCTCTGATGACTTGATGAAGTAAAGAATACTTTGTCATACTCACTCTCTCATTAGTTTGTTCTCTTGCTTTCTTTTTCTCCCCCCCTCTCTCTCTCCGGCTGTCTATCTTTCACCCACCTGTCTGCCTATGTATATACTTCTCATGTCGCTTTGCTACATATTTACTAGCTCCTTGTCATGAAAAGTCGACCGCTAGTTAAATATATTTTATATCAAAGTATCGGCCGTACGATGAACAGCATTAATCCTGCCGAGACGCCAAGTTACTCGGTGCCTCTTGATCTTAGATACAGTAGACTCTGTCTTAAGCTACCTTATATTAATTGGACACAGGAATCTTAAAACAGGCAGTTGCTTAATATAGTGCTGTATTAAGCTAGGACCTGTCTTACAGACCCCTAAGTAGACCTCTTGTTCATTGTCACTTTAGGCAGGTCCTGCTGTATGTACATGAATGAGTTCGTCAGTAGCTCCATATACCACTTTGAGCGAATCGGAAGTATTCAAAATTGCATCAAATCCAAATTTGAACATTATGATAAAGGTTCGAACTATTATCCATCCGTTTGCATTAGTTAATTTCTTGTCAACTTATTCTCGACTTATGTGCATTGTGCAGTTGCAAAACACTATCTTTGTCATCTTTTCATCGTGTTGTAAGCATTGCACAGTAAACTATATATAAACCGCAATTTTAGTAAAGAAGAATGTAAATCTTTGTAGGCAGTTAGCACCTAAATGCAGGATGAAAGTCATGCAGAAAGTTCCTCTTGGGACTTTCTGCATGTCTTCCACTCTGTATTAAGCAGCCACCTGTATTACAGACAGACATTGGTACTAACATTAACACCCGCTTTAGATGGGCTCTATTGTATATGCTGCTCTATTACCGCCCGCTTTAGATGGGCTCTATTGTATATGCTGCTCTATCAACGCCCGCTTTAGATGGGCTCTATTGTTCATGCTGCTCTATCAACTCCCGCTTTAGATGGGCTCTATTGTATATGCTGCTCTATTACCGCCCGCTTTAGATGGGCTCTTTTGTATTTGTGCTCTATGAACGCCCGCTTTAGATGGGCTCTATTGTAAATGCTGCTCTATGAACGCCGCTTTAGATGGGCTCATTTGTACATGCTGTTCTATCAACGCCCGCTTTAGATGGACTCTATTGTATTTGTGCTCTATGAACGCCCGCTTTAGATGGACTCTATTGTATTGTGCTCCATGACGCCCGTTTTAGATGGGCTCTATTGTATTTGTGCTCTATGAACGCCCGCTTTAGATGGGCTCTATTGTAAATGCTGCTCTATGAACGCCCGCTTTAGATGGGCTCATTTGTACATGCTGTTCTATCAACGCCCGCTTTAGATGGACTCTATTGTATTTGTGCTCTATGAACGCCCGCTTTAGATGGACTCTATTGTATTGTGCTCCATGACGCCCGCTTTAGATGGGCTCTATTGTATTTGTGCTCTATGAACGCCCGCTTTAGATGGACTCTATTGTATTTGTGCTCTATGAACGCCCGCTTTAGATGGGCTCATTTGTATATGCTGCTCTTATCAATGGCAAATAGATTATTTAATTGTTCGTTTCATTACGTTAATGGCGAATGTAAACAGTCTGATACTAATCTAGACCGAGGCATTCTCTCTTCCGTTATTTATTCCGACCTTTATTATTTACTCCAAGTAAGTAATGCCTTCAATTACACTGGAGTGCTGACGTTTGCAAATCGAACTTACTGGATAATCAACTACGTTGTAAAGTGCTCATAAATACTGTACCTGTTAGCTGATTTGTTAATAAATTATTAATGGCACATAAAATAGGGTCTTTCATATTAGCTATAACAGAAACTATAGGATCAGATCTATATGATCCCATATGCAAACATATCTACTCTGTTTGCAAAGGCGGGATAAAGGCATTAGATAAAGGGTTAACTTTAACTACATGTCACGCACATGTATTTAAGAAAATCATGTATACATACAGGTAAAATAGGCCGTGACACATGTATAACTTCTAAAAATAGCCACGTCACTACGGCCAGTTACTGCGTGTAAAATTAATATGGCAAAATCATCGACAAATATAGCTGAACAGTATATTGTAACATATTTTGAAATTTTAGATTAATCTTTATACTTTTCAGGTCTGAGGTAGTAAGCCTATTCATACATTATGAACCAACACATTGCATGCTGAATTTCCAACATACCATGGTCTATCAATGTTTCAATGCAGCATGGTCTATCAGTGTTTTATTGTAGAGTCAGTGGATCTTGAATGGTAAACAGTACATGCCCTGATAAGATGGTCTACACTATTTGCTAATACCAGCAGTACTTCAGTACTCATTTCGCACATTCAAACCATTAACCCCTTTGTTCCCAGTGTTCCTTAAAATGACATAGGCAAATAGTGTAGACCATGATCAGAGGGCCCTGAAATATATCTCTATCTAGGTCCGCACTGTTCGCTGAACCATTTATTTCACATGTACCAGCAAATGTTTTATTTGGTGTGACCCCTAAACGTGCTGTGACCCCTAAACGTGAAAAATGGATGGGTTCCAAAATAAGATCTGAACGGGTTTCTTAAAAAACATGGGAATAAATGAGTTTAGACAATAGTTTATCAAACGTTAGAACAAATCGGGAGTAAAATTTCAACAGATCGGAGTTTGAGCAGACATCATTTTTACCACTGGATCAGTGTTAACTAATTTCCTCATGACTATTCAGTAAGAAATAATGACATTATGCATATGGATAAGCTGATTTTTTTTACAACGGCATTATAAACAAAGGGATGCACATGTACCGGCAGAACATGTAGAAGCAATATAATCATATCTGTATTGATTCATTAACAAATGTGCGGGAATCGTCTGATCTGGGTCTGCTGTGTTTGCAGTAGCGTAAAAAGGCGTTTGTAGGTATTACAATCATCGCAGTTACTCGCATTGTGTCACTGACGCAGCGGCCTGTCTCAAGATGTAACCCTTTGCATGCTATGGGCGAATATGTGATAACTGATAACCTTGGCAAACAGTCACCGTCTCATCGGGATTCAAACTGTTTGAAACATATTTGTTTTTATTAATCCATTACCTGGTAGAAACGCACCTTTGCAAACAGAGTAGACCAATATCAGACTATAGGAGCCGTCTGATCAGGGTCTGCACTGTTTGCTAATTGAATTATGAATAATGTTCCTGCCATGGCTATAGCTATTAAATATTCATGATGTCATAATTCTAACATTAATAGGTTTTAACAGAAATGCAAATTAAATCAAATTTGAAGATTTGAAGTCGTCGACACTTTCTACCGACGAACGTTTCCCCAGGATGCTGAAGGACATGTCACTAAATGGGACCATGCGCTTTGCTTGATTTCAATTTAAACCATTTACTCCATAAATACACATTTCTACGCCTTTACAAACAGTAGACCCAGATCAGACGACTTCTATTGGAGTCGTCAAATCAGGTTCTGGTCTGTTTGCTGAAGGAATTGTGACGATGTGATTTGATAGTATTATGGCGGCGATGTTTTCTATTTAGCTATCGCTATATTAATGTATAAATGCAATCAATGATTATTTACCAGGTGCTACCTTCTCATTCTTCAGGTTTTACTATGGCTCAAACATCATTTGATAACATGCCGTTATAAAAAAAATCAGACAATGAATATTCATGATGTCACTATCTCTAACATGAATATTTATCAGGTAAAATGTTGATAAATGGAAGGTTCGATAACTTACAAACAGTTTGAATTTACACGAGACACCGAGTAAACCTCCTCGTCTCGTCAAGATCCAGATCTGTTTTTATACTCTGAACTCCGAATTGAAATCACGTTAACCATTTACTCCATGTATTGTATATGCTTTTCGTCACATTTGCAAACAGGGTAGACCAGATCAGAGGCTTCTGTAGGAGTCATCTGATCTGGGTCTGCTCTGTTTGCTTATGGAATGATATAGATTTTTTTCTAGATTCTGCCATAGCGAAAATATCATCTGCTGATACACCATTGTAAAATACATTTTGTATAAGTACATTGTAATGAATATTAAAAACCAATAGTTCTAAGAGTTTAAATACAAGACATTGTTTCCGAAGCCAAACTAAGCCCATCTGTGGCATATGCTCCTTAATAGGGAGCAAGAAGCAATACGAAGCACAAGCAAACATAAGCAAACAGTCCAGATCCAGATCAGAGGTCTCCTGAAGAATCCATCTGATCAGGGTCTGCACTATTTGCTTCACCACATATATCTTCCAAGCTAAAATGAAACATCTTAAAATGAATAATAGATTAAATTCAAAATACGTATTGGGAAGAGTTCATTAGGAAAAACAATTTAAATTGGATAAGGACTGAATAAATAAGTCTGTACGAGAAAACATGCACACGCCATCTTGACACACGCCAAATGTTAACTCTTAGCATGTTGAGTAATCTACGTCTGTGAAAATCGTCGTTTACTGCAATTCTCAAATTCTGCAAATGTTTCATTCTTATTTCTCAAAATACATGTACATGTATATTTTAGTCACATTAAAAAACGGTTTGAATTTTGACTTGGCGACGTATCTGGATCCAAACTGTTTACATTGGTAATCACGAATTCTTCATACATAACGTGCAAAAAGCCCATGTTGTTTTATGTTGCATGTTGCGTAGTTATAATTAGATAGCACCCTGGGGAATTCATGTCTGATTTAATCTATTTGGGCTTACATTGCGATAGATATGCTAGAAAAGGACTTTAGGTGCAGACCAAATAAGTATTGGAATAAGATATAACTTTAGCTTAAGAGGATCTAGGATCTAAGCTAATTTAACCCCTTATCCCATGAAAATACTTGTAAGAATAATGACGTCATGAATATACTTGTAAGAATAGTGACATCATGAATATTTATTAGCTGAAGCGTCGACAGTGGTATATGACCTCGTGAGTATTTAGTCATGGCAGAAACTCTAGAATCAGATCGATATAATCCCATTAATTAGTAAACAGATCAGACCCAGATCAGACAGATCCTATTGGAGCTGTCTGATCTGAGTCTATTGTGTGTTCCAAGGCGTTTTTGAGGAGTAAAGGGTTAAATAAACAGGCGAGTTGTTTCACTTTGTACTGTATCAATTGGAAATCAGATAACACAAGGAAGTGGCGGTATCTATGACTGAATCAACGCGAACACCTTGTGATGGACCAGATCAGACGGCTTCTGTAGGAGTCATCTGATCAGGGTCTGCTCTGTTTGCTTATGGAATAATATAGATTTGATTCTAGTTTCTGCTTTGGCAAAACATTCATGTGTAAATATTACATTTTAAAAAATAATCACGTTGTTTGCGTTTGTACGATAAACCCCCACTATATATCAACCTCTCAATAGAGCGCTGGATCCATTGCAAACCGCGTAGAGCCAGCTCAGATGGTTCTTGTAGCAGCAGTCTGATCAGGATCTGCTATATTTGCTTATAGAACTATAATATAGATCTGAAACTACAGTTTCCGCCATGACCAAACATTCTCTTATTGTCATGTCATTACAAAATTAAATTAATTAATATTCATACATATATTATGACATAGTAAGGGTACGATATGTGGTAGCTTAGGCTAATGCATAACGATGCACCGAAGGAACTTTCTACAGTACTTTTGATCTGCACCAAGCAGCAACTTGCTTTTAAAGACCTCTGTGATTATTCAGTTTCTATTGTAGTACATTATAGAGAAGAATATATGACCTCTGTAGTTGATATATACCACTGTATATGCAATGTATCATTTCTATAGTTGATATATACCACTATACACTAAACCTCTCAATAACGGCCACTAAATTGTGTTAATTAGTTGGTATTTAGAGCAGGTGGCTGCTTAAAGCAAGGTGAAAGTAAAACAGAACGCTCCCATATGAGCGTTCTGTTTTACTTTCACATTGCTTTAAGCAGCCACCTGCCTTTAACACAAAATAATTGATGTAATTTAGTGGTCGTTATAGAGATTATTATTATTATTATTATTATTATTATACCACATTTATGTAGCGCTCTTTTCATACAGGATATGTGCGTTCAAAAGCGCTTCACAAAGATACAATTTATGTACAATAATGCATAATGTTTTACTGTATATGAAATATACCACTTCTATAGTTGACATATACCACTGTATATGCAAAGACAGATTAACGTTTTACCTGATGCGTATTCACGGGAGACTTCAACCTTTATGGATACCCCTTTGCTTCAGTTTTAGATTAGATATATATGACTGTATGTAGGGCTATGTTACATGCATTATAACACGCACTAAAATATGATTAAACTATGCTTATTAATTAGCCCGTTCCTACATATAAACGCCTTTTCACACATTTGCAAACATTGTATACCCAGATCACACAACTCATATGGGAGTCGTCTGACCATAGTCTGCTCTGTTTGCTCATGGACTTATATAGATGTGATTTTACAATTTCCCTTTACAAAAAAAATCAGCTGATAAATATTCATGATGTCATTATTTCTAGCACGAATATTGACCAGGTAAATGTTTAACTAGTTATCGTTTATTGTGATAACACTTATCCATATAAAGGCGATCTGACGTGCGACATTTGACATCCGTTTGGATCCAGATGTGACGCCGAGTTACTCTAGGCTGTTTGACACTCGGTCAATAGTTTCTCAAAAACTTGATCGAATAAAAAGTAATGAAAGTTGCTCCAGATCCATCTGTGAGCAGACATTACGTATGTACAGATTTGACGTATTTACATCGGGCTAAAGATTACTACGCAATGGGCAAATTTGCGATATCCTTAGTGAGAACAGTTTAGACCAAGACGAACTGTAACTCGATGTCTCATTAATTAATTATATTGCCTCGTTTATTGTGAAAACAATGAAGGAACCATTATTCTAAAACAGATCTCAATAGAAGAAAAGTTACACTTTCTTTACCCTTTACTCCATGGATATTTATGGTAGATATCCACCCATCATGAATATTTATTAACTAATTAATAGTAATTATTCTATATTGTTATATATAACGAATAGTATACATATTCAGATTCTATGAACAAATAGAGCAGATCCTGATCAGATACAAATGTAGTTCATACAGGAGCCATCTGGTCTAGGTAACAAACAGAGCAGACCCTGATCAGACAGTTTATACAGGAGCCATCTGATCTAGGTAATAAACAGAGCTGATCCTGATCAGACAGTTCATACAGGAGCCATCTGGTCTAGGCCTAGTCTGTTTGCAAATGTGCCAAAAGGCGTCTCTGAGAGGTTATGGCTCTGAAACAAATAACAATACTCATACTATACTAAATCCAGGAGCTGTCTGATTTTGGCCGACAGAAGAACCTGTTTTAAGCGGCCATGAAAAAGAAGTCTAAATATGGATTTCTAAAATAGGTGGTAGCTTAATGCAGGATGAACGTTATACAGAAAGCTTCTATAGGAGCGTTCTGTTTCACTTTTACTCTGCGTTAAGCAACCACCTGCTTTTCAAGACGCAAGCATTAAATGTAGAAATGACCGTTTAAGACAGGGCCTACTGTACTCTGTTTGCAAATACATAAATTTAGATGAGTTTACCTGATACTATATGGGAGTAAATGAAACTAATGTTTACATTTGCACTTGACTCATAAAAAATATTTTAAAACGAGCACTTTACCCAATGTGTAGGAGATAAATCAGAACAAATTATAATCATGTAATCCACACTTAATTTAATCTCTTATGACATGAAGTATTTACATTGCAATGTACGAAGAAAATATCAATTCACATGTCTCTCAGCAATCGGCAGATCTGAAAGTAGACAAGGGAAGTAACAATGTAAACATAGTTTTCAAGATACACATGGTTATCTCCCATAGAAAGCTACTTATGATTGTTTTTACTTCGTAGAACCTTTGTAAACACAGAAGACCTAGATCGGAAACTCCTGTAGGAGCTGTCTGATTAGAACCTGCCTTGTTTGCTAATTGATTATTATAGATCTGACTGTAAAGTTTCTGCCAATGTCAAACGTTCTCTTGATCATAAATGAAAATAGATTTATTAATTAAGAAGGTAGAAATGCTTTCATAACAATTCATTAGGTAAAGAATTAATATAAATCCCTGCATTTCCTAAGTCCTGAATGTCGGACACAAATATTTAATAAAACAGATAAGTTATTTCAAATAATCTTAAAGAACATGCAGACAAACATTTAATAATGTGTAGATGAACTAAGCTATATAGTAGAACCAACTTGGTACTTGTATCCAACAGCAATAGACAGAAGAAACATCGCAAATTCGGTGAGCCGTCTGATCTGGATTTACTCTGTTTGCAAAGACGTTAAAAAGAGTTCGTATCTGGGAAAGGGTAATTCAGAGTGATAGTCATATAGGAAGCTAACTGGAAGCTTTCTGTGTGACTTCCACTCTGCATTTAGCACCCACCTGTATAACGTTCTTACTGTAGATACACTTATCTTGTTGAGTTAACATTGTGTGGGCCACTCATTGGAAGTCAGTAATAATACAAATGTTATTTGAGTCCAGTATTTGCTCAAAGTCATTCCCTGTCTCAACCCTTGACCTGTTAGAGACGCATTTTCACACAAACAGAGTAAACCCAGACCATACAGCTCCGTCTAATCAGGGTCTGCTCTGTTTGCTTATTGAAGTATATAGATCAGATTCTTCAGTTTCTGCCATGGTCAAACACTCATGTAGTCACACCATTATAATAAATAAACTAATAAATATTCATGATGACATGATTTAGTACGTAAATATTCACGCATCAAGTGTTATACCGTAACCATTTCTGCGATAAGTGCCATTTGTTTGATATTGAGAAGAAGTATTTGGTTCACGTGTCAAACTTTGATGGCATGCTAAATATATTTGGTAAATATAACATTAATTAAGTTTCCTCGTGAAACTTGTCAAACATCACACCTCGAGAATTGAGCACAGAACTGCTGTACCTACTAGAGTCTACGGGTCAAACTCGATATTATGTTTGCAATCAGTTTGGATCCAGATGAGACGTAGACTAACTCGGCACGTCACCAGGGTCTAAACAGTTTTACACTACGATCTTGATTTTGGAAATAATTGAAAGAAAACAATGCTTTAAGAACATACGAGGAGGACACACTTGAATAGCCTAAACTGTAAGGAATACATGTATTTAGTAAGCGGCCATTTCAGAAAGCTCTTATTCTGGATTGTTAAGGCAGGCGGTAGCTTAATGCAGGACAAAAATAATACAGAAAGCTCTAAAGAAACTCATATCTTGCTAACGATCGCGTTTGTAAACAGATTGGATCCAGACCAGACGCCGAATGATTGGGCGTCTCCTGGGGATGCACACTATTTGACAATAGTTCGTTAAAATACACAGTAGTCAAAAGTGCACCAAATCCAGATTTGAGCAGACATTATTTTTAACGGCGGGTATCGGTTAAACAAACAACTTCTATTTAAGAGTCCTATGTTTAATTAGCAAGAGATCGCTTAAAACAGGATTGACTGTACTTACAAAAGTTTTGCGCAGTATGAGTTTTCTGTATCACTTTCGCCCTGCATTAAGCAACCGCTTGTGTTTTAAAGACACATATATTTATACATAATGTGGTCACTTAAGAGGAGGTTTACTGTACTTTGTCGTCTACTTTCAAGGTTTTAAATACAGCAATACCTGTGTTAAGTGGCTACTATCTGATAAAGCGTATAGGTCGATTAATGCAGATCAAAGCTAATGCAGTAGGCTTCTTTAGGATATTTTGCAATATTTTTGTCCTGCTAAAGCTTTCATTTGTCTTTAGGTCCCACGATTAGATTTGTTTTTAATGGTCGCGTAAGACAGAGTCTAATTAGAATTATTAAATCGTTGCCAAATTGACTTATTCAGCTTTACAAATCCACGGAGAGGTTTATGTCCAATAGACACTTGCTATTGTCAGCGAGAGAATCTGAATACTTATGTTCAGGGCACAGTGTTATTAATATAGTATAACATGTTCTAAGCGGTGAACAAAACATGTCTGATCCTAAAGTTCTATCGTGGCAAAACATTCCTGTGTTCATATACCACTATAAAAAATAAGCCAATAAAGGGTTACAGCAGTGATTATTACAAAAGTGAGTGCCGCAGTGTTTGTTACAAAAGTGAGTGTTGCAGTGTTTGTTACAAAAGTGAGTGTTGCAGTGTTTGTTACAAAAGTGAGTGTTGCAGTGTTTGTTACACAAGTGAGTGCTATCATTTCTTATATAAATATTCATTGAGTAAACGTTTAACTCTAGCCCAGGAGCAGAGTAATAGAGCATTTGGCACTCACTTTTGTAACAAACTGCGGCACTCACTTTTGTAACAAACACTGCGCACTTACTTTTGTAATAAACACTGTCTTAACCCTTTACTCAATGAATATTTGTGTAAGAAATGATAACATAATGGATATGAATAAAATGTATTTTAATAATGAACGAACACACGAAGCTTTAATAATGACAGAAACTGTAGTATCAGGTTTTTATTAGTTTGTAACGAGACACAGCAGACCCTGGTCAGCCAGCTCATACTGTATCCGTCTGATTTGGGTCTACTCTATTTGCAAATGTGTCTCTATGAAGTAAATGTTTAAAACAATGACAACTGGCCCTTTTGAAGCACATGTAGATATCATTATCCTTGGAGTGTTTCTGCTGACATTTTACTCCCACGACCCCGTTAATGGGTCATAGACAAACAGTGTAGACCCAGATCAAAGGGTTCAGAGGGCTAGTTAAGGACCCTAGACCAGGGTCTATAGTGGTTGTTGTACAAATTAATATCAAATGTTTTCACTTCGATATGTTTCTTTTTAAGGAATCCCTTAAATGACAACATGTTGCAAAGTTCAATAAGACTGGAGTACAGAGATACGTCAGGTATGGGCCTTGTCCATGATTGCGGGATCAGAATATGTAGTAAGTGGTTCTCCATCCTTGCATGCAGTGTGAACTTTGATTAGATCCCACATCATGGACGTGATATCTGAACTGGATCTATACTGTTTGCAAAGAAATAGAACCAATTTCTCAGAGACTGGTCCGTTTTATCATCCAGCTTACATAAGAGATGTTTTAAATAAAACAATGTACATAAGAGATATTTCTGTTTTTTACTGTAGTACAGTAAAACCCTGATCATAGACATCTTATAGGGCAGGTTTAGTAAGGCTCTGTTGTTTTTTTTCTAAAATATTTCAATGATTCTGTTTTAACACATAGATCAGGTCTCGATAAAAAAAAGTGATTGTCAGTCTGGGTCTTAATTGTTTGCGCAACTTGGGGATACAGTAGAACATGTGTATAGCGACCACTTCATTATTAAAACCATTAAAACCATTCCCTCATTGGCTATTTTTAGACCCAACCTCTTTGAATAAATTTACCGAAAAGGAAAATTTACTAGAAAAAAGGGACGTTTTAGAATTGTGTAATTTTGAAACCATTGTGATAAATAGAGTATTTGCTCCATATGAGCAAATGCTCTATTTATCACAATGATTTCAAAAAGGTGACTTTTAAAGAGGCGTCAAAGGTCGTCAATATGAGGCAATGGGTAAATATGCAACACAGAACGAAAGTAATACTGAAAACGTCTTTCGTCCTGCAGTAACCGTTTCCCGAGTAACATTCATGTAAGGAATAATGACGTCATGACATCACGAGTATTAAGAAAAGCTTAATTAATATGTTAATGGTGTCACGGACAAGAGACTTTTTGACAATGGCAGAATAGATAGAATCATATCTATTTTATTGCTTAAGCAACCAGAACATCCTCTAATTAGACGGGTCCTATAGCAGCTGTCTGATCTGGCTTCACTCTGTGTGAAATGCCATGAAAAGGCTTATACGAGCATATAGGTTACGTCATGACTATTTATTAGGTGGATATTTTGGTATTGGCGGAAACTGTAGATTCAAATCTATTTTAATTTCATAAACAAACAGAGCAAACCCTAACCAGACTCCTATAGGACTCGTCTTATCTGAGTCTACTCTGTTTGCAAAGGCATGGCCAAGTGTTTATATGAGGGAAAGGGTTAAGTGACCGCCTGTTACAAAACACAGACTCTGATCTCGTGTAACGCCTTTACTCACAGTAACGCCTTTGCTCACAGTAACGACTTTGCAAACAGAGTATATCCAGATCTGACAGTTCGTGTAGGATCCGGCTGATCAGGGTCTGCTCTGTTTACTTATAGAACGAGATATATATGATTATATGTACAGTGTTTGTCTAAGTCAAAACTCTTTTCCAACTTTTACTGTATAAAACTTAAGTTAATCAATTAGTGATCAGTTCACGCACAACTGTAGATTTTATAGTGAAGAAAATATTCCCAAAAGGGAATTAATATAATACATAAATACTTGAGTTGCTCTGATCTAATATTTCGACATGGCTGAATGCATGTAACAAAAATGTGACGTGTATTTTGACATGCTAATCTTTGAAAAAGGCCCTTAGTGGTCGAAATATTAGATCCGAGCAACTCGAGTATTCATGTAGTTTTTATACTCGGCCAATATTCGGCCAATAATAAGAACTCTACCGGTAACTTACACTGTTGATTCTGCTACGAATGGTCTCAGTCGTCGTCGCCATCAATAAGGTCCACAAGATCATGGCAAGTGTTGGGCCTTTGTATAGGTATCTGACCGGGCTCCAAAGGGTCATCTATGTGACTGTTGTCACTCGTCAAACTCATGAAACTGGAATTCAGCTCAAGTTGATGCCGTATTCCCAAGAATGGAGAGGTATTTGACTCGTTCTTCAGGGACCTCTGAGCAGTCTCTGGCGTGTGCAATATTCCTTCTTTTTGAAAAAGTCTCTTTGAGCTCCGCTGCTTTACCGGAGTGAGTTCTGAAGCGGGGACCGTGCTTGGTGGAGGCGCAGAAGTTGAATCCACCCGAGAAACGACATTGAAGTTAAGCTGGCGAGGAATGAGCGCTGACTGATGTTGTGGCTGGTCGGGGGTTCGATACAAGGAATCGATGGCGTTGAAATTTTGATATGGTCCAGATATGCACGGGTAGCATGGTAGATAGGTCACTGGCATTTCGTAAGTAGCAGTTGCCGTCGACGCTGTTTGAGCAAGTCTAATTGCTTCATTATATTCACGTTGCTGACGGATATCGTCATCTCGAATTAGGTCCGACAATGCGTTGATGTAACTCATAGCCATACGGAGGGTTCGAATCTTAGACATGCGTCTGTGGTATAACTGGAACTGCTGTGGCAGGCATTTTCTAAGATCTTCAAGGGCCATGTTAATTTTGTTCATCCTTACTCTTTCCTGCGAATTCGCTAAAATTCGTTTTCTTTCTGCTTCAGGATCAAAGTTGTCGAGGTCAGCAGGTTTGCGTTTTCGACCCCTCTTCCGCTCCGTACACTCATTATTATAACTCTCTTCTTCTTGTGTCAAATCCAGTGCTGATTGCAAATACTGATAATCCGACATACTTATCTATGTACTATCTTATGAACACTTTTCGACGTTAGTCAAACACAGTAAATCGCTTAGAACTATACTTCTTTTTTCTTTACGTTTCTAAGACTTTTACAGATAGGGGCCATAGATGGCCACGTGATGTAATTAACTGACCAATCAAATTACAATTCCAAGGAACACCAGAACCCACGGAGTCCTAGCAGGCTCAACAAATTGCACATGCACGTAATAGGGACCCATGCTGGGGGAGGGTTGTCGGATCTCGTAGATCAATCATGTTCCCCGACCAGCTTTTGATTTCTTTTATGGAAATCTATTATCATATATCATGTCTTCAGGAAACTTTTGACGTCTTCAAATCCGTGTCTATTCACTTTGTTTAGCCCAAAATGACGCTCATTTAAATACGTTTTGAATGAAATTCAAACTCAGATTTAGGTCATAAATCGGTATTTAATAGCCGGTGTTCGGGCGAAGTTCTGAGAGAGTGCCATTTTTATAGCTACTAGTCTACAGCATAGAATGAAAGGTATTCTGCTCTTTTATGGCCTGTGAAAAATCGGGACATCATTATTACCGAGAAATTAATTGTAGACGCCTATTAGTTGCAGCAATACACCGGAAACATAGCATTCTAACGACATAGACAGATTGCTCTCCTGAAAATCTAAAACCTGAAATACTAGGATCATTTAAGCACATTTAACCATTTACTCCATGCATATTCAGGAAAGAAATAGTGATATCATGAATATTAATTAGATTAATTGTTATAATAACACATGGACACCGAAACTGTTGGCCATGACAGACTGTAGAAATATATCTATATTATATCATAAGCAAACAGAGCAGATCTATATGAGCCGTCTGATCTGAGTCTACTCTGTTTGCAAATGTACATGGAGTAAAGGGTTAACTCATGTTCAAACAGAGAGGAACCAAATCAAACGGGTCCTATAGGAGCAGTCTAATCAGGGTCTGCTCTGTTTGCATAATTATGGAATAATATAGACCTGATTGTGCGTTATCAAATTCCCTTGTTCGTATGTGATTATAAAATCCAGCTAATAGGTATACATGATGTAGTTATTTGTTACATGAATATTCATGAAGTAAAGAGTTAACCTCCAATCAGCCTTGAAGCCGATAACCCTTTACTTGGCACTACCAGGCGAACAAGTGAACCCTTTACTTGGCACTACCAGGTGAACAAGTGAACCCTTTACTTGGCACTACCAGGCGAACAAGTGAACCCTTTACTTGGCACTACCAGTGAACCCTTTACTTGGCACTACCAGATGAATCCTTTACTTGGCACTACCAGTGAACCCTTTACTTGGCACTACCAGATGAACCCTTTACTTGGCACTACCAGTGAACCCTTTACTTGGCACTACCAGATGAACCCTTTACTTGGCACTACCAGATGAACCCTTTACTTGGCACTTCCAGATGAACCCTTTACTTGGCACTACCAGATGAACAAGTGAACCCTTTACTTGGCACTACCAGATGAACAAGTGAATGTTTTATTATGGCAGAAACTGTAGAGTAAGATCTATATCATTTCATATGCAAACAGTGCAGACCTTGATTAAATACCGTCGGATCTGGGTCTACTCTGTTTTCAGAGGCATATATATGGAGTAAACGGCCAATAACATGTATTAAGTATGTATGATTATATAGTAAGTATGTATGATTATATAGTAAGTATGTATGATTATATAGTAAGCAAATTTATCATTTATATTTATGGACATAATAAGAGTCTAACGTATTTATTCGCGAACTAAAAAGACTGCTTACAAAAAAATCACGTTTCTATATAGAATATATGTGGATTCGTTCGTAAGTATTTTGAACGAATAAATTTTTAAAAGTAAGGTAAATTCTGTATTTTCTGAAATATGAAGCTAATGTGTCAGACCCTGGCCAGTGTCCTCTGGTCTGGGTATACACTATTGACCCTGGTCAGAGTCCCCTGGTCTGGGTATACAATATTAACCCTGGTCACACTCCTCTGGTCTGGGTATACAATATTAACCCTGGTCACACTCCTCTGGTCTGGGTATACACTATTGACCCTGGTCAGAGTCCTCTGGTCTGGATAACCACTATTGACCCTGGTCAGAGTCCCCTGGTCTGGGTATACAATATTAACCCTGGTCACACTCCTCTGGTCTGGGTATACACTATTGACCCTGGTCAGAGTCCCCTGGTCTGGATAACCTCTATTGACCCTGGTCAGACCCCTCTGGTCAGGATATACACTATTAACCCTGGTCAGAGCCCTCTGGTCTGGGTATACACAATTTGAAAAAGTCCATATTAACCTCTGACCTGTTAAGTGCGACCGTACTGGCATTTTCAAACAGCTTGGACCCAGATGGGGCGCCGAGTTTTAATGAATCGAAATGAAGTCAAATTCTTAGCTGACCCGAGTTTGAGCACATTCCTTTTTTCGACAGGATAATGATTTTAAAGGGACACTTTTCATACATAGGTTACTTTCATATACAATTAAAACCAAATCAAAGCATGTTGTTTTGCAAAATGTGCAGACCAAGACCGGCAACTGTTTTAAAACAATACAAGTCTTAAAAGGGTATACACTGTTTGAAGCCTCTAATATCTGGAGAGTTTAATTGGCTTACATGTCTTTGTGCGGGAGTGGAGATTGGGGTATGTGTTGGCGAAACGTCACATTTCTTGAAACAGTGTAGTTTATTAAAACATATTTTAATCCCTACGAGACCCATTTTATTAATTTCTGGTGAGTAAATGTCAATTTCTATGAGATAAAAAGGAGAAGATGCAATAAATTGACTTTATTATGTGTAAACAGTATATGGTGTGCATGACGAGGCGGCTTCCCTGGGTCTACACTGTCTGAAAATCCACAAGGACTCTTTTTCGTTTGGCGGCTGTAATGAAATACAGTAAATTCTGTTATGAGCGACCACCAATTGATTAAACGTTAAACATGAATGACCACGAGGTCTATAACGGCAGGCAGTTGCTTAATGCATCTAACGAAAGTAATACAGAAAGCTCCAAAGGGTGCTTTCTACACAGCTTCTGTCCTGCATAAAACTACCACCTGTCTGAAACCCGCAGAATTGAACGCTCTTTGAAGTTTGAGGGAAAACCCGATACACGTACTATAAATATATATTTATTGTAAAATGCACAGATTTCTCCTTTTTTTGTTACTAATCCCTGTGGTTGAAGATAGGTTTTACTGTAAATGGATATAGATTGTGGTATAGCTCGAACAATTTGACATGGACCCTCACCTTTATGCAGAATACATAATGAGAGAAATGACGCTGTATAAATAAAACTCCGCCGGTAAATCGTGAAGTCTTTTCTCGCTGAAGTTAACCCGTGCATATGTAAACCATATAATCACGAGTGTGTCCATGTATAGTTGCTTACCGGAACATGTGCCGTGCAATGTTACGATTTTTTATTTATGCAAATTAAGTAAGTCAGGGTCCAGGTCATATTGTTCGAGATATACAGTAGAGTTATGGCTTGCTCGCGAATCTAAACTGTGCTATAGTAGAGTTGTGACAAGCTCACGAATCTAAACTGTGCTACAGTAGAGTTGTGGTAAGCTCACAAATCTAGACTCTTATAGTAGAGTTATAACAAGGTCACGAATTTGAATTTCAGCATTTAGTAACTTTAATTTCTTCCGCCACTTATTTTACACACACTCACACGAACTTAATTAAGTAAAACAATAGATGCCAGTCATACAATCATTTGCAGATTATGCCTCGGACACATTCTATTATCATTTATTATTACTGACAACCACCGTAGCATCTCGGGTCCACTTGCTGCAGTGACATCACAGCATGGCTATCCGAGAGATCATTATCCGCGATAAACACCGAATAGTTCCGATTAACACCTAGGTGTGATTCTCGGCGTGAATCCCATGCGTTTAGAATGGCCGGTAGTAAGTGCTACAATTATGGACTCTCTATGTGATAAAGGAAATCAAAATGGAATCAATCAGATGTAAAACTTCTGGAAGTCGCGCGAGTTCTGACAGCTACTTGTTAGATGTTGACGGTTTTGCGGCATAATGATTCAATTCCTTAGAAATGAGGCTTTAATCTTTCTTTTGTTCGTCTATTGCCACCACTAACATATGAGAAACTTTGAACTATTTGAACGCGGGACACACGTGCACTGGCGTTTGCTACCAGTGTAGACCTACTAGAAGAGTCCTCTGATCAGGGTATGCACTGTTTGTCATTCAAAATCACCAAGCATGTATAAGCCTTTCAACTGCGTGGACTTTAAAGTTACACATTGATGGGCTATTCTACTCTGAACATTAAGAGTTCATTGCTCTTTCAGCTGACATTATGTAAAATTGTGTAACGAAATAACGTTGATAACAACATTTAAGAAAACTTTAACCTTTTCCTCCACGAATATTCATGTAAGAAATAATGACACCATGAATATTAATTAAATTAATTTTACAATGGCACCATGGGTATTAATTTAATTAATTTTATAATGGCGCATGAACATAGGGAAGGTTGGCCATGGTGGAGTATTATATTACAAGCAAACAGAGCAGACATGGATTCATCTGATCTGGACATACTCTGTTTGCAAATACGTATTTATAGAGCAAAGGGTTAAACATGATATGTAATAATTGTTGGTTGAACTAACGCAGAAAACAGTACAGTAAAACCCGTCTACAATTTTAGTAAAGAAGAATTAGGATGCTTTAGACAGGTGGGTGCTTAATACAGGATAAGATTCATACATAAAGGTCCTTTGGGATGTTTCTGCATGCCTCTCACTCTGCATCAAGCTGCCAGGTGTCCTACAGACAGACACTGTTACTATGTTGAACGTTCGGTTTAGAGGGGTTTATTGTACTTTGTATGAAAAATAATGACATTAGTTATATATTTTAAACTGATTTATTAGTTAAAGTTTTATAATTATACATGATGATTTGCCTGTTATAAGAGCCGTCAAATCTGGGTCTACTCTGTTTGCAAAGTTGCAAAAAGCTGTCATTCAGTTAAACTGTTAAAGAGCCAGGTAACCACAAGATATCCGCTATTTATCTTTCTTTGTTCATCATGCTAACTCAACAGGTTCTTGCAGCGACTGTCATGGGATGATTGGTTCTTGCAGCGACTATCATGGTATGATTGGTTCTTGCAGCGACTGTCATGGGATGATTGTTTCAGCCGAAAGGATTAAACGTATCATAAAAGATTTGAACCAAAAGACAAGTACGATGTGATGGTTGTTGTGCCTTTAGGTCTAACACCAGCTTTATATTTACATGTATAACAACTTATTACAAAACCGTTGTTATCGTTATATTCGTTATATGTACGATATTCATTCTTTGTACTGCTTGTAAATTTATGTTTTATATGCCGGCTTGTAAGATGTGGATGGGGGTGGTTCTCCGACCCTCACACATAAAATGGACGGGGAAATAATGGAGTTCCTCGCTGCAGGGCCTGAAATGTGATTTATAAAAAAATAAAAATAATAAAAATAATTGGGGTACCAAAAAACTAATAAGGGGGAATTACGGACATACGCTCATTTATGCCTATCGTCCCTGAAATCTTACACAAACAACATCCTCTCCCCTCTCTCTGGGGCGTCCAATTAGCCCATAGTGAGCAGAAACGGACGTAAATCAACACAAACAAACAAACAAACAAACAAACAAATAAACAACATATGTTGAACCGATTGCGTTCTCGACAAATAATTCTCAAAGTAAACATCTGTAAAAGAGTTCTTGCAGAAACATCCATGAAAATTAAGATAAGCTTCATTCGAAATGAGAATTCATTAAGAAATACAGGAGAAATGGATTAACCCCCCCCCCCCCAAACCCCCACAACCCCCAGCCTTTATCTGAGAGGGACGTATTTAACGCCTTTGCAAACTAAGTAGATCCTGACCAGATCCTGACCAGATGACTCCTAAAGGGACCGTTCGATCAGGATCTGCTCTTTTTGATTTCATATGATTATTCAGTTTCTGCAATACTCAATTCCCTTGCTCATAACCACATTATGAAAAGTCACCTGATAAATATATATTATTTCTTATATGAATATTCATTAGATACACGATTAACTAACCAACGAGTGTTTCTTCCAGTGGTATAAATATCTGATTGAACAGAATAAAACAACCATGTCGTATCTATGATCTACTGCTGGTGCGGAAGAAGCTGAGGCAGAGGACCCAGATGGTTATTAACAAGTTGGGCCCCGTGTTGTAAATTAGTCACAGACATAAAGGTTTACTTTTTGATGAAGAAAGAGCATCGCATCTAAGGCTAATGACACTGTTACTGATTACACTGTGTATTGTTTGTTTACTTTCTACAGCAGGTACTACTGCAACTGCACTATATATTAAAAATTAAAAATAACCTAGTTAAAGTCTACTTTCAGTCCGAATGACCGCTCAGTTGACTGTACATTTACTCCCCTGGTACTTGAGTCTTTTTACTACTACTACTACTACTACTACTACTACTACTACTACTGTTACTACTACTACTACTACTACTACTACTACTACTACTACTACTACTACTACTACTATTACTACTGCTACTACTACTACCAATACTACTACTACTGCTACTACTACTACTACTACTACTACTACTACTACTACTACTACTACTGTTACTACTACTACTACTACTACTACTACTACTACTACTATTACTACTGCTACTACTACTACCAATACTACTACTACTGCTACTACTACTACTACTACTACTACTATTACTACTGCTACTACTACTACTACTACTACTACTACTACTACTACTACTACTACTACTACTACTACTACTACTACTACTACTATTACTACTGCTACTACTACTACTACTCTCCTGCTACTAATATCATCTCTTCTTCTTCTTCTTCTACTACTACTACTACCACTAATACTACTACTACTACTGCTACTACTACTACTACTACTACTACTACTACTATTACTACTGCTACTACTACTACCAATACTACTACTACTACTACTACTACTACTACTACTACTACTACTACTACTACTACTACTGCTACTACTACTACCAATACTACTACTACTACTACTACTACTGTTACTACTACTACTACTACTACTACTACTACTACTATTACTACTGCTACTACTACTACCAATACTACTACTACTACTACTACTACTACTACTATTACTACTGCTACTACTACTACAAATACTACTACTACTACAACTACTACTACTACTACTACTACTCTCCTGCTACTAATATCATCTCTTCTTCTTCTTCTTATTCTGGGTCTACTCTGTTTGCAAAACCCTTAAAATGTGTATCTATGAAGTAAAGCATTAAATGTATCGTTTGATATCTCTATAAAGACAATGATATCTCAGGGTGTAAATACACATCCCAGTAGGCAAGTCACTTTCGTACCTGTTGTTTACAGGTATTTTTCTCCTTGGCACCGACTTTTGCCAAAATCATCATGATCTTATACGCATGCGCATAAGGCAAATTCCTCGAGTGAGTATTGATATATTTACTTACTAATCATGTCTGCAAAAACAGCAAATACACTCAGCAAAAAACCAATAATTCCAAGAAGAATTGTGGTGGCCGTGGACGGAAGTCAGCACTCGGAGAATGCATTCAAATGTAAGTGAACTTTGTAATGAGCTTTTGTTATACGTAGAACTGGTTTGAAGTTGCATGTATCTATGTATGTGTTGGGCAAACCCAGCGTACCTGTTGATATCTCTAGTGGTAGATTTTAGTGACTCACGAGGGTGCATTTCCTTGGTTCAAAATACACAGCTTGGTTGTAAGATCTTTACTTCTTAGAAATACCTTTTAACGCGTTTGTAAGCCGAGCAGACCCGGATCAGACGACTGTGCTGTGTTTTCTGTGGAGTTATATATACATGTACTGTGGAGTTATATATACATGTACTGTGGAGTTATATATACATGTACAATGTATCTTATTCTACAGCTTCTGACATTGTCAAAGTATTCCATTATTCATTATGCCATTATAAAAACGCAGTCAATCAATATTCATTAAGCCATAGCTTCTTACATAGTATTCGGGTGTTTAAAGTGTATCAATAGATTTGATTTCAACAATATTTATTCAATAAAGAAAGGGATTGGACAACAGACAAACCTATATAAGTCCTCTCCAGTGAATATATTTCCCTTTCTATTAACAAAACATAATTATACCAACAAGCCGTTCACCATTCAAATGGTTGAGCATCATCTGCTCAAAATCTCATTTGATGAGGTGTTTCTGCAAAACAGCTTTTGGAAAATATGGAACCTCTGATCAAACAAATAAATGCATTGCTTTGCAAGAGAGTATAGACTCAGATCTGAACTATTATATAAGCAACCATAGCAGCTCCCTGATCAGACGTCTCCTACAGGAGCGGGTTCTGCACTGGGCCCTCTCTCCTTGCGCAGTCTCTCTATATAGCAGCTCCCTGATCAGACGTCTCCTACAGGAGCGGCTTCTGCACTGGGTCCTCTCTCCTTGTGGAGTCTCTATATATAGCAGCTCCCTGATCAGACGTCTCCTACAGGAGCGGCGTCTGCACTGGGCCCTCTCTCCTTGTGGAGTCTCTATATATAGCAGCTCCCTGATCAGACGTCTCCTACAGGAGCGGCTTCTGCACTGGGCCCTCTCTCCTTGCGCAGTCTCTATATATAGCAGCTCCCTGATCAGACGTCTCCTACAGGAGCGGCTTCTGCACTGGGCCCTCTCTCCTTGTGGAGTCTCTCTATATAGCAGCTCCCTGATCAGACGTCTCCTACAGGAGCGGCTTCTGCACTGGGTCCTCTCTCCTTGTGGAGTCTCTATATATAGCAGCTCCCTGATCAGACGTCTCCTACAGGAGCGGCGTCTGCACTGGGCCCTCTCTCCTTGTGGAGTCTCTATATATAGCAGCTCCCTGATCAGACGTCTCCTACAGGAGCGGCTTCTGCACTGGGCCCTCTCTCCTTGCGCAGTCTCTATATATAGCAGCTCCCTGATCAGACGTCTCCTACAGGAGCGGCTTCTGCACTGGGCCCTCTCTCCTTGTGGAGTCTCTATATATAGCAGATTCCTGATCAGACGTCTCCTACAGGAGCGGCTTCTGAACTGGGTCCTCTCTCCTTGCGGATTCTCTGTGGAATAAAGGGTTTAAAGGTTAGAATCTCAGAAACTGTGGCTATTAATAACCTTGAACTCTTACTCTTTGCTACCAATGACCAACATGTGATTACAGTAGAATCTGTCTTAAGCGGCCATCAAGGCAGGTGTTAGCTTAATGCAGGACAAAAATACTCGTAATACAGAAAGCTCCTATAATATGGATCTACTCTGAGGAGGCAAGTGAACCAGCATTAAGCAACCATCTGCTGTTTAAAACACCATTGAATGTCCGATTTTGACAGGTTCTGCTGTATTTATGCAAATAGTCTGGATCCAGATGAGATCAGGATACAAACTGTGTCATTATATTTGTGAAAGAATAGGGAAAACTGAAACGATAAAACTTGAAGCAGACGACAATCTGTGACAGTTAATAATACTATAGCAATGTACTAGTACTCATGAGAATGGCTAATATTCAGAGCAGACTATTTCTCTTTAACCATTTAATGATTTAATCCATGGAATAATCATGAGAATGGCTAACATTCAGAGCAGACAATTTCTCTTTAACCATTAAATGATTTAATCCATGGAATAATCATGAGAATGGCTAACATTCAGAGCAGACTATTTCTCTTTAACCATTTAATGATTTAATCCATGGAATAATCATGAGAATGGCTAACATTCAGAGCAGACAATTTCTCTTTAACCATTAAATGATTTAATCCATGGAATAATCATGAGAATGGCTAACATTCAGAGCAGACTATTTCTCTTTAACCATTTAATCCATGGAATAATCATGTCAGAAATAATGACACCATTAATATCAATTAACTGATTTTTAAAAATTTATAATGGCACTGTGGACGATGGGATTTTTTTTATCATTATAGAAACTGTAGAAAGAGGCTATATTATATCATAAGTAAATAGAACAGACCCTGATCAGACGGCTCCTACAGTTAAATTAACATTCTGGAGATAATGTTTTGGAAGTGTATGAATATATACAAAAGAGTTTATGAAACGGTCTCAGATTACACTAGCTATTGGCAGTCGTTTCAGGAGTTGGAGGTCGAATGGTTCAATCATATAAGGAACCGTTCTGATAATGCCAGTTTATATACATTGTATATTCAAATGATTACCCATTTTATATCATGCATATTTATGTCAGAAACAATGTCGTCATGAATATTTATAAACATTTTTTATAATGACATGATTTTTTTATCATTACAGAAATTGTAGAATCAGATATGTATTAAGCAAACAGAGCAGATCTGATCAGGGTCGTCTAACAGGTCTGCTGTGTTTGCAAAGACGACAAAGGCGTATCTATCAGGCAAATGGTTCATTAAGCAACTGATCTCCATTACTTACATGCATAAATGTCTTTGCGGTATTTGAAACAAATAATATTCTGTATCAGGGTATGTTTTCCGAAGATAATTCACGAAAATAGGCTTACCGCGCGTTTTGTTTCATTGTTTATTGACAAAATACAGAAACCGAAAGATTGCATGATTGTACTTTGTTGTAGTGTATGAGTACACATTTATTGCATATAGTTGTGTTTTTATGAAACGAGTTTACTATGATAATATGAAACGAGCTTTAGCGAGTGTAATGTTCATTAAAGTAAACGTGTGTCATGAAACCAATCTGTTATGAACACGAATGTAAGATTCTTTTTATCACACAACCCTTAAACGTGCCATAGAAAGTGACACAGACTATATCTGATGACTGTTTCGGCCATTGTTTACAGCGTAGTACAGCCGGATTCAAACTATTTATTTGCATAAAAATGCACTTGTTGCATTTCCGCGGTTTACGGCACACTATTTCGGCACCCCCACATCGCAGATTATGTGATAACATCTATTTCTTTCATGTTGTATCCCGGTGGCTAGCATGTAATATATTTTGTTTGCTTGTTTTTGGAGCTCTATTCTGTTTTGTTCCAGGGTTTATTGACAAAATACACAAGCCCAAAGATTACGTGATTGCCGTGCACATACCCGAATACAAAAACTTATCGCGTACGCGTAAGTATAGTGTTACAAGAAATTCCTAAATGGTTTGAAGGTAGTTTGTGTAAAAGAAATGAAAATAATTTCCAAATGTTGAAATAGTATTTAACGATTGCTATTAGACTCTATTGTTTCAATTTTTTTTGACAGTTTGAATTGTGAAGTGTATTAAGTACAATAAAACCTCTTCAAACCGGAGTTTGAGTAAAGAAGAATTTAGATCTGTTTAGACAGGTGACTGCATAATCGAAGGAGCTTTCTGCATGACCTTCATCCTGCATTAAGCTGCCACCTGTCTTACATACCAGTATTGATAGCAGTTTGAACGTCCGATTTAGAGAGGTTTTATTGTACAGACCAGGGGCTTAGCGCAAAAAGATTGTAAGCACATTTTAAAGAGCTAAATGGGTTTGAAAATTGGCCTCCACTATCAGTCTTAAGCAATGTGTTCTACCATTTCTTTCAAGATTAACGACCAGAGGGTCGACTAGTTTGGGTTCTGATGAGATGTCGAGTTACTCGGTGTCTCATCTGGATCCAGGCTGTTTGAAAAATGTTATCCCTGTTTCGCCCGTTCGTCTGTAGTTGTAACAGATTTGTATTCTTTTTCTAGTGTCAGATTGGTAATTTGTAGAACAATTTACATGTCATGAATTACTGTATAGCATGCAGTCTTAAACGAACATATAAAACAGAAAGTTAATTCTTAGTCATTAAGGCAGATGGTTGCTTAATACAAAAATGTAGAAAGCTCATGTATTACTTTTCTTCTGCATTTAGCCACCGCCTGTGGTTCTTATAAGTAATTGTCGCTTAAAACAAGGTCCACTGACTTCGCATTTATGTTAGTCTGAAATGCTTTCCACTACATTAGTAGAGGAGAAAAAAAAACCATATACAAAGAATAACTTTGAATGCTAAAAGCCATTGCTTCACCGAGCAAGTAGGTATCGAACATACACCGTCGATAAAAGGAGATTATACAGGGTATCTATGGGCATATTTATCCGTTATAGCTTGATATTGTTGATACCAGAATCACTTCAATGCCAATTCTAATGAGAATCATCAAGAGAAATTTTGACTGATAAATAAAAATAGATCCAAACATATCTTATCTACAGCTATGAGTCTTAAACCTTTACTCCATAAATACTCCTTTCTGCACCTTTGCAAACTGAAAGTAGACTCGTCTGATCAGGGTCTCCTCTGTTTGCTTATGATATGATATAGACATGATTCTACAGTTTCTGCCATGGCCAAACATACCTATGTCCATGTGTTATTATAAGAATGAATATAATTAATATACATAGAAATGTTGTTGGTTAAGATGACGCATTTCATTAAAGCACTAGTGTTAAATCTTTTCCTGATACAGGCGCCTGTTCATTCCTTTGCAAACATAGAAGACTCGGGCTCGAGCCGTCTGATTAGGGATGTTTGCAATGGACATTGCCAAAATATCATGCGGTCGTATGTCATTATAATCTCAACCCTTTATCTGATGAATATTCATGTTGGACCCCATTCATAATATAAATCTAATAATTTCTTATATGGTTGAACAAAACGAATGGCTACAATGCTACGACACACAGTATAGACTCCTGTCTAAGTTATTCTATAAGTAAACCGAGCAGATGCTGATCTTGGTTTACCATATTTGCAAAATGTGTCAACACTCGTATTTATGGAGAAAAGAGTTAAACAGACTTTTATCAGGATCTGAGCTGTTGACTCAAAAGTTTCTCGAATGCTTGAACGAATTGAAAGTAAATAAAACTACAACATATCAGGAGTTTAGCGGGCGTCTTTTAAACTACAACATATCACGAGTTTAGCGGGCGTGTTTTCGGCAGGGTTAACTATTTATATTTTTCAGCTATCATGACGAGCGATGCTACCATGGTGACCAAAATGATCGACGATGAGCAGGCGAACACACGGTTGTTATTGGCGCGAATTAACGAATTAATGAAACGCTCGCATGTAAGATTTGAGTGTTTAATATCATTATGATCCGTATAACAATTTTATGAAAGTATATATGTGGAATATTTGGGAAAAATAAGAAAACAGTTTCGTTATAGGGGAGGGGTGTGTGTGTCTGTAACATAGATCTTGTTTGCACTGTAATTCCCATCTCCCAGCAATTGTATCAAATAGTTCACAGTGTGCTAAGTACTAATGAAGAACTGTCCACAATAGTGACTGGTGAAATCCACCTTATCCAAATGAACTACCTTTTACTTTTTAGTGTTCAGACTTTCAATCTCCCCATCTTTACAAGCAAACAATGAACAATGAATTTGAACATTTAATGTCAAAAACAGAATATAAAATCTGATGGTATGTATTAAAGTATTATGGCAGTGCTCCGAAGTCGCTTTACAGTTTGACTTTCTAATGAAAATTTATTCTGTGGGAGGCATTTATTTCTTAGAAAATATTTGCAAATGTCTGAATTAAGGCTACATGAGACTGGAACTAATTTATTTATCTACGCTTCAGAAACTACAAGGATATAAATTATCCTTTATATGTGCGCTTAGGGATTTTCATCCCCTTGCATTGTTGAATTTCATAATGGACTGGTGCATCATTGTTCAATAATAAAGTAATTTCCATATGAAAGGGGTATACTTTGCAATACGCATTAAATGACGAAAAGTACCGTCTCTGATCAGAGCACATCGCTAGCCCTCTCCCTGATATATATATTTTGTTAGCACATATAGGGAAGACCAAATGAATCGTGAGATAAATAAACTTAATCATACGGCTGCCGAACCTATGACTGCTTTTGACAACAGTTTGGACCATAAGTAGGTAACGAGTATCTAGCTACCTTAGCCGGGCTCAGTCCGTTGGACACGGTTACATGTAATCATTCACTCCATGAATATTTATGTAAGAAGTGACGACAGCATGTATATTGATTAGATTAATTGCTATAATAGGATATGGGCACAAGAATGTTTAGATTAATTGTTATAATAGGACATGGGCACAAGAATGTTTAGATTAATTGTTATAATAGGACATGAACACAAGAATGTTTAGATTAATTGTTATAATAGGACATGGACACAAGAATGTTTAGACTAATTGTTAAAATAGGACGTGGACACAATAATGTAAAGATTAATTGTTATAATAGGACTTGGATACAATAATGTTTAGATTAATTGTTATAATAGGACATGGATACAAGAATGTTTAGATTAATTGTTATAATAGGACGTGGACACAATAATGTAAAGATTAATTGTTATAATAGGAAATGGACACATGAATGATTAATTGTTATAATAGGACATGGACACAAGAATGTTTAGATTAATTGTTATAATAGGACATGGACACAAGACTGTTTAGATTAATTGTTATAATTGGACATGGACACAAGAATGTTTAGATTAATTGTTATAATAGGACATGAACACAAGACTGTTTAGATTAATTGTTATAATAGGACGTGGACACACTAATGTAAAGATTAATTGTTATAATAGGACATGGACACAGGAATGTTTAGATAAATTGTTACAATAGGACTTGAACACAAGAATGTTTAGATTAATTGTTATAATAGGACATGGACACAATGTTTAGATTAATTGTTATAATAGGACATGGACACACTAATGTTTAGATTAATTGTTATAATAGGACAAAGGCACAAGAATGTTTAGCCATGGCAGAAACGGTATAATCATATATTATATATTTTTATCATACCATTCTACAGTATCCGTCTGAAATGGGTCTCTTCTGTTTGCAAAGACATAAAATGCGTATTTGTGGAGTAAATGGTTAATGCACCCTTGAAAAGAAATGAATGGAAATCTACTTGGAATTCTGAAAATTTGAAGGCATATTTAACCGTTTCACATAAACGCCTTTCCACGCATTTGTAAACAGAGTAGACCCAGATCAAACAGCTCCTATAGGAACCGTCTGATCAGGGTCTACTCTATTTGCTTGTGGTATAATATAGATAAGATTCTGCAGTTTCTGTCTGAGCCAAAACATCCTGTGTATATATGATATACCTTTATAAAAAATCAGCATCATATCTTACATGAATCTTCAACAGGGAATAGGTTAATTCCAATATTATTTACAATGTACTCGTCCAGGCCAATGTACTCGTCCAGGTCAATGTACTCGTCCAGGCCAATGTACTCGTCCAGGCCAGATTTGGAACCTATCCATTGGTCGTATTCTCGGGAGCATCGCAGACAACGATCTGACACCAATGTGTTCAGCAAACAGTGTTGACCCTGATCAGAAAACAGTGTTGACCCTGATCAGAAGGCTCCTTCAGGAAACCTCTCATTGATATCGACCACGGACTGTTTGTCTATGTCCCAGTTATCGGATCACAAGAGATGAACGGCTGAAATTTTGAAATTGCTTTATACATCAGCCACGTGACTTTGGGAAGAGTCTCATAATTAAATATCCTTTTCTACATAAATATTTGAATAGCTCTGATCTAATATTTCGGCCACTAAGGGTCTTTTTCAAAGATTATCATGTCACTAATTAAGCCCTTAGTGGTCGAAATATTTGATCAGAGCTATTAAATATTATATTAATTCCCTTTTTGGGAAATTATTTTCATTGTGTATCCTTTTCCAGTTATCTACATAATACGAAATAGGACTGGATTCATGTAAAGGCCACGTCATAATAATAAATCTCAAAGTGATTTACCCTTATTCTGCGAAGCGCGATTTCTCAAATAGCATGAGTCCAGATAGAAGTGCCAAGTAACGCGTCGTCTCAACTTGATCTAAGATGGCATTTTTGTTACCCGGTGTCTCATCAGGATCCAACCTCGTTAAATAGTTTCTCAAAAGCTGGATCCAATCGGAAGAAATCAAAACTGCATCAGATACAAATTTGAGCAGACATTGTTTTTACTGAGTTAAAAGAGATACTCATAAAGTTCTCAAACCCGTATACTGTTAAAATGATGACTGCTTGAACTCGGACTCTTACTACTTTCCGATTCATTCAAGTTTGAACTGTTGATTGAGTGTCAAACAGCTTGGATCCTGCTGTGACGTTGAGTTACTCAGCGTCTCATCCGGGTTCAAGGTGTTTGAAGATGCGGTTTACATGTACCTGAATTTAACATGTATATAGTTCTTAGTGAACTCGTATGTTGAATCTAATTGTCATCGGAGGAGTGTTTCTACAAGAATTGTTATGCCAAACGACCTGTAAATATTACATGTAGTTATGCCAAATGGCCAGTAAATATTGGTTATGTCAAATGACCTGTAAATATTAGTTATATCAAATGATCTGTAAAATTGGTTATGTCAGATGACCTGTAAATATTGGTTGTGTCAAATGACCTGTAAAATTGGTTATGTCAAATGACCTGTAAATATTGGTTATGCCAAATGACCTGTAAATATTGGTTATGCCAAATGACCTGTAAATATTGGTTATGACAAATGACCTGTAAATATTGGTTTGTGAAGCAAACAGTGCAGATCCTAATGAGGGGACTCGTGTTTAGATATATAAGGCACGACTGTCCTGCATGCTTATCGAATTATATAGATATGATTACCCAAAGTCAAAAACTCTTGTGTTTATATACCAGTGGAGCAGAACCTGTCCTACGCGACCATTCATTCATTGAACATATAGGAGTCTTAAAAGCAGGTGGTTGTTTGCTGCAGGACAAAAGTAATGCAGCAATCTCCTATAGGGGGTATATACATATTTATATATACACCTGTATAAAGCTGCCATCTGCCTTAGACTCGTATAACATTTACACATCTTTTCAATGGTCGCTTAGGACAAGTTCTAGTGTATTTAAATTCAGCTAATTAATATTCATGGCGTCATTTTTCTCGCGTGGGATAACTGATTAAGAGTAAGAAGGCGTTATAAGGTTAGGATCAAACACGTTTGCTCTGTTGACAACTGACTTGCTATTTATTGACATTCGTGCTATTCATTACTGCGAGTTCTGAGAAACAAAAAACCCATTTACCATGCTAATGAATTGTAAACAATTTGGATCCAGATTAGACGCCCAGTAACTCGGCGTTTAATCAGGATTAAAACATTTTGATAATCATGTTGTATTTTAAAAGAAACCAACGAACATTCAACTGTAAGAACTGATTTAAAACATTTTTGATCAGAAAGTTGAAAATGAATGCAATGAATGAAGCTTTGCTTCTTTCTTATCTGCCATACTGCATCTTAATATAGGAGGATAATCTCTTATCTGCCAAACTGTATCTTAATATAGGAGGATACTCTCTTATATGCCATACTGCATCTTAATATAGGAGGATAATCGTAGTGTTTCTCTTTAAATTCATAATATGTCAGATGACTAATGTCAACGAGACTGTCATAAAGTGTACGATTATGAATGATATAATCTTACTTACATGTTAGCAAATGCTATTTCAATATTCGTTAACCTTATAGAATATCAAAATTGAAAAGTTCTACGTGTGGTTATGATATTTGATTTATAAATTCTGACATTGTTTATTTTAGGTTGAAGGAACTACAAAGCAATTCGCCGGTGAACCAGGGGAGACAATCGTTGAGACCGCTAAGAAAGAAGGTGCTGACTTTATCGTTACCGGAAGTAGAGGGTTGGGCGCCATTCGGCGGACATTTCTTGGAAGTGTTAGTGATTATATCGTACATCATTCACAAATACCCGTACTTATTTGTAGAATCGATGATATGATATAGAAATAGATTATATCGGCAGGACAAAATACTCGAGACAACTCAGCAGCTAAATGGCTTTGTTACAAGTAACTGCACCGTGGCTTAGTCATAAGGTAGTTAACCGTTTACCTCATAGATAATTTATAACGTGTTTGCAAAACAAAGCAGACACAGGCCGTCTGTAATCAGGGTATGCTCTATTTGCTTATGAAATACATGTACTATAGATCGGATTCTACTATCTACATGCATTGTAACGTCTTTGCAAACAGATGTAAACCAAGACCAGGCGACTCGGGTAGGAGCTAATCAGAGTCTGCTCTGTTTGATAATGTAGTTTTAAAAACTCATGCTGTAGTTTCTTCTTGTAGTTTAACTCCCTTGTTAATGTGCAATTGCAAAAAAAATCAATAATGAATATTTACGAAGTGATACATTCACGAGGGAAAGGGTTAAACTGGAGTGATACATCCATGAGGGAAAGGGTTAAACTGATGTGTTACATCCATGAGGGAAAGGGTTAAACTGATGTGATACATCCACGAGGGAAAGGGTTAAACTGGAGTGATACATCCATGAGGGAAAGGGTTAAACTGATGTGATACATCCACGAGGGAAAGGGTTAAACTGGAGTGATACATCCACGAGGGAAAGGGTTAAACTGGAGTGATACATCCACGTGGGAAAGGGTTAAACTGATGTGATACATTCACGAGGGAAAGGGTTAAACTGATGTGATACATCAACGAGGGAAAGGGTTAAACTGATGTGATACATCCACGAGGGAAAGGGTTAAACTGAAGTGAACCATTCACGAGGGAAAGAGTTAAACTGATGTGTTACATTCACGAGGGAAAGGGTTAAACTGATGTGATACATTCACGAGGGAAAGGGTTAAACTGATGTGATACATTCACGAGGGAAAGGGTTAAACTGATGTGTTACATTCAAGAGGGAAAGGGTTAAACTGATGTGACACATTCACGAGGGAAAGGGTTAAAATGACGTGATCTGTTTTGTTGGGAAAACACACACACAGAAACTGATATGAACCACAAATCTATATGTACAAAATATACGTGTTGATCAGAAAGCAGTAAACCCATTTCACAATAGGACATTAAAACGGAAGTCTAATGTTGGGTCTTAAAACTATCTAGAAAACTCAAAGTAGGAATGTTCTGTATCAATTGAACCCTTTACCTGATAGAAATACATTTTGCAAACAAAGGAGACCCAGATCAGAAGTTCCCATAGCAGCTGTTTGATCAGGGTCTGCTATGATTGCTTATGAAATAAATATAAATCTGATCGTGTAGTTTCTGTCAAACCTGGCCAAAACCTTTGTTCAGTGACAAATTATGAAAAATCAGCATTCATTAGGTCAATATTTCTTACGTGAATATTTATCAGGTAAAGGGTTAGCTTCTTCCTACATTAGTCAGTCACATATCACGTGTTTGACCATTTAGTCCCCAATGTCCCTTAAAAGGGACATAGACAAACAGTGTAGACCCAGATCATAGGACTCCTTCATGAGTCAGGATCTGCACTGTTTGCTGAACCCATCGATGTCATTAGCGTTCACCAGTAAACAGTTTATTTGCTGTGCGCCCTCAATATGAAAAAGGATGTTTTAAAAATATCTTGATGAGCTTTCCTTAACTTTTTACTCTATAAATATATGTCTTCTGTGCCTTTGCAAACAGGGAAGACCCAGATCAGACAGTTCCTTTAGGAGCCTTCTAATGAGGGTCTACTCTATTTGTCTATGATATAATATATATTTGATTCCACAGTTTCTATTATGGCCAAAGCTTCACTGTTGTAATAATTATTCTAATTGAAATTCATAATGTCATTAGTTTTTACATGGATATTGATGGAGTAAGGGTTCAGTAGTATGGGAATAAATGTGAACTGACAGCCATGTTCAGACATTAAGCTGTGTACTGACAGCCATGTTCACACTTTAAGCTGTGCACTGACAGCCATGTTCAGACGTGAATGTGTACTGACAGCCATGTTCAGACATTAAGCTGTGTACTGACAGCCATGTTCACACATTAAGCTGTGTACTGACAGCCATGTTCACACATTAAGCAATAAAGCCATGTTCAGACATTAAGCTGTGTACTGACAGCCATGTTCACACATTAAGCTGTGTACTGACAGCCATGTTCAGACATTAAGCTGTATACTGACAGCCATGTTCAGACATTAAGCTGTGTACTGACAGCCATGTTCAGACATTAAGCTGTGTACTGACAGCCATGTTCAGACATTAAGCTGTGTACTGACAGCCATGTTAAGACATTAAGCGATAAATGTGTACTGACAGCCATGTTCAGACATTTAGCGATAAATGTGTACTGACAGCCATGTTCAGACATTAAGTGATAAGCTGTTTACTGACAGCCATGTTCAGACATTAAGCGATAAATGTGTACTGACAGCCATGTTCTGACATTAAGTGATAAATGTGTACTGACAGCCATGTTCAGACATTAAGCTGTGTACTGACATCCATGTTCAGACATTAAGCGATAAATGTGTACTAACAGCCATGTTCAGACATTAAGCGATAAATGTGTACTGACAGCCATGTTCAGACATTAAGTGATAAGCTGTGTACTGACAGCCATGTTCAGACATTAAGCGATAAATGTGTACTGACAGCCATGTTCAGACATTAAGTGATAAATGTGTACTGACAGCCATGTTCAGACATTAAGCTGTGTACTGACATCCATGTTCAGACATTAAGCGATAAATGTGTACTGACAGCCATGTTCAGACATTAAGCGATAAATGTGTACTGACAGCCATGTTCAGACATTAAGCGATAAATGTGTACTGACAGCCATGTTCAGACATTAAGCGATAAATGTGTACTGACATCCATGTTCAGACATTAAGCGATAAATGTGTACTGACAGCCATGTTCAGACATTAAGCAATACATGTATACTGACAGCCATGTTCAGACATTAAGCGATAAATGTGTACTAACAGCCATGTTCAGACATTAAGCTGTGTACTGACAGCCATGTTCAGACATTAAGCGATAAATGTGTACTAACAGCCATGTTCAGACATTAAGCGATCAATGTGTACTGACAGCCATGTTCAGACATTAAGCGATAAATGTGTACTGACAGCCATGTTCAGACATTAAGCGATCAATGTGTACTGACAGCCATGTTCAGACATTAAGCGATAAATGTGTACTGACAGCCATGTTCAGACATTAAGCGATAATTGTGTACTGACAGCCATGTTCAGACATTAAGCTGTGTACTGACAGCCATGTTCAGACATTAAGCTGTGTACTGACAGCCATGTTCAGACATTAAGCTGTGTACTGACAGCCATGTTCAGACATTAAGCGATAAATGTGTACTGACAGCCATGTTCAGACATTTAGCGATAAATGTGTACTGACAGCCATGTTCAGACATTAAGTGATAAGCTGTGTACTGACAGCCATGTTCAGACATTAAGCGATAAATGTGTACTGACAGCCATGTTCTGACATTAAGTGATAAATGTGTACTGACAGCCATGTTCAGACATTAAGCTGTGTACTGACATCCATGTTCAGACATTAAGCGATAAATGTGTACTAACAGCCATGTTCAGACATTAAGCGATAAATGTGTACTGACAGCCATGTTCAGACATTAAGTGATAAGCTGTGTACTGACAGCCATGTTCAGACATTAAGCGATAAATGTGTACTGACAGCCATGTTCAGACATTAAGTGATAAATGTGTACTGACAGCCATGTTCAGACATTAAGCTGTGTACTGACATCCATGTTCAGACATTAAGCGATAAATGTGTACTGATAGCCATGTTCAGACATTAAGCGATAAATGTGTACTGACAGCCATGTTCAGACATTAAGCGATAAATGTGTACTGACATCCATGTTCAGACATTAAGCGATAAATGTGTACTGACATCCATGTTCAGACATTAAGCGATAAATGTGTACTGACAGCCATGTTCAGACATTAAGCAATACATGTATACTGACAGCCATGTTCAGACATTAAGCGATAAATGTGTACTAACAGCCATGTTCAGACATTAAGCTGTGTACTGACAGCCATGTTCAGACATTAAGCGATAAATGTGTACTAACAGCCATGTTCAGACATTAAGGGATCAATGTGTACTGACAGCCATGTTCAGACATTAAGCGATAAATGTGTACTGACAGCCATGTTCAGACATTAAGCGATAATTGTGTACTGACAGCCATGTTCAGACATTAAGCTGTGTACTGACAGCCATGTTCAGACATTAAGCGATAATTGTATACTGACAGCCATGTTCAGACATTAAGCGATCAATGTGTACTGACAGCCATGTTCAGATATTAAGCGATAATTGTGTACTGACAGCCATGTTCAGACATTAAGCGATAATTGTATACTGACAGCCATGTTCAGACATTAAGCGATCAATGTGTACTGACAGCCATGTGCAGACATTAAGCGATAATTGTGTACTGACAGCCATGTTCAGACATTAAGCGATAATTGTGTACTGACAGCCATGTTCAGACATTAAGCTGTGTACTGACAGTCATGTTCAGACATTAAGCGATAATTGTGTACTGACAGCCATGTTCAGACATTAAGCGATAAATGTGTACTGACAGCCATGTTCAGACATTAAGCGATAAATGTGTAATGACAGCCATGTTCAGACATTAAGCGATAATTGTGTACTGACAGCCATGTTCAGACATTAAGCGATCAATGTGTACTGACAGCCATGTTCAGACATTAAGCGATAATTGTGTACTGACAGCCATGTTCAGACATTAAGCTGTGTACTGACAGTCATGTTCAGACATTAAGCGATAAATGTGTACTGACAGCCATGTTCAGACATTAAGCGATAAATGTGTACTGACAGCCATGTTCAGACATTAAGCGATAAATGTGTACTGACAGCCATGTTCAGACATTAAGCGATAAATGTGTACTGACAGCCATGTTCAGACATTAAGCGATAAATGTGTACTGACATCCATGTTCAGACATTAAGCGATAAATGTGTACTGACATCCATGTTCAGACATTAAGCGATAAATGTGTACTGACAGCCATGTTCAGACATTAAGCAATACATGTATACTGACAGCCATGTTCAGACATTAAGCGATAAATGTGTACTAACAGCCATGTTCAGACATTAAGCTGTGTACTGACAGCCATGTTCAGACATTAAGCGATAAATGTGTACTAACAGCCATGTTCAGACATTAAGCGATCAATGTGTACTGACAGCCATGTTCAGACATTAAGCGATAAATGTGTACTGACAGCCATGTTCAGACATCAAGCGATAAATGTGTACTGACAGCCATGTTCAGACATCAAGCGATCAATGTTTACTGACAGCCATGTTCAGACATTAAGTTGTGTACTGACAGCCATGTTCAGACATCAAGCTGTGTACTGACAGCCATGTTCAGACATTAAGATGTATACTGACAGCCATGTTCAGACATTAAGTTGTATACTGACAGCCATGTTCAGACACTAAGCTGTGTACTGACAGCCATGTTCAGACATTAAGCTGTGTACTGACAGCCATGTTCAGACATTAAGTTGTATACTGACAGCCATGTTCAGACATCAAGCGATCGTTCTGTTGAAGTCCTACTGATTACCAGCAGATTATGTGAAACACACAACAATATCCCAATTGTAAGTAACTTAAACATTCACTGAAAAGGTCCCGGTGATCAGACGTTAAGGCATGTAAATCATTATTTGTTCTTAAGGTTAACCCTTTGCCTGATGCATTTTCATGTACAACTTAGTGATATCATGAATATTTTAGCAGACTTTTTACATACGAACACTTGCCATTACAAAAATGTAGACTCCTATTTATTTTATTCCATAAGCAAACAACAGACCCTAGTCATATGGCTCGTACAGGTTCCGTCTGATCTGGATCTACTATGCAAGGCTTGCGAAGGCACTTATATCAGGGAAAGGGTATATAAAAATGTTGAACGATGAGAGATTGTAAGCATCATTATATTATCATTTTGTTTGAGATGTTGTGTTTGATACAGTCTTATTGTCGGATGTATTTGATAGTTTTTTAAAATAAACTTTTGAAGATATTTTCTTCTTCATATATATATGTATCATTTATCTAATTTAGTCATGTGACAAGTTGAAAATCACATAAGACAACAAGCATCCCCATCAAATGCGACACAAACGCCATGACGTACCATCAGGCCAGCCTTGACACGGTTAGCTTATCATGATGATGATGATGGTGATGAAAGAAACAGTCACACACACACGCACGCACGCACGCACGCACGCACACACGCGCACGCACACGCACACGCACGCATACAACTGAAAATGTTTTTTTGTATAGTGTATGACTCTTTCGGTCAGGATCACCAGTATTCAGTATTATATAAATGTTAAACTGAGGAGAAAAACGACAGCAAAACTACGACCACTGAATTAGTATAAGAAAAGCGATTCGACACGATGGAACGCTGTTCTGATTAACCCTTCCAACGCTGAATTTTCAGAGTGGAATAGTCTAGCAGTGTTAACCATAAGAGTCCGCTCAGTGTGAAAAGCTTAAACTTCCTAGGGGATATTGAATGACAAACAGTACAGACCCTGACAAACAATACAGACCCTGACAAATGACAAACAGTACAGACCCTGACAAACAGTACAGACCCTGACAAACAGTACAGACCCTGACAAAAGGGCTCCAACAGGAGCCGTCTTATCTGGGCATAAACTGTTTGCAAATGGCAGTGCATGTGTGTCGCGCATTCAAAGAATTAAATGTTTGCACAAATAAACGGGCGAATTGCATTTGCGTACAAACCGAAAAATAATTGCATATCAAAAGCGGACGAAAACCCCATATCATTTGCGAACGAACATACAACGGTTCAGCATGTCAAAAGCGCACGGCATTTTTGACGCCTGAAATGTAATCACTCACGTGGCCCAAGCAAAATTTATTTATTGTATTGTGCAATTTATTTGTAGTGTGTGGCAAAGCTGTGAATATTATGTTACCTGCCTTTTCAGCACTGAAAAAAATGTTTTGGGCACAATTTTGATGACTAGAAAACCCTTATTTTTAGCATTATTTTCTAAAGTTAGTACAAAGTAATTTTTACTTGAATGTTATCTGGCCAGGAAACTGTAGCGTTTCCATTCATTTACGAATGTTTAATTGATAAATGTCTTTTTCTGAAATGGCTACCATGACAACAACAAAAGCATGGTGACCCCAAATATTTCATTGTTTTGTTTTTAGAATGCCACAAAAAGTATTTCTGCAAAGTTTCATTAAATTCCTAATTGATTTTCAAGTGGACACATATCACTGGCTAACGGAAGAGGTACACATGCCGCATTTTATAGTAAAAACCGGTGCCCAAATGAAACCTTTTTTGTGCGCAAACGAAGAAAAAAAACCCGCAAATGATATGCCGATGTGCGCAAATACAAATCTCCGAAATAAACGGCTTGAAGGGTGTTAGTCATTGTCCTGTTGTAGTATTGTCCGTCTCAAATTGGGGTCTGGTGCAAACTTTAACTCTTCCATTTCGATAAAGGTTTTGAAAAACTATTGACTGAGTGTCAAATAGCCTGGATCCAGCTAGATCCCAGTTGTTTGCAGTTGCGATTCAAGTCGAGAAGAACGGGATAACTGTTTCCAGACAGCAGAATTAGGGTTAAATGACTTTAAAAGAATAAATCTGATGTTGAGATAACGATGATAGAGTTCGCTCGTGAACATTATTTTTTAGGTAAACGTGAAAATGTCAAATTGACCATCGGGAGAAAGACTAACGAAGGTTTTAAATATTTAACCATTTTCGTGCTGAAAAAATAATGTATGCTTAATCTCTGATTTGCTGAACTTTTCACTGACTAATCAACTTTTGATAAACAATTGACCGAGTGTCAACAGCTTGGATCCTGATAAGTCGCAGCGATGTCCCCGTGGTGGTGCTTGATGAATCACAGCGATGTCCCCGTGGTGGTGCTTGATGACTCGCAGCGATGTCCCCGTGGTGGTGCTTGATGACTCGCAGCGATGTCCCCGTGGTGGTGCTTGATGAGTCACAGCGATGTCCCCGTGGTGGTGCTTGATGAGACGCAGCGATGTCCCCGTGGTGGTGCTTGATGACTCGCAGCGATGTCCCCGTGGTGGTGCTTGATGAGACGCAGCGATGTCCCCGTGGTGGTGCTTGATGAGTCACAGCGATGTCCCCGTGGTGGTGCTTGATGAGACGCAGCGATGTCCCCGTGGTGGTGCTTGATGAGTCACAGCGATGCCCCCGTGGTGGTGCTTGATGAGTCACAGCGATGCCCCCGTGGTGGTGCTTGATGAGTCACAGCGATGCCCCCGTGGTGGTGCTTGATGAGTCAAAGCGATGCCCCCGTGGTGGTGCTTGGCAATGAAAAAACCGTGACAACCAACTGCACGTACAAGTGTGACACACAGACAGACAGACGGGCGGACGGGCGGGCAGGTGCAAAACATAATGCCCCATGGCTATCGTCAACGGGGGCGTACAAATCTTGAAAACTAATTCTCGTACAGGAGCCGTCTGATCAAGGTCTGTTTTAGGAGCTGTCTGGTCAAGGTCTGCTTTATGAGCTGTCTGGTCAAGGTTTGCTGTAGTTGCTTACGGTATAATATACATGATCTGATTCTACAGTTTCTGTCTGCTGTAGTTGCTTACGGTATAATATACATGATCTAATTCTACAGTTTCTGTCATGGTCAAATGTCTCATGTTACAACAGTTAATATAATCAATTACCATGGTGTCATTATTTATTACTGTATACGGGTAGAAATTGTGGTGAAATAAGTTGATAGGCTTTACTGTGTGGTTTGGTAGCTCAGTCAATAGAGTGTTGGCATGGTAAGCCAGAGGCTTCGAGTCCCAGTTCGAGTCCCAGTCGAGTCACAACTTTTCACCACGTTACAATTTGCGCCCAACGTAAATAACCCATAAGGTGATTTATTAGAAGATAATTTGTAATAATAAGAAACTCGTGGAGTGTTCTTTGAGTAAGAATTCGGGACGAATTCTTGTGTAGAGGGTGTGTGTGTAGCCGGGTAGAGATTGTGGTGGGCTTTACTGTGTGGCTTGGTAGCTCGGTCGGTAGAGTGCTGGCATGGTAATCCAGAGGTCCTGGGTTCGAGTCCCAGTCTAGTCACAACGTTTTCACCATGTTACGTTTATTCAAAACTTAAATGTTTACTGAATATATGGAGAAAAAATGATAGTTACAATGAAATATGGAAGGTGGTACATTGTAGCCATTTCAGAAAGTAAAGAAACAGATCTTTCAAATTCCATTAGCAAACAGAGCAGACCCTGATCAGACGGGTCTTATAGGAGCCGTCTGATCTGGATCTACTCTGTCTGCAAATGTGTGAAAACATGTTTATATGAAGGAAATGGTAAATCTCTCACCGTTGTGTTTCGAATCCCGGCCTGGGCATTTTCGTTTTTTCATGTGAAGAATCCTTGCAGCTGGCCTGCGGTAGGTCGGTAGTTCTACCGAGTGTTACAATACAACAGGAAAACACACGGAGCCTTCCTCCACCTGTAATAATATGACTGAAGTACTCTTACAGCGACGTAAAGCCTCAATATAAACAAACACAAACAAATGAACGAACGAACGAACGAACAACGAACGAGCAAACAAACAAACAAGCAAACAAAAAACATAACAAAACAAGATGTGTTTGTGAAACACTATGCCCCTCGATATGATATTTGACCCTGAAGGATGACCTTGATCTTGACATGTCACCCCTCAAACTGTGCATCTTCATGGGGTACACATGCATACCAAATATCAAGTCTGTATCTCTAATGGTTCAAAAGTTATGGCCAATGTTAAAAGTTGGTAACCTTTGACCATGAAGGATGACCTTGACATGTCACCCCTCAAACTGTGCGGCTTCATGAGATACACATGCATACCAGTATCAAGGCTGTATATCTACTGGTTCAAACGTTATGGCCAATGTTAATGACCTTTGACCTTCAAAGATGACCTTGACATGTCACCCCTCAAACTGTGCAGCCAAATGAGAAACACATGTATATCAACTATCAAGTCTGTATCTCTACTGGTTCAAAAGTTATGGCGAATGTTAAAGTCGGTGACCTTTGACCCTGAAAGATAACCTTGACCTTGACATGTCACCCCCAAACTGTGCAGCTTCATGAGATACACATTCATACCAAATGTCAAGTCTGTATCTCTACTGGTTCAAAAGTTATGGCCAATGTTAAAGTCGGTGACATTTGACCCTAAAAGATGACCTTTACCTTGACATGTTGTCCCTCAAAATGTGCAGCTTCATGAGCTTCATAAGTCGGTGATTTAACCCATATTTTTGACCTCTGTCCTTTAAGGGTGACCTTGACCTTGACATGTCACACCTCAAAATGTGCGGCTTTATAAGATACATATGCATGCCAAATATCAAGTCTCTATCTGTACTGGCTCAAAGTTATGACCACTGTTATAGTTACAGACAAACAAACAGACAATTTGACCTTTGACCCTGAAGAATGACCTTGACATGTCACCCGTCAAAATGCGCAGCTTCATGAGATGCACAAGCATGCCAAATATCAAGTCTCTATCTCTACAGGTCCAAAAGTTATGGCCAATGTTAAAGTCGGTGATTTGACCCATATATTTGACCTCTGACCTCGAAGGATGACCTTGATCTTGACATGTCACCCTTCAAAATGTGCGGCTATATGTGATACATATGCATGCCAAATATCAAGTCACTAGCTGTACTGGCTCAAAAGTTATGACCAATGTTAAAGTTACAGACAAAGAAACAGACAATTTGACCTTTGACCCTGAAGGATGACCTTGACCTTGACATGTCACCCCTCAAAATGTACAGCTTCATGAGATACACAAGCATGCCAAATATATCAAGTCTCTATCTGTACAGGTCTAAAAGTTATGGCCAATGTTAAAGTCGGTGATTTGACCCATATATTTGACCTATGACCTTGAATGATGACCTTGACCTTGACATGTCACCCCTCAAATTGTGCGGCATTATAAGATACATATGCATGCCAAATATCAAGTCTCTATCTGTACTGGCTCAAAAGTTATGACCAATGTTAAGGTTGCGTTAAAGTTACAGCCAAAAAAACAGACAATTTGACATTTGACCCTGAAGGATACATATGCATGCCAAATATCAAGTTGCTATCTGTACTGGCTCAAAAGTTATGACCAATGTTAAAGTTGCTGACAAACAGACAAACAGACAAACGGACAAACAGACAAACAGACAAACGGACAAACAGACAAACAGACAGGGCAAAAACAATATGCCCCCCAGATTTGATCTGAGGGGCATAAAAAGACAAATTTCCTTTCACGATGGAGTCCATTTGACTATCCCTGCTAAGGCAATGCCTGCTAATAGCAATCTGACCTCATTTGAAAACAGCTTCGACCCAGATGAGACGCAGAGTAACTCGGTGTCTCATCAAGATTCAAACTGTTTGACACTCGGTCAATAGTCTCTCATCAAGAATTAGATCCAATCTGTTCGACACTCGGTCAATAGTCTCATCAAGATCCAAGCAGTTTAACACTCGGCTAATAGTCTCTCATCAGGATCCAAGCTGTTTGACACTCGGTCAATAGTTTATCAAGCGTTTTAACGAATTGAAAGTAAGTAACAATTGAGGAAGATCAGATTTTGAGCAGCTATTAAGTTTTCAGCAGGATAAGGGTTGACTTATTTAAACTTAGCGATACGTACTTAACTGTAGGTTTTGCTACATTGATAGACATATAATTCAGATCACTGCAGGAATTTATACTCAAAAGATCTCTAGTTCTAACGCGGTCGAAATGAAAGTGTAGCGTTGTCTGTGAAGATGCCAATTACATAATAATTTGTCATAAGTGGAAGATCATTTATGAAGATTAAAATATCAGATGTCCCCCTAGTACTGAGCACTCTGGTACTCATGATTATACTGCTTTTGACTCCGAGTTATCGCAAAAAACACGTGTCTGTTGGGATCTGTTTTATCAATGTTGGGTGAATCAAAGAATAGGTTTAATGTCCAGTTTTCTTTAAGAAAATATTGTGGTCGACCAAATCAAAGGTTTTAGAAATATAAAGGGATGTTTTTCAAACAATTTCATAATTCCGTAATCTAATAATCTGACTAGGGCAGTACACTACAGATATTATAAGACAGACTTTCCATTTTACTAATCCCCTATGTATACATTTTAAACATGATTTTTTGAAATAATTTTATTTTACACTAGTGAATTCGGGTTTAGAATAAAACGGTAATTTCTTCAAGGGTTCAATTGAATTTTCATTGCTGTTTTTGTATTCTTTGCGAAGCAATAGAATACAAAGGTGGCGTTCCACAGCCTAACCCATGGTACCCTCGCCGACCTGACAATATAATGCAAGTTATTGACCTGCATTCGATGGATACTAAAGGTGTTTAACTACATGGCATCCGGAACCAATTGTGGTATATCTGAATTGAAAATGCTTCGTAACATATTAAGCTTCGGCTTAGTATGTTCAACAAAATCCACAAAATATAGCAATGTTTAAGGAGGGCGCACGGATATACAAATATCAGTCACGTGAAGAAATCACGTGATCATAACATGAATGAAAATACTCAATGAATAAAGAAGCGCATGTCGGATGACCTGATGCAAGCGATTAGGTAATAACGTCCACAACTGCGAGTGGTCAGTGTGATAATCAGCATAGTGGGAAAGTGTCAGCTGCAGCTGTATCATCAACTGGATAGAGTGTTAATCCCTTCCCTTATAGATTCGCAATTCCATGCCAAAGCGAACTTATTCGGTATCAGATTGATGCCATGCAAAGAATACTGCAGTGTCTACAGCGCTTTGATTATCTACTGGTACGGACGATTGTCTCTTAGGGCGTTTATCCCTTAGGATGCCCCCACCCCCTCCTCGGACGAACGCCCCATGCCAAAATTGGCAATCCGGACAACTGCCCATTGATTATGAAATATATACGAGTATATATAAAAGGGTTTTAACATGCTTTTTTATCAATCATATAACTTTACAATATAATAACACTAAGTACAGATGCTTTTGATGACTGAAAGCAACATATTTTTCTTCATGCTGAATAATATATTTGTATTTGTGTATAGTATAATCCAATTAAGGGGTTTTAAAGGCAGATTTATTATGGCAATTATAGTTACTCATTTTTTCAAAGGCAAACATACAGACACTAATTATGTGCAGTAATAGTAAATCGAGCTTACTAACCCTTAACCTGTTATAAAAAAAAGATGTCTGCTGAAAACCTGACCTGTTACAATTTTCACTTTCCCGCTTTGTGTAAGCTTTCGAGAAATTGACCGGGTGTCAAGCAGCTTGCATTCTGATGAGACGCCAAATTACTCGGCGTCTCATCTGGATCCAAACTGTTTGCAAATATCAGTTAATTCGCACTTAGCAAGCAAAGGGTTAAAAAAAGAAGAGTTATTCATTTAAGTTTGTATAGAGACAAACAATGGATATGTGATTAGTGTCTCATTTCTAGTGGGCGACTAGAGATACGAGGATTGTCCATGAATGCATCTAAGCATATAAAAATGTATCCTTGATAGATTTCAATGTAAATTTTATTTGGTCCCCTTGAATTATTCACCCGGAACAGATAAGCAAAGTTTCAGTTTTCTAATCCAACCATTCAAGGCATTTTCAAAGTCGTTTTAGGTATACTATGAAGACACTGGAATATTTCAGAACCGATGTGTTTGCGCTGGACAAATTTTCGACCAGAAAGGTATTGTTGAGCCTTGGGAACAAAAAAGAAGTCAGACGGGACAAGGCCAGGCTTACACGGAGGTTGAGGGAGCACAACAACCTTTTCGTGCTTTAGAAAGTATTGTACAATAGACGTATTGTGCATTGTCATGCAGCAATTTGACATTAGCCAAACCAGTTGCGGGTCTTCGATTTTTGAATACATGTATTTCTTCAGTTTTCGAAGAACTTTGCAAAAATTTGCATTTACGGATTTGCCTTTATGTACAGCAATCTGAATGGCAGTAGTTTGAGTTGTGAAGAATATGGCATACATTACCTTCTTGACACTTATGGTACGCTTTGTAATGCATGGTCTTTTGCCAGACTTTGTTGCCCATATTTGGTTCTGGATCGTTTTAAAAGCGTTAAATGTGTTAACAGTTGGCCAATGAACGTGACCAAAATATTTTCTATGAATTTCTGTGTATTTGGGGCAACGCAGTAGGAAATGATACTCACTTTCAACAAGATTATGATAACAAAGATTACAGAATATGTTTTCTCTTAATATTCCACTAAAACGCCCAGATTCAATCTCAAGAGTATGAGAGCTTAATCTACAACGAGAAAATATTTGGCACACCTCAACATTCATAATTTTATTTAGATATTCTTCAAAGCAAAAACTGTTTTTAAATCTACAATACGTACTTAATTTGGTCATCGAGCTAGTTGAATCATTCCAATCTTGAATAAACTGGTCTCTTAGACGCATCTTTATTAATTGTTCATAATTAGTATCAGCATCAAAATTTAGCCGTACATTAGTAAGTCCAAAATGATCAATATAGAATTAATTATTTTGGTTCAGCAAGTACTGTTTACATTATTGCACTGATTAATAAAACTAAATACATCGGTGAACCAATTTTACTTCTTATCTTACACCAGAACTTAAGTGTCCGTTCTTTACATAAAAGCGTCAATGGAAACCTTCCTAATTCACCTTGTACACGGCTGAGTTATGTGGTTTTACACCAGGTAAATATTTACAGAATCTCAGGTGCAACTTCCCTTCAGAATTTATAATCTTCCCAACAGCAGGTGTTAAGTGCTTGTGTGGCGGCAGTCAAACGTCGCCCCGTACTTCATTCTCAGTGTTGTTATACCTTCTGATCCTTCGAGATCATGAATTTCAGTACATCTTGTTCTGAAAATTGAATACCGCTTAAGCCGGTGCTAGGGGGCGTGAGCAGTGTTGCACTTTCAATTACTGCTCATGAACAGACTCAATAAAACCGAGTCTGAAAATTTCTCTTTTTGTGTTGCATTTTTTCTTTCGGGGGATCACCTCCCTTCAGAATTTATTATCAACTATTTGCTGTCGCGGTTGTTGTAGATTAGTCGGAGAGGGGATACGTTTATTTACACTGTTTGTCTTTTAGGGTGGGGTTGGAATAAGTGTGAGGTTGGGCGCCCATAAACCGGTTTAACCCCCAAGTGACTTTTGTCACTGACTGTTCCAAGGCGGTACTTCCACCTTTTCCCTGTTGTATGTTTGTTTTGTCTTTGTGCGTCTCTGGATGTTTTTTATAGTTATGTACATTTGTTGTTTCTTTGTGTTGCTGTTCGGGCGACTGTTTGTTCTGTATGTGGTGTTTCCTGCATGACTCATTTTTGAACTTCTTTCAAATTATAATACAATAATAATAAAACCATGCACTTTTCATTAATATAAACTTTTGGTTGTGTTTGACAGTTTAGCTGTTAATTGCACCCTTCTTCGCACTTTTTCTCCCTATCGATGACACCTGCTGGTCGACATAGTCCCTCTAATTGTCAGTTTTCAAAACCTACGGATATCAGAACAGATTTTTATTATTATTATTATGACAACTGATATCGTGGCAAATGATCGTGTAATCATAATATGTGTATTTATTTATAACAACAATGCACATGGTTGCACAAGTTGAACAAATATATGTTAGACTGAAGTCACCGACCCAGGACTATCTGACAGTACTGGTAAACTTTCGCGCGATCATTTTTCTGTAACTTTCGAAGGCGGCTAAACCTCCAACAGTGAGAAAAACATACTCTAGATCTAGATCTGATTCTGAAAATTAAATTAAAAATTCGGTCCATGAATATTCATACAGTAATAAATTCTTAAACTAATATTCATGGGGGGAAAGGGTATATCGGAATCAAATGAAAAGAAAACGGATAAGTCCCTGAAAAAGCAAGTTTTCCTGTACAATAAGGATTGTCACTGACCGTTCCAAGGCGGTACTTCCATCTTCCTCCTATTGTATGTTTGTTTTGTCTTTGTGCGTCTCTTGTTGTTTTTTCTACTTATATACATTTGCTGTTTCCTTGTGTTGCTGTTACGGCGAGTGTTTGTTCTGTATGTGGTGTTTCCTGCATGACTCATTTTTGTACTTTTAAGAGTGACCTTATCTCAAGGGTTGTACTATTTTTTATTTCCTAGACAGTGTTACATGATAGATCACCACAATACCAAATAGATTTTTTCATTAGCATGCAAATTTGTGATAACCTTTACAAACAGTCCAGTTCAAGATGAGTCCAGTTGAAGATGAGATGCTGCATAACTTATTTTCTCATTATTATCCAGACTGTATGACACTCTCATTGTGAATTTGGAAATAAATTAAAAACTAGAAATGTGTCCATAGGACACTGATGCCCCCACTTCAGATATTTTTGTCACAGAAAGTAAGGGCCATAATCATGAATGCAACGTCTGAAGCCATTTATGACATTTTTGCAAATAAAGGGCTGCTACTCCTAAACAAATGAAGTCGTGTAAATGGCTATCAGTCTTGACCAAGATATAATGGCCACATGTATGTGTCAACAAGTTTTAGTAAAAATAAAGAAATAGAACGTGTTCATTTAAAGTTTTGTAAGTCTCTACTGCATGTTAAGCAATCAACGAGCACTATAGCAATATACGGAGAGCTTGGTCGTTATCCACTATATATATGTAGATACACGCGTATAATAAAATATTGGGCTAATATTTTGTCTAGCGATAATATTATTGTTAATCATGTATATCAAACTCTTTTAGCTGATATGCGAATAGGAAAGCAAAACTGGGCATCGAAAGTCAGAGCTTTGCTAAACGATACAGGTTTTGCCTATGTATGGAATAACCCTGAAAGGGTAGATTTGAAATATTTTCATATTATTTTTAAACAAAGGTTGCTTGACCAATTTACCCAATTATGGTTCACATCAATAAGTAACAGTTCTTTATACTTATTTAAACATTTTAAAACTGCTGTTGGATTTGAGCCATATCTTGACAAAATATCGGCTAGATTCCGAATACCATTTACTAAATTAAGACTTTCATCACACCAGTTAAGAGTAGAAACTGGTAGATATGGAACTAATAGAATAAACCGTAATGAAAGATATTGTACTATTTGTAATTCAGGTGATATAGAATATAAATACCATTTTACCCTTATATGTAGCGCATATAATGATATCCGTAAACAGTATATAAAGAAATACTATCTAAACAGGCCAAGTGTTTGGAAATTCGTTGAATTAATGAGCACTTGTAATGTTTTCCGATTGAAAAACCTATGTAAATATGTTTGTGAAGCTTTTATGATTCGCCAAAATGTTGTTAACAGGAATAATGTACAGTAGATATTATGATTACATACCTTACAGTGTAAACATGTTATGCAAAAAAAAACAAGAAAAGAAACAACCAACAAAACATGTATTAAGTTATTTCATCTATCAAGCTATTGAACAATTTGGCAACATCCTTAGCATGTTCACACTGTTTTGTGCATAACCATTCCACAGAGATGTTTTTTCCTCTCTTTCTTTCTTTCTTTTTCTTTCTATCTTTCTTTCTTTCACTTTCATTTTTCTTTTCTGTCTCTTCTTTTATTTATTTTTTTCTTTTCTTTTATTTCTTCCCCTCTTGCTTTTGATGTTTATACGTTTAGTTTATACTATTCCTCCTCCATATATACAGTTATGTCCAGCCTCAAAATTTGTCAAAATATGTTAAGATTTAGAAATATATTTCTCTTTGATTATACTTAGATCTTTATATTTGCAGGTATATTTGTAAGATTTAGATTACATTGCTGTCACATATATAATTTCTTATACAATTAATTGTATCATGTAGCAAGAAACATGTCAATGTTTACGTTACTAATAAAGTGTATTGAATCTTGAATCTCTTGAATCATTTCGAAAACTTAGGGCAATTGGTGTCGACTCATTTAAAAGATGTCCTCAACTCAGAATCCATCAACGCAAGTCTGCAAATGACAAATGTTGATGAGCTGGCTAACACATATATACACAAGCAGTAGCGGCACTTGCCAATATACATGCACCATTGTGTACTAAAACGCACAGACCATCATGTCCGTGGTATACCCAGGAACTGCACGATGCTAAACATGTACGGAAAGAAGTTGGAAAAAGTCCATACTCACAAGAGACCATCAGCTGTACAGAGAACAGTGTGCCAAAGTAAACAAGCTGTTGACAAAGTCAAAGGCTGATGTTTACTCAGAGAAAGAAGAATCTTGCCAGGGAGACTCAAAGAGTCTTTTCAAAGTCACTAAGCACCTGTTGGGTACAACTTGTGACATCACATTGCCTAAAAATCCGTCCTCAAAACAACTTGCACAAGACTTCAGTGACATTTTTATTGACAAATGGGGCAAAATACGGACAGATATTGCACCAGACACTGTATCCAGTGCGCCAGTTACCACTGAAACGCAGTATACAACGAACGCTTTAGATAGTTTTGTTACAGCTACAGAAGAAGAAGTAGAACAAGTCCTGTGAACTGGATCCAATACCTACATGGCTAATAAAGTCATGACCTGATGAACTTCTACCGATACTGACAAAAATTGTAAACCCCTCTTTAGACACTGCCTACGTTCCAAAAAGTTTCAAGATGTCACATGTCATACCTCTTTTGAAGAAACAGGATCTCGATTTATAGAATTATAGGCCTGCATTGAATTAGCCATTTGTCTCCAAAGTGTTAGAAAAAGTGGTCGATAAACGCATTGAGTCCCACCTGACCTCAAACGAACTACACCAGCACCATCAGTTGGCATACCGAAAGCATCATTCAACAGAGACTGCTCTCATGAAGGTTCAAACCGACACCCTTCAATCCCTAGATAAAAACGAAATTACAATTCTGGTCATGCTTGACTTATCGGCTGCATTTGACACTATCGATCATAAAACTCTGCTAAATGCAAATGGAAAAAGACTTCAGAACCATTAGAAAACCCCTTGAGTGGATAACGTCCTACCTGAATGGCCCCTATCAAAGTAGATGGAGAACTTTCAACCCCATTTAACATGAAATATAGCGTGCCACAGGGATCGGTCCTAGGACCAAAGCACTACATCGTGAACACAAAACCTGTCGGCTCAATCTGTAGAAACCATGTGCTTAACCACCATTTCTATGCCGATGACTCACAGTTATACCTGTCCTTTAAGCCCAAGAGCATTTCCTGTCAACAAGAAGCTTTATCGCGAGTTGAGGACTGTCTTAAAGAAGGACTGTCTCTTGGAAGCTTCACTCAATATTGACAAAACTGAGGTCATACCGTTTCATACAAAAATACAAAAATACCTGCAGAAGCTAATGTGCATGTAGGACCCTCTAAAATCAGACCATCTTTGTGTTTAAAGAATCTCGGTGCATGGCTCGATTCACAAATGGATATGACATCACATGTCAATTCCGTGTGTAGGTCTAGTTATGCACATCTCCGGCAAATAGGCCATATAAGAAAGTACATCTCACCTAATGCTACCAATATTTTGGTGAACTCTCTTGTTACATCGAAAATAAACTACTGCAATTCACTGCTGCATGGAATTTCAAACAACTCGCTGCGGAAATTTCAAAGAGTGCGAAGCACAGCAGTCCGCATCATAACCAGAACTCCTCGATATAATCATATCACGCCGGTTTTGAAGGAACTTAACTGGCTTCCGGTTCAACATTGGATTGAAATCAAAATTCTAACACTTACGAATAAAACCATGCATCATGAATCTCCCAAGTACATTGTCGACATGCTTGACGTGTACAGGCCGCACAGAGATTTAAGGTCAGCAAGAAGATCATTGTCGTTGGTCGTACCAAAAAGCCGTATTGTAAAATACGGTGAGAGAAGTTTCATGCATGCAGCTTCAAAACTTTGGAATGCTCTACCGTCAAGCATTAGAGACGCAAGGTCACTGGCATGTTTCAAAAGGTGTCTGAAAACGCATTTTACCGGGTTTTCCACGGAAAACTCCTGTTATTGAAATGGTGATGTACGGCGGGCGGGCGGCTGCCAGTTTTGTCCGAACGATAACTCCTACATGTATATGGCTCATGCCATTGGATTGAAACTTCATACATAGAAAGATCATGATAAGAGGAAGTGTCATGCACAAGGTCCATAACTCTGGCTTCACTAATATTGGAGTTATGCCCATTTGAACTTAAAAAATGTGTCAGTCCATATGTGCGTCCGTCCGGTCTTGTCCGGGCTGTAACTCAGAACTCCTTGGATGGATTGTGAAATCACTTGGCATAAATGTTCCTCTAGACGGTACGGCGTGTCGCATGGAAAAACCATGTCAATATCTGAAAGGTCAAGGTCATACTTAGAGGTCAAAGGTCAAAATCATGTATATTTTTAACCGGATTAACAGATTTTGCTTGTCCGAAGCATATCTCCTACACTACTTTGGCTAGGATAACCAAGTATGGTGTGTGAGTACATCTTGGGATGGCGGAGTGTCGCATACTATTTATAGGTTTATGTGACCTTGACCTTGGGCTTCATTTTAAAGAAAAACTTGTCCGGAGCATAACTCCTATACGGAATTAGCTAGGATCACCAAATATGGTGTGTGAGTTCATCTTGGGATGGCGGAGTGTCGCATACTATTTTAGGTCAATGTAACCTTGACCTTGACCTTTGACCTCATTTACAAAAAAGCTTGTCCGGAGCATATCTCCTACACTACTTCAGCTAGGATCACCAAATATGGTGTGTGAGTACATCTTGGGATGGCGGCGTGTCGCGTACTATTTATAGGTCAATGTGACGCTTACCTTGGGCTTACCTTGGGCTTCATTTATAAGAAAAACTTGTCCGGAGCATACCTCCTATACGGAATCAGCTAGGATCACCAAATATAGTGTTTAAGTTCACCTTGGGTTGGCGGAGTATCAAGTACTATTTTTAGGTCAATGTGACCTCGACCTTGAACTCTGACCTCATTTGCAAAAAAAGCTTGTCGGAAGCATAGCTCCTACACTACTTTAACTAGGATCACCAAATGTGGTGCGTGAGTACATTTTGGGATGGCGGAGTGTCCCATACTATTTATAGGTCAGTGTGACCTTGACCTTGGGCTTTATTTACAAAAGCACTTGTCCGGAGCATACCTCCTATACGGAATCAGATAGGATCACTAAATATGGTGTGTGAGTTCATCTTGGGTTGGCAGAGTGTCACATACTATGTTTAGGTCAATGTGACCTTGACCTTGAACTTTGACCTCATTTGCAAAAAAGCTTGTCAGAAGCATATCTCCTACACTACTTCAGCTAGGATCACCAAATGTGGTGTGTGTGAGTACATTTTGGGATGGCGGAGTGTCACATACTATTTATAAGTCAATGTGACCTTGACCACCTTGGGCTTTATTTACAAAAACACTTGTCTGGAGCATAACTCCTATACGGAATCAGCTAGGATCACCAAATACGGTGTTTAAGTTCACCTTGGGTTGGCGGAGTATCAAGTACTATTTTTAGGTCCATGTGACCTCGACCTTGAACTCTGACCTCATTTGCAAAAAAAGCTTGTCGGAAGCATAGCTCCTACACTACTTTAACTAGGATCACCAAATGTGGTGCGTGAGTACATTTTGGGATGGCGGAGTGTCACATACTATTTATAGGTCAGTGTGACCTTGACCACCTTGGGCTTTATTTACAAAAACACTTGTCTGGAGCATAACTACTATACGGAATCAGCTAGGATCACCAAATATGGTGTGTGAGTTCATCTTGGGATGGCGGAGTGTCGCATACTATTTTAGGTCAATGTAACCTTGACCTTGACCTTTGACCTCATTTACAAAAAAGCTTGTCCGGAGCATATCTCCTACACTACTTCAGCTAGGATCACCAAATATGGTGTGTGAGTACATCTTGGGATGGCGGCGTGTCGCGTACTATTTATAGGTCAATGTGACGCTTACCTTGGGCTTACCTTGGGCTTCATTTATAAGAAAAACTTGTCCGGAGCATACCTCCTATACGGAATCAGCTAGGATCACCAAATATGGTGTTTAAATTCACCTTGGGTTGGCGGAGTATCAAGTACTATTTTTAGGTCAATGTGACCTCGACCTTGAACTCTGACCTCATTTGCAAAAAAAGCTTGTCGGAAGCATAGCTCCTACACTACTTTAACTAGGATCACCAAATGTGGTGCGTGAGTACATTTTGGGATGGCGGAGTGTCACATACTATTTATAGGTCAGTGTGACCTTGACCTTGGGCTTTATTTACAAAAGCACTTGTCCGGAGCATACCTCCTATACGGAATCAGATAGGATCACCAAATATGGTGTGTGAGTTCATCTTGGGATGGCGGAGTGTTGCATACTATTTTAGGTCAATGTAACCTTGACCTTTGACCTCATTTACAAAAAAGCTTGTCCGGAGCATATCTCCTACACTACTTCAGCTAGGATCACCAAATATGGTGTGTGAGTACATCTTGGGACGGCGGCGTGTCGCGTACTGTTTATAGGTCAATGTGACGCTTACCTTGGGCTTACCTTGGGCTTCATTTATAAGAAAAACTTGTCCAGAGCATACCTCCTATACGGAATCAGCTAGGATCACCAAATATGGTGTTTAAGTTCACCTTGGGTTGGCGGAGTATCAAGTACTATTTTTAGGTCAATGTGACCTCGACCTTGAACTCTGACCTCATTTGCAAAAAAACCTTGTCCAAAGCATAGCTCCTACACTACTTCAACTAGGATAACCAAATGTGGTGCGTGAGTACATTTTGGGATGGCGGAGCGTCACATACTATTTATAGGTCAGTGTGACCTTGATGACCTTGGGCTTTATTTACAAAAGCACTTGTCTGGAGCATACCCCCTATGCGGAATCAGTTAGAATCACCAAATTTGGTGTGTGAGTTCATCTTGGGTTGGTGTAGTGTCGCATACTATTTTTAGGTCAATATGACATTGACCTTGAACTTTGACCTCATTTGCAAAAAAAGCTTGTCCGAAGCATATCTCCTACACTACTTCAGCTAGGATCACCAAATGTGGTGTGTGTGTGTACATTTTGGGATGGCTGAGTGTCGTATACTATTTATAGGTCAATGTGACCTTGACCTTGGGGTTTATTTACAAAAACACTTGTCCGGAGAATACCTCCTATACGGAATCAGCTAGGAACACTAAATATGGTGTGCGAGTTCATCTTGGGATGGCGGATGTTGCATACTATTTTAGATCATAGTGACTTTGACCTTTGACCTCAGGTACAAAAAAAGCTTGTCCTCAGCGTATCTCCTACACTACTTCAGCTAGGATCATCAAATATGGCGTGTGAGTACATCTTGGGACGGCGGAGTGTCGCATACTATTTATAGGTCAAGCTGACCTTGACCTTTGACCTCATTTACAAAAAAAGCTTGTCTGGAAAATGTCTCCTACATTACTTCAACTATGATCACCAAATATGGTATGTGAGTACATCTTAGGTTGGCAGAGTGTCGCATACTATTTATAGGTCAATGGGGCATTTGTCACGTACTGTGACACATTTCTTGTTCTGGGAGTTTTGCCCCTTTGAACTTAGAAATCACCAGTTAATAGTGAAGGAAAACCCGGTTTGATGTCGTATCGACATTTCTTGTTCAACATTTAGGACAGTTTAGGAAACGATATGTTGCATATCTTTCATTGACCAGATAGGCAAGCATGTGGTTCCTCTCGGTTAGTGATTTTATATCAACTGTATATCTAAGCTACGTCTTCAGTACCAGTTGCGGATGACGGCACTCTGTATTGATGATTATTTTTGTGATCAGTGTACTTGATTCGATCCAATCCAGGGCCGGGGCTTGCAATTCGTGAGAGTAACATGTCTGATTGTGGTAAGGGAGAATTTCATTCCCTATTCTCGACTATTGAGAGCAACATGTTTTCATGTTAGTGCGGGACATTGATCCCTATTGTTGTGAGAGATCTTTCCAAGGAGGCTTTATCGTTTTCAGATTGAAGTTGAAGTTTCATTGCTGTATACCTATCAGTAATTACACATGTACATTTTTGTATTTCGTAATTATAGCTTACATAATGGTTATTGTCTGCCTTCTGATAAAGAACACTCTTTACATGCATTATTTTATTAGCTGATTTTTATATCTAATTTTTATAATACGAGGGGCGTTCATTAAATATTTCCCCTGACCTACTTCCGCTTTAGGTAGGAAGTTGAAAGTGTAAACGGACATTAGAATATACCTCTATATGTCACATGGTAATTTGCAGTTCTCATATATAATTCGTTTCGGGTTTACTCGTGCTGATTTAATGTAAGGTAGAGTGATGGAGCAAATTGAATACAGAGCAGTCACCAGGTTCCTGTATTTGAAAGGTTGCACACCGAAATAGGCATTTGATGAGATAAATGCAGCTTATGGGGAGGATGTCCCGTCATATGATGTTGTCATATAGTCAGTTCATGCATGGTCGTACATCAGTGGAAACGGCCCCAATTCCTGGGCGCCCACAGTCCACCATTGATGATGCCACCATCAAGCAGGTGGATGCCGCTATTGTGGAAAATCGTCGCATAACAGTGCGCCAATTAGCCCATGAGGTCAAGATCAGTGTGGGGTCTGTGGAAAGTAAATACAATGTATCCATGACTATTTGCACATGGGAAAGGTGTCTGCTGGATAGATTCCACGGTTGCTCACACCTTTCCAGAAGCAAGAACGAGTTCAGTGCTCCCAAACTCTTGTGACCATGTGCCGCGACAGTCAAGAGGACTTTTCTGATAGACTAATTACACAGGACGAAACTTGGGTGCATCACTATGATCTGGAGACAAAACTCTGTCGAAGCAATGGAAACATTTTGACCCGCCACCTCCGAATAAAGGCACGTGTCCAACCCTAAGCGGGCAAAGTCATGATGACAGTGTTTTGGGATCAGCGCGGAGTAGCGATGATGGATTTCTTGGCGAAGGGTACCGCAATTAACGGGGCATACTATGCATCACTTCTGAAGAAATTGTGAAATTCCATAAAAACCGAGAGGCGTAGTATGCTGACCAGAGGGGTTCGACTCCTGCAGGACAATGCTCCAGTTCACAACTCACATGTTGCCCAGATAGAAGCTCGGTCCTGCGGCTATGAAATCCTTCCTCACCCTCCGTACTCTCCCGACCTGGCACCATCTGACTTCCACCTCTTTCCAACCATGAAGTCATTTGTAAAGGGAAAGCGATTCTCAGACGACGAACGCCTCATTTCCGAAGTCAATGTAAAGCTGCAGGCACAACCTGCTGAGTGCTACAGTAGAGGCCTCCAAAACTGCATAAAGCGATGGGAGAAGTTTATCTCTCTTGCAGGAGCCTATGTAGAGAAAGATGAATATTTGTGCCATGGTTGGTTTCTCTCTGCCCATTGGAAGTAGGTCAGGGGAAATCTTTAATGAACGCCCCATCGTAGCATATGAACACAGGAAAATTTACTTAGCCATGGCAAAAACTGTAGAAACAGAATCATATCTATGTATATAAATATTAAACGGCGAATATGTGGCATAACATGCTAATCAATTATTCAAATCTAGGCATTTTGATCGAAGCTCAATAGTTTGTACAGTTAATGAATAAACATGGCTGTCTTTATAAGCATGTGGTTGCTTAATGCATGACGAAGGAGGAGCATTCTGCATAACGTTTGTCCTGCATTAAGCTACCACCTGCCCATGGCACCCATAATTATGCCCCTTTTTGCTGGTCGCATTAGAGGGGTTTTACTGTAGTATCATAATAAAATAACAACATTGTTCATACTAATACCTTACATATCGGTTATCTGATGTGCATTCTCTGTAGTGGATATTTACATAATTTTATTTGACAAAATGATGAAATTGTTTAGAAGGACAAACGTTGCCTTGACAACATAATTGTCATATGAATACATGATTGAGAAATAAATTATTGTCATTGAAAGAGGACATTACTCGATGTCGCAATCCCATCTGGTTTCCTATTTATTCGACCACAAGCAGTATTATTAACACGCATACATAGATGGCGAATACAGTAATACCGGCCTCTACACCGAACACTCAAACAAGAGTTAACGTGGGTCTGTAAGAAAGGTGACAGCCTAATGTAGATTAAAAGTCGTACAGACAGCTCCCAAAGACACTTTCTCCACACTGCATTAAGGAGCTACCTACTAGGAAAGATCGCTGTGCGTCTTTACTAGACGTTCGATTTATAGACATTTTACTGTATCTGTATGATATCAATGGACAGAACGATTTCATGAAAATGAATGAGAACAAAGTTCTTATATCACTGATACGACATGCGGGCGAACGAAGCTAGGCTGGTTTAAAACGTGGTTACAAGAAGAAAATAAAGTATGCATCACAGTGTACAAATGAGCACAACTAGCAAATGTACAATGAGCCCAGCTAATGAATGTACAAGCTGGTCCAACTTGCGAATGCGCAATTGAGCCCATTTAGCGAATAAACACTTGAGCTCCTCTAGCGAATGTACAAGACAGTCCAACTAACGAATGAACACTTGAGTCAAACTTTTGAATATACAGGTGTGCACAACTAGCGAATGTACAACCGAGCCCATCTAGCGAATATACAAGACACTCCAACCAGTGAATGTACAAGTGGATCCAACTAGCGGTTGTACACGTGAGCCCAACTAGTGGTTGTACACGTGAGCCCAACTATCGGTTGTACAATTTACACGTGAATCCAAGTTGCGGTTGTACACGTGAGCCCAACCAGCGGTTGTACGCTTGAGTCCAACTAGCGGTTGTACACGTGAGCCCAACTAGCGAATGTACAACAGCGAGTGACAGAGACATGCTATTATACATGTAAACAAAATAAACCATGTTCTAGGTGACAGTTGCTAGATGTTTCAGCAAGGAGGTAGCTTAATTTAGAGGAACAGTTTCTGAGAAAGTCCCTAATAAGTGTTATGCATGTCTTTTTGTCCTGCTTTAATCAACAATCCGTCTTTATGACTCGTGTTTTGCCTGATAGAGAAGCGCCTCTGACTCATCGGCAAACAGAGTAGAAACATTTTAGACGGCTCACCAGGAGTTGTCAGATCGGGGTCTCTTCTGTTTGCATATGGAATACTATACATGCGATTCTACAACTCCTGTTAAATGTTGGTATACTACTGCACGCTGTTGAAGCTTTAACCTTATGCATATTCATGTACGTCATAATGGCATTATGAAATATTATAATAGCATATATCAAAGAGAAGTTTTGGTCATTGCAGAAAGTGTTAAATCAGATCTATATTATTCCATAAGTAAATGGCAGACCCTGATGTGACCTTCTGATTTAGGTCTACTCTGTATTCACACAGAGAATGAATTTTTGAATGATGATCAGAAAGTGCATGGAGTTTGTGCTTTCTCTTACCAGATAATATGGAAGTCATGTTGTTGCAGTTTTAATAGCATGGGCAATAATACGACATTATGGCATGTTATTTTTTCCTATTTCACTGACTCCTGTAAATGAGGTGCTCATATTTCTGTCGATTCTTCAGACTATTTGAAAGGAGGTTACGTGAATTAACAGAAATTAGACATTGACAAACTAAAAATTTTGATAATCCAATTCCGGCTGTCATTAAAGCCTGTCATTAATTATTATTCATATATGCACATACATCATTCATTTCTTTCTCCACCTTTCTCTCTTCGAGACGATCCTAATGGGTGGTAACAACACCAAGTTTGGTGGACAAGATATAAATTTAGTGTTTGAAATCTGCAGCCGTATATATGACACGTTGTAGCAGCATTTTAATCCCAACTCTTTGAAAGGTTAGAGAAATATTTAATAACGTTTTATTCTGAACAATTATAGGAAAGCATTTAATGCATTATCTCAAGAGAGCAATGTCCAATTTCTCATTTCATAGTTAACCCATCCCGCTACTCACGACCTTGCTCGCCGCTACTCACGACCTTGCTCGCCGTAACTCGCGGTCTGACTCGCCGCTACCCGCGGTCTGACTCGCCGCTACTCGCGGTCTGACTCGCCGCTACGCGCGGTCTGACTCGCCGCTACTCGCGGTCTGACTCGCCGCTACCCGCGGCCTGACTCGCCACTACCCGCGGCCTGACTCGCCGCTACTCGCGACCTGACTCACCGCTACCCGCGACCTGGCTCGCCGCTACCCGCGGCCTGACTCGCCACTACCCGCGGCCTGACTCGCCACTACCCGCGGTCTGACTCGCCGCTACCCGCGGTCTGACTCGCCGCTACTCGCGGTCTGACTCGCCGCTACTCGCGGTCTGACTCGCCGCTACTCGCGGTCTGACTCGCCGCTACTCGCGGTCTGACTCGCCGCTACCCGCGGCCTGACTCGCCACTACCCGCGGCCTGACTCGCCGCTACTCGCGACCTGACTCACCGCTACCCGCGACCTGGCTCGCCGCTACCCGCGGCCTGACTCGCCACTACCCGCGGCCTGACTCGCCGCTACTCACGATCTGACTCGCCGCTACTCACGACCTGACTCGCCGCTACTTATAGGAAAGCATTTAATGCATTATCTCAAGAGAGCAATGTCCAATTTCTCATTTCATAGTTAACCCATCCCGCTACTCACGACCTTGCTCGCCGCTACTCACGACCTTGCTCGCCGTAACTCGCGGTCTGACTCGCCGCTACCCGCGGTCTGACTCGCCGCTACTCGCGGTCTGACTCGCCGCTACGCGCGGTCTGACTCGCCGCTACTCGCGGTCTGACTCGCCGCTACCCGCGGCCTGACTCGCCACTACCCGCGGCCTGACTCGCCGCTACTCGCGACCTGACTCACCGCTACCCGCGACCTGGCTCGCCGCTACCCGCGGCCTGACTCGCCACTACCCGCGGCCTGACTCGCCACTACCCGCGGTCTGACTCGCCGCTACCCGCGGTCTGACTCGCCGCTACTCGCGGTCTGACTCGCCGCTACTCGCGGTCTGACTCGCCGCTACTCGCGGTCTGACTCGCCGCTACTCTCGGTCTGACTCGCCGCTACCCGCGGCCTGACTCGCCACTACCCGCGGCCTGACTCGCCGCTACTCGCGACCTGACTCGCCGCTACTCGCGACCTGACTCGCCGCTACTCACGACCTGACTCGCCGCTACTCACGACCTGACTCGCCGCTACTCACAACCTGACTCGCGGCTACTCACGATCTGATTCGCGGCTACTCACGACCTGATTCGCGGCTACTCGCAACCTGACTCGCCGCTACTCACAACCTGACTCGCGGCTACTCACGACCTGACTTGCATTTGCAAACGGTTTGTATCCAAATGAGTAACCTGGTTACTCGACGTCTCATCAGGATCTGATGTGTTAGACATCAGGACCCAAACTGTTTGACACCAGGGGTCGAGCTGTTGGACACCAGGACCCAGTGCCCGAGCTGTTTGTCACCAGACCCCCCGAGCTGTTGGACACCAGGATGACCCGAGCTGTTGGACACCAGGACCCAAGCTGTTGGACACCAGGACCCGAACTGTTTAGCATCATGACCCCGAGCTGTTTGACACCAGGACGCGAGTTGTTTGACACTCGTTCAACGGCATCTTAAAGTTTAGCTGAAGCGCATCGGTAAGTCAAAATAGCAGAATATGCAAATTTGAGCAGACATGTTTTTCACAGCTGGGTAAATGTTAAGACAAATGTTATCCAATATATGTCATTTGCATAATACTGTATGACAAGGGGATGAAGTCATTGGAAACATTAAGCGTGTCATGTGAAGCATATTTGTCATTTAAATAAACAAATGGAAATGAATAATTGGCCTTGAAAGATAACACTACTGGTTACTGCAATCCTGTCTTTTTTCACTTTTCTTAGAGTACAAATTTAACTAGTATACTGGTACGAGCAAAAACTATCATTGTTTTCACACCAAATTTGTACAATATTGCGAATATGTGCAAGCAATGTAGATCTGATCAGATTGTTTTCTGAACGATCCCTATGACAAGGGCCTACTTTGTTTGCTTCACACAACATTGTTTCAAATATAATGTCAGCATAGAAGTTTCTTAAAGACACATTGTTCGTAATGAAAATTAGAATTTCTTTGAAATGCAAAATACAGTACAACATGTTTTACGCTTAACATGTGAGGAGCCTGTTTTACATATCAACTCTGACGTTTTACATATCAACTCTGACAGAATGTGTTTAAGTCCAATTTGTATGAAAGAATTAAACTTGATAAAGCATTTTGAAAGACAAACAATGCAGACCCTGATCAGAGGGTTACTTTTGGAATCCTCTCATCTGGGTCTACACGTTTTGCAAATGTCAGTACATGCATGTCCTGCATTCAAAGTGTTAAGAATTAATGTAAGAAATAATGACATCACGAAGAAGTATTAGCTGAATTTCTACAAAAGCTTATGCACTCTTTATTGTGTTGCCATGTCAGAAACTGCTCAATCAGTTTTATGTTATTCAACAGGCCATGGTCAGACAACTCCTATTAGGTCCGTCTAATGTTGGTCTACTCTGTTTGCAAAGGCGCGGAGAAACGTTTCTATTAAAGACAGACCCTTGCCTAGCTCCTGCATGACGTGGCTTATAATTATAATGAGCATTCTTGTGAGAATAACTAAACATAGAGTACCTTAATCAGACGACTGTCAGACAGTGCTCCCTCTCTACAACGACACCCTTTGGGATACGAAGAGTGTATGTGTTGTTCAGAGGGAGTTGTTATAGGGAGGGAACATCAAACATAATTAACTTGTTTTCAGATCCCCAGATAAGGTGTATTTCGAGAACTAAAACCGTTATGCCTCAATCAAACCCTATGTTGTGACCACTCTTTAGAATCGTCACAAAGTGACGATTCTAAAGAGTGGTCACAACATAGGGTTTGATGGAGGCATAAATAAAATACGATGGAAAAAAGTTTCTGGAGACTTGTTGTTTCGGAAACAGTGACATGCGTTGTTGTAAGGAGGGACTCGTTATTGAGAGGGCCGTTGTAGGGAGGGAGCACTGTACAAGAACCGCCTTAACTGTGTCTACACTGTTTTCAAAGGCGTCAAACAGGGTCGTTTTCAGGGCTAAACAGTGCAGATCCTAACGAGACGCCATATCGGAGACGCTGGTCTGGATCTGATCAACACTGTTCACAATGCAATTATGCCGCTTTTCCTGAGATCGTCTCATATAACATTTTCATCGATGTTGCGCACTATCGGTTAACGATATAATTTGATAAAACACAATACTTGCTGTTTCCAAGGTAACATTTCATTAATATGAATAATACGGTTTAGATTTCATAATTATGTTTGCTAATGTTTCCCAATTTGCACACGCACTCTGTTCGATAAGCATTTAATGGAATATGCCTTAAGCGAACGAACCAAAACAAAGTGAACTAAACACTAAAGCCTGTTTAACCATTGTTATGCTAAGCACGACTTGTCTGGTATTTGCAAACAGCTTGGATCTAGATGAGACAGGTGGTCTCACCGGGACCCAAACTGTTTGAAACTCGTCGACAGATACGTAAAAGCTTGAACGAACGGATGTAAGTGGTTATTTACTTTACGTTTTCATTATGAACAGGTTTACGATCACTTATTAAAATAAACATGGACTCTTAAAACGTAGGTGGTTACTCTATGCGGGTTCATCTGGGGACTTTTGCATAATGTTTGTCTCACACTAAGCTTACACAATTATGCACGTGTACTTTTTTATACTTTATTCTAATGATCATTTAAGACGCATATTCACGCATTTGCGAACAGAATAGAACCAGATCAGATGTCTTCTGGCCGGCTCTGTTTACGTATGAAATTATATAGATATGAATCTACACCTTTCCATTATAAAACAATCCTGTGCTCATATACTATTGTAAAACAATCATGTGCTCATATACCATTATAAAACAATCATGTGCTCATATACTATTGTAAAACAATCATGTGCTCATAACCATTATAAAACAACCATGTGCTCATATTCCATTGTAAAACATTCATGTCCTCATAACCATTATAAAACAATCATGTGCTCGTATTCCATTGTAAAACATCCATGTCCTCATAACCATTATAAAACAATCATGTGCTCATATTCCATTGTAAAACTTCAGTTATTATTCATGTTGTCAGTATTTATTACGTGAATATTCATGAGCTAAAGCGTTAAACAGAATCGATTTTATAATTTATTGATCGCCTTTGTTCTACTAAGCTTGAAAATTGAAAAAAATATCGATACAGCAGCATCACTTTGAACGCATAGCCCCCCTCCATTGATGATTTGGTTCACAAGTCTTAGTAAACTTATTCATATAGACCCCCTTCTTTAAGTGCATCAATCCAAGTACATGTATGTATTATGAAACTAAAGTTCATTTAACCTGTTGCCGATACTCCCATAAATATTCATGATGGCATTATTTCTTACATGAATTTTCATTGGGTTAAAGATTAAAATAGTGTTGATGCATGAAATATTTTGTTGATTGGACATTTGGAAACAGTTTGAAGCCAGCAGTCCATTGTCCCTCTTTAGGGACATCAGGGAAAATAGTTTAAATTATAGAATTGAAAACTGAGAATGGAACACGGACTGAATACAAAAACACAAACACTGATGGAAAGGTCGGGCTTAATAGTACTATGTACTTCTCAGCATTTGTTCAATAATAGCACACTTTCGATCAAGATAACAGCTTCTGTGAAATGATTAGTATGGTACATACCACTTGACAATATTTTGAATGCACTTAGCAAGTTGTTATTTGCTTTAACCCTACCCACTGCATTAAACATGGGAGAAGAGCACGCAGGGCCGTAGCATCCTTTTGAATAAATTTAATCAAACGCCTTTTGATCTCGTATAATAATGTTTCGACGCATTCACAAAACATTAGTTTGTAATAATAAAACTATTTTGCAGCCATATTATTTGCAAAATTTGTCACCTGTTTCAAATTTCATTCTTGACCTTTCTTTTGTTTAGTTTCAAAAACATAGTCACATCATCAAACACTTAATTACTTGGCAACTTATCTGGATCCACACTGTATGTAAAGATCATCACAGATTCATAATGGCAGAGAGGGAGTTAAAACACATTAAATCTTGAACCATTGAAACATTGACTATAAATGGGCTGATGGATGTGCTGGAAGGGAGACATAAGTTATCTCAACCTGGGGAAAAAGAGAGTAATGTCCACGAACCTTCAAACACATGGAAATGTAACCACTTTCTCAATGAATATTTAAGTAAATATCATCATGAATATTAATTTTAGTTTATTTTTTGTAATGTTATATGATCACAGAAATGTTTGACCTTGACAGAAATGATAGAATCAGATCTATATTATGTCAAAAGCAAATGTAACTGACCCTGATCAGACAATTCCTACACTACTCGCCTGATCTGGGTCTACTCGTCTGATCTGGGTCTACTAGCCTGATCTGGGTCTACTCGCCTGATCTGGGTCTACTCGCCTGATCTGGGTCTACTCGTCTGATCTGGGTCTACTCTGTTTGCAAAAGCGCTAATAGGCGCATCAACTCAACTTATCATGCGATTTCCTTGTTCATCTCTAATGTCTGAATACCAGTAGATTTGTACTCAAAGTTGCGCTTACTCCTTTAGGATGTCTTTATCGTTACCCCAAGTAACGGGTTAAAGCATTGGATACAGAGTCTGATAAAGCTTGAACGAAGCTAAAGTGAGTAAAACTGTCTCCAGATCTGAGACTGAGAAATCACATTTCAGATTATTATAAACGTTAACCCTTACAGTGTAGGAAACGAGTGACTCATGTCTTTTGTAAACAGTGCAAACCCAAATGAGAGAGCTCCTATTGGAACCATCTCATCAGGGTCTGCACTGGTTGTCATGTTACACCTTTCTTTTTAAAAGTCCTTGAATATTCACGGTAAGCTTGACCTATTTAAGATTTTGGAGTAGTCCATTTGACAATTCAGCGTTGAATTGGTTAAATAATTTCTTGTCACCCGTACGACTGTAACCAAAGAGCATATTTTACTGGTTTGAATTAATTTTGTTTGAAAATTACACCATTCCTGTAGAAAATGGCGTGACCAGATTAAGTAGATATTTCCTCTAAGTGTAACAATATGTGAGTGAAACTGTTTGAGTCTTATATTAATAGGAAATACGTAACAGTAAAGCCCCTTTTAAGTGACCGCTATATGAATAACAGGTGGTTGCTTAATGCAGTACGTAATGCAGAAAGCTCTTACAGGATCTAACTTTCCAGCATCAAAGGATCAGAGTTAGACCTCCGTTAGTAGTCGCTTTATAGGAGAGCATTTACATTATACTTCAAAAGTGTCTTTTTCAAAATAACGAAAAGTGTGTATGGCAGTCCTGTACATCATTCCAATCAGATATCTAGGTATGTGTTTTCTGATATTCATTCCATCTGTCATCCCATGTCAGAAATACATATGTTTGTAAATGTTCTAAATCTTAACCCTTTACTCCATAAATACGCATGTCTATGCCTTTGCAAACATAGTAGACCCAGGTCAGACGACTCCTATAGGAGCCGTCTGATGAAGGTCTGCTCTGTTTGCTTATGAGATGATACAGATATAATTCTACCGATTCTGTCAGGATAAACAATTTGTTGCTCATAGCGCCATTTTAAATACTCAGTTGAATGATATTCATGACATCATTATATAAATATTCATGGAGTAAAGGGTTAATAAATTAATCCTCTACCTGATGAATATTCATACAAGACTCCGCCCATTATGAATATTCATACGAGACTCCACCCATTTTGTATATCAAGTAAGTACATGTGGTAAATACAGTAGAACCTCTCTAAACCAGAGGTTAAAAACTGATATGCCCTGGAGACAGGTGGCAGCTTAATGCGGGGTAAAAGTTATTGTGTATCCTCCTCTATTTATGGTATCCTATGATCTTACAAAAGTAATCAACGGTTAATCCTTTATTTCGCAGAGACACCTTTTGAAACATTGGCAACCACAGTAGACCCATATCAGACACGGCTCCTGTTGAAGCTGTCTGACTAGCGTCAGTAGACCCATATCAGACACGGCTCCTAATGAAGCTGTCTGGTTAGCGTCAATAGACCCATATCAGACACGGCTCCTAATGAAGCTGTCTGGTTAGCGTCAATAGACCCATACTAGACACGACTCCTGTTGAAGCTGTCTGATTAGCGTCAGTATAGACCCATATCAGACACGGCTCCTGTTGAAGCTATCTGGTTGGCATCAGTAGACCCATATCAGACACGGCTCCTAATGAAGCTGTCTGGTTAGCGTCAATAGACCCATATTAGACACGACTCCTGTTGAAACTGTCTGGTTAGCATCAGTATAGACCCATATTAGACACGGCTCCTGTTGAAGCTATCTGCACGGTTGGCATCAGTAAACCCATATCAGACACGGCTCCTAATGAAGCTGTCTGGTTAGCGTCAATAGAACCATATTAGACACGACTCCTAATGAAGCTGTTTGGTTAGCGTCAGTAGACACATATGAGACATGACTCCAGTTGAAACTGTCTGGTTAGCGTCAATAGACCCATATCAGACATGGCTCCTAATGAAGCTGTTTGGTTAGCGTCAGTAGACACATATCAGACACGGCTCCTGATGAAGCTGTTTGATTAGCGTCAGTATAGACCCATATCAGACACGGCTCCTGTTGAAACTGTCTGGTTAGCGTCAATAGACCCATATCAGACACGGCTCCTGATGAAGCTGTTTGATTAGCGTCAGTAGACCCAAATCAACCACAGCTCCTGGTGAAACTGTCTGATTAGCGTCAGTAGGCCCATATCAGACATGGCTCCTGATGAAGCTGTTTGGTTAGCGTCAGTAGGCCCATATCAGACACGGCTCCTGATGAAGCTGTTTGATTAGCGTCAGTAGACCCATATCAACCACAGCTCCTGGTGAAACTGTCTGATTAGCGTCAGTAGGCCCATATCAGACATGGCTCCTGATGAAGCTGTTTGGTTAGCGTCAGTAGACCCATATCAGACACGGCTCCTGATGAAGCTGTTTGATTAGCGTCAGTAGACCCATATCAGACACGGCTCCTGTTGAAACTGTCCGATTAGCGTCAGCTTTGTTTGCTATAGAATATCTTAGATACCTGGTTCTTTATGGTGTGGCCTAGTTATGTATTCACTTGTTTATAACAATATAAAAATGTCCATAATGGATGGCGTCTGCATGGTGTAAAGTGTTGAACTGACAGCAAATTCAGGTCAGTTCATCTACTACCATATAACCCTTTGAACATGAACTAACTATTAAGCGGAGATTAAATTGTCAGAAATCAGCAAAAAGTCCATTCCATTTTATTCAGCTCCTGTATATAAATCGGCCTGGGTCCAGATGTGACGCCGATTTGCCCGGCGTCTTATCTGGATCTAACCGAACAATTTCGCGAGAAAAGAATAATGTCAGAAAAGAATTAGATGGAAACATCTGTTTATGACAACACTTTACAACGTAACGATTTGCGATACCCAAACATGTCCGACCTACACTTCCTGTGTTGTTAGTAAAAACTCGGTTGCCGCCATGAACTTGATAACCTTTGCAAACAGTTTAGACCTAGATGAGACGCCGGGTAACTCGGTCATCAGGATCCAAACCATTTCACACTGTTTTGAAAATGCATTGAAGAAGACTGCACTTTGAAACGTAAAGCAGACGATAATGATGATTTTTACGGCACTAGAGTTAAGCACCGTCTGTCTGTCAGTCTGTCCCTCAGTGATTCTGACCTTCCATCATACTTGTTTACATTCTGCGAAAGTTTCAGCTTGAAAACTTTTTGTCAGAGATTGGATGGTTGGATGACTGATGGTCATGCGAATATACGCACAGGAGATGTTATTATTATTTTCACTCAGTAACACTAGAGTGATAGCCCTAGTCAGAGGCCATACTCTAACTACATTGTCAAATGTAAATTGGATCTTCAAAGTTCTTTGGACACAGTTCTAGTTTTCATTGTCTGCATTTCGATGAAACTTAGAGGTAGGGTCCAGCATTTGTACTAGGACAACTATGAATTCGAAAGTACCATGTTCAATTTAAAAGTGTCACCTGCTCAATATTTTGTTATTGCGTATATAATTATGTATATTCAATTAGTCTATGCTTTGCATAGTTTTATTTTAAAAGTGTCAAACATCTAGGATCCTGATCACAGACCGACACACACAATGTACAACTGGCAATTAGGTCACGATAACCTGCATAATATTTGAAAACTTAGTTTGTTTCAAAAGGAATTACTGCACAGTTCAAACTGACTATAAAAAAATCCCTGAGATCTGAACAATAATTACATCATCAAAAACAATAGTTTAAAAAAAGTACATGTATATAGACACAGAGCGCAAATGGAACGGATCCATGTAAGAAACTTAATTCCTGTTCTATATTTATTCCAAATTTCAATACCTACTGAATATTCATGAACAAAATAGTTATAATGAAACGTGAAAAGTGGAAATTAGTAGCCATTTAAGAAAGTAAAGAAAAAGATATTTCAAATTCCATTAGCAAACAGAGCAGACCCTGATCAGACGACTCCTATAGGAGTCATCTGATCTGGGTCTACTCTGTTTACAAACGCGTGAAAACATTTATATGAAGGAAAGGGTTAAGTGTTCTAGCACCCAATCTCTCCTCTCTACCAGTTTGTACAGCTGAATAAGTCAGTTTGGAAACATTTTTGCAAGTTTAGATTAAACATACATAGTAGCAAATAGTGAAAACCCTTCAAACAGACCCATCAAGGAGGTGTTTGATCTGGGTCTACACTATTTGCATAAGTGTGTTTGTCAAAATACCTAGGGTAGTTAGGGTATGACTGGTAAATCATAGAAATACAATGTACATTCAAAAGTATAGATTTGTCCCCTTTACAATACAGTAAAACCCCTCTTAACCCGACTTCTAGTAGATAAGAATTTCAATACTTTTTAGGCAGGTGGCTGCTTAATGCAGGGTGAAAGTCATTCCGAAAGCTCCGGGAGGAGCTTTCTGCATGATTTTCATCATGCATTAAGCTGCCATCTGTCTCCAAAACTGATATTTATACTGAATTTAACGTCTGGTTTAGAGGGGTTTTACCGTACATGTATTTTTGAAATTCTATTTCTTTCGAACCAGATCTTAGCAACAACGTCGCACGACCATTGATAAAATACATCAGGAAACATTGTAATGTCGCAATGGAATCGAATTTCTGCATTTGAATTTTCGTTCTACCCCAGAAATAGTACCATTGATGTTCGATATTTCATAGTAGTTCACAAAATGTTGAAAGTGTATCGAAACATCAACCGTGGCTGTTATAATCAAATAATTCCTTTCGGTTATGTGTCCATTTCATGTACCTCCAACAATTCTATAATGTTCTGCAAAAATCTAACAATTATGTTACTTTGGTCTACCTAACCATTACAACGCAGAATTTTTCAAATGGGCTGTTCCAAAATTCAAACAAGTCAAGCTAGAATGAGCTTATGGTTACTATTTAGGGACTTTTCCAAACAAAAGTGTCATGACAAACAGTGCAGATCCTGATGAGAGGACTCCTCTGTTTGCAAAGGACATAAGTGACTAGACAAAAAAGGGCATTTAACTCAGAATCCGACAACCATATATCGGACTTCTGTAAATACCACAGGAAAGGTATGGGACTTTCAGAATCCGACGACCTTATGTCGGACTTCTGTTGTAAAAAGACACCATGCAGTTTGAACAATGGCGTTTGGTTTGACAGTATGTCATTGGTAAAATCTATTCATTTTATGCTTGGAGATTTCATGAATAACGGGTCTGTATAATTTGCAAATTAAGTATGTACGTTCACAAGTCGTTGTTGCTTTTCACACCTTTGTAGCGTTTAAATAGAACCCTGTAACCCTTATATATTGGGACCCAAGCGGTGGCCGAGGGGAAAGAGCTGCGACTGTGCATCTCTAGTTCCTTGGTTCTAATCCCGTCAAAGCCAAATGTCAATAGAAAACAAATTGTAATTTATTTTTTATTCATGTTCTTTATAGTTTTTGATATTCTTTTCTCGAAAGTAACATGTTAAATTTAAAATTGTCATCTGCTCAATATTTTGTGTATTGCGTATATAATTATGTATATTCAATTAGTTTATGCTTTGCATAGTTTTATTTTAAAAGTGTCAAACATCTAATATCCTGATCACAGACCGACACACACAATGTACAACTGGCAATTAGGTCACGATAACCTGCATAATGTTTGAAAACTTAGTGTTTTCTAAAGGAATTACTGCACAGTTCAAACTGACTATAAAAATTCCCTGAGATCTGAACAATAATTACATCATCAAAAACACTAGTTTAAAAAAGTACATGTATATAGACACAGAGCGCAAATGGAACGGATCCATGTAAGAAACTTAATTCCTGTTCTATATTTACTCCAAATTTCAATACCTACTGAATATTCATGAACAAACAGTTGTAATGAAACATGAAAAGTGGAAATAAGTAGCCATTTTAGAAAGTAAAGAAAAATATCTTTCAAATTCCATTAGCAAACAGAGCAGACCCTGAAAAAAATCCCTGTCATCTGAACAATAATTACATCATCAAAAACAATAGTTTAAAAAAGTACATGTATATAGACACAGAGTGCAAATGGAACGGATCCGTGTAGGAAACTTGATTTGAAAAGTCTAAGAATGTCTAGAGCTAGGGCTTTACCTTAGATGGGCATCAAGTTTTAATGTATTTTGGGCACCTTGAATTCTTGGATTTTCCAACCACGTGTACGCACGTGTATATAGCCAGGCATGCTCCTGGAACGTCTATGTAGAGGGGCTCTATTGAACTTAGTTGCCTCTAGAGTTTCTGTAATGAAAGTTGCATTTGAGACGAGGCAAAACCTTGCCAAACCCAACTGTTAGTAAAGTAAACATTAGAATGTTTGCTTCTCTTGGTGTATGTGTGTATATGTATGCAGTTAAATTGGTATATTATAATGTATGTACAAATATGAGTCAAGCAGGAAAACACCACATACAAAGCAAATGGCCACCCGAACAGCCCCATAAAAAAGCACAGCAAATACAAAGAGACGCACAAAGACAAAACAAACACACGCACACTGACGCACGCACTCACGCACGCACGTACACGCACGCACGCACGCCGCACGTACGCATGCACGCACGCACGCACGCACGCACGCACGCACGCACGCACGCACGCACGCACGCACGCACGCACGCACGCATGCACACACACACACACACTTGAAGGGGGTGTATTCTGATGTCCCTATGTCCGTCTGTCTGTCAGTCTGCCCCTCAGTGATTCTGACCTTCCATCATACTTGTTTACATTCTGCGAAAGTTTCAGCTTGAAAACTTCTTGTCAGAGATTGGATGGTTGGATGATTGATGGTCATGCGAATATACGCACAGGAGATGTTATTATTATTTTCACTCAGTAACACTAGAGTGATAGCCCTAGTCAGAGGCCATACTCTAACTACATTGTCAAATGTAAATTGGATCTTCAAAGTTCTTTGGACACAGTTCAAAATAGTTATAATGAAACATGAAACGTGGAAATTAGGTCTTTTCAAATCAAGTTTCCTACATGGATCCGTTCCAAGTATGATGGAAGGTCAGACTGACAGACAGACGGACATAGGGACATCAGAATACACCCCCTTCAAGTGTGTGTGTGTGCATGCGTGCGTGCGTGCGTGCGTGTGTGCGTGCGTGCGTGCATGCGTACGTGCGGTGTGCGTGCGTGTACGTGCGTGCGTGCGTGAGTGCGTGCGTCAGTGTGCGTGTGTTTGTTTTGTCTTTGTGCGTCTCTTTGTATTTGCTGTGCTTTTTTATGGGGCTGTTCGGGTGGCCATTTGCTTTGTATGTGGTGTTTTCCTGCTTGACTCATATTTGTACATACATTATAATATACCAATTTAACTGCATACATATACACACATACACCAAGAGAAGCAAACATTCTAATGTTTACTTTACTAACAGTTGGGTTTGGCAAAGTTTTGCCTCGTCTCAAATGCAACTTTCATTGCAGAAACTCTAGAGGCAACTAAGTTCAATAGAGCCCCTCTACATAGACGTTCCAGGAGCATGCCTGGCTATATACACGTGCGTACACGTGGTTGGAAAATCCAAGAATTCAAGGTGCCCAAAATAAATTAAAACTTGATGCCCATCTAAGGTAAAGCCCTAGCTCTAGACATTCCTAGACTTTTCAAATCAAGTTTCCTACATGGATCCGTTCCATTTGCACTCTGTGTCTATATACATGTACTTTTTTAAACTATTGTTTTTGATGATGTAATTATTGTTCAAATCTCAGGGATTTTTTTCAGGGTCTGCTCTGTTTGCTAATGGAATTTGAAATATCTTTTTCTTTACTTTCTTAAATGGCTACTAATTTCCACTTTCATGTTTCATTATAACTGTTTTGTTCATGAATATTCAGTAGGTATTGAAATTTGGAATACATATAGAACAGAAATTAAGTTTCTTACATGGATCCGTTCCATTTGCGCTCTTTCTCTATATACATGTACTTTTTTAAACTATTGTTTTTGATGATGTAATTATTGTTCAGATCTCAGGGAATTTTTTATAGTCAGTTTGAACTGTGCAGTAATTCCTTTTGAAACAAACTAAGTTTTCAAATATTATGCAGGTTATCGTGACCTAATTGCCAGTTGTACATTGTGTGTGTCGGTCTGTGATCAGAATATTAGATGTTTGACACTTTTAAAATAAAACTATGCAAAGGATAGACTAATTGAATATACATAATTATATACACAATACACAAAATATTGAGCAGATGACACTTTTAAATTGAACATGGTACTTTCGAATTCATAGTTGTCTTAGCACAAATGCCGGATCATGCCTCTAAGTTTCATCGAAATGCATACTATTGACACCAGGACTGTATGTTAATATAGTATAATGCTTTAAAAAGTCCATAGCAAGTTTCAAGAGGCAAGCTTGTGTTTTCCAGTTTGTTTGCTTTAAAATGTATTTAGAGAAAAGAATATCAAAAACTATAAAGAGTATGAATAAAAAATATATTAGAACTTGTTTTCTATTGACATTTGGCTTTGACGGGATTAGAACCAAGGAACTAGAGATGCACAGTCGCAGCTCTTTCCCCTCGGCCACCGCTTGGGTCCCACTATATAAGGGTTACAGGGTTCTATTTAAACGCTACAAAGGTGTGAAAAGCAACAACGACTTGTGAACGTACATACTTAATATGCAAATTATACAGACCCATTATTCATGAAATCTCCAAGCATAAAATGGATAGATTTTACCAATGACATACTGTCAATCCAAACGCCATTGTTCAAACTGCATGGTGTCTTTTTACAACAGAAGTCCGACATAAGGTCGTCGGATACTGAAAGTCCCATACCCTTCCTGTGGTATTTGGATTCTGAGTTAAATGCCCTTTTTTGTCTAGTCACTTATGTCCTTTGCAAACAGAGGAGTCCTCTCATCAGGATCTTCACTGTTTGTCATGACACTTTTGTTTTGGAAAGTCCCTAAATAGTAACCATAAGCTCATTCTAGCTTGACTTGTTTGAATTTTGGAACAGTCCATTTGAAAAAATTCAGCATTGTAATGGTTAGATAGACCAAAGAAACATAATTGTTAGATTTTTGCAGAACATTATAGAATTGTTGGAGGTACATGAAATGGACACATAACCGAAAAGAGTTATTTGATTATAACAGCCACGGTTGATATTTCGATACACTTTCAACATTTTGTGAACTACCATGAAATATCGAACATCAATGGTACTATTTCTGGGGTAGAACGAAAATTCAAATGTAGAAATTCGATTCCATTGTGACATTACAATGTTTCCTGGTGTGTTTTTTATCAATGGTCGTGCGACGTTGTTGCTAAGATCTGGTTTGAGAGAAATAGAATTTCAAAAATACATGTACGGTAAAACCCCTCTAAACCAGACGTTAATTTCAGTATAAATATCAGTCTTGGAGACAGGTGGCAGCTTAATGCATGATGAAAATCATGCAGAAAGCTCCTCCCGGAGCTTTCGGCATGACTTTCACCCTGCATTAAGCAGCCACCTGCCTAAAAAGTATTGAAATTCTTATCTACTAGAAGTCGGGTTAAGAGGGGTTTTACTGTATTGTAAAGGGGACAAATCTATACTTTTGAATGTACATTGTATTTCAGAGATTTACCAGTCATACCCTAACTACCCTAGCGATTTTGACAAACACACTTATGCAAATATTGCAGATCCAGATCAAACACCTCCTTGATGGGTCCGTTTGAAGGGTTTTTACTATTTGCTACTATGTCTGTTTAATCTATTGTTGCAAAAATGTTTCCAAACTGACTTATTCAGCTGTACAAACTGGTATAGAGGAGAGACTGGGTGCTAGAACACTTAACCCTTTCCTTCATATAAATGTTTTTCACGCGTTTGTAAACAGAGTAGACCCAGATCAGATGACTCCTATAGGAGTCGTCTGATCAGGGTCTGCTCTGTTTGCTAATGGAATTTGAAAGATCTTTTTCTTTACTTTCTTAAATGGCTACTAATTTCCACTTTTCATGTTTCATTATAACTATTTTGTTCATGAATATTCAGTAGGTATTGAAATTTGGAATAAATATAGAACAGGAATTAATGTTTTTACATGGATCCGTTCCCAGGGATTTTTTGATAGTCAGTTTGAACTGTGCAGTAATTCCTTTAGAAACAAACTAAGTTTCCAAATATTATGCAGGTTATCGTGACCTAATTGCCAGTTGTACATTGTGTGTGTCGGTCTGTGATCAGGATATTAGATATTTGACACTTTTAAAATAAAACTATGCAAATGATAGACTAATTGAATATTAATAATTATATACGAAATACACAAAATATTGAGCAGGTGACAATTTTAAATTGAACATTGTACTTTCGAGAAAAGAATATCAAAAACTATAAAGAGCATGAATAAAAAATATATTAGAATCTTTTTTCTAATTACATTTGGTTTTGACGGGATTAGAACCAAGCAACTAGAGATGCACAGTCGCAGCTCTTTCCCCTCGGCCACCGCTTGGGTCCCAATATAGAACAGAACAGAACAGAACAGATAATTTATTAAAGACTTGTACATAGTACATCGTCATAATATACATACAGAATATCAAAACATTTTGAAAAGATAAGTATATCAAAACATTTTGATTGCAAAAAACACACGCAATCTTCGAACTTGGCTTTATTCTTTGTATCGATAGGAGAGTAAATAGTATAGATAAATAACATTTTTGTTTAATATGTGCATAGAAAGAAACTGACTTGAACCTGTTCAGAATTAATTGGATATAGTATTAAGATGTTTATTTCTTTTGTCTGTTGCACACTTTAAATATAATGCTAATTTATACAAGATATCTTTATTTGCAGTTTTCATTAAACCGTTAAATTTAAAAACAGATGGTCTTTCATAATAACATCTTTGTAGATATTTTTCTCTTACTTCCTTATAGAGAGGACAAATACAAATAAAATGATATGCGTCTTCAAGATCATGCATATTACAACATAAACAATATCTTTCATGTCGTGGTATTTGTACTCTTCCGAATCTACCGGTATGAATTCTTAAAGAATGTGCAGACAATCTATAGCGTGATATAAATAAACGTAAGTCATACGGAAGTTTATCTAAATACACTTCGTATATAAAATGTTCTTTGAAATGTTTATATTCGTCTAATACAGGACTTCGCTCAATAGCCGCTGACCACTCTTGGATGAAACAGTCGACAACTCGTTGTCTAAAAACTGAGTGAAATTTCGACACATCAATAATATCAACATTTGCAAATACGTTGGAGAAGCCGTAATCATCTAATAACTTTTTAACATTTGAAACCCAGTTTTTATAGCCTAATTGACAATCCTCCAATCCCAGTTCATACATTTTCTTTAAAATTATATTTTCAGATTTACAAACTTTACACCAATACCTAATAATTCTACAGTAACGGGCAATATATAATGGATATCTCGCTAATTCGCCATATACACCAACAGAACAACAAGTTGTACGTACATTAAGAAGACGCTTACAAAACTTTAAATGTATTCTCTCTAATTCTTTCGACTTTGTATACCCCCACACTTCAGAGGAGTAATTTAAAATCGATCCAACAAATGCATCGAATAACTGGCATAAAACTTTTGGTTTAAGTGGGACTGTTTTACAATTAATAAATAGCGTATTTAGCGCTCTGACTGCTTTACCTATAAGGTGTTCATTATTCATGCCAAAGCTTCCAGTATAGCTAAACACTGTGCCTAAGTAATTAAAATTATCTACTATCTCAACCTCCCTTCCATCATATACCCAACTTTCGTTTTGCAGAACCCCACCCCTTTTACGAAAAACCATAACTTTTGATTTCTCAGCATTAACTTCCAGACCCCATTCTGTACAATAAGAGCGTAATAAATTCAAACTGTCTTGTAAATCTTTTGGCGAATTACCTAACAGAGCCATATCATCTGCAAATAAAAATAAAATAAGAACAATCTCATTTATAGTAAGCCCCGAGTTAATATTTTGTTGTAGGAATAATTCTACGTCTTCCAGGAACAACGATACTAAAATTGGGGAAATTACCTCCCCTTGTCTGATTCCAATTGCATACTCAAAAAATTCAGAGAAACTATTACAGTGCTTAACACAGGATCTAATTTTTTCGTACATACTTTTTACTATCCGCAGTATCTTACCATCTATTCCACTCTTATACAATTTAAAAATCAAACCATTTCTATAAATGCTATCGAAACACTTTTTCAGATCTATGAAAGCTACATACAGCCGCTTATTGTGATTAAGATAGTGTTGAACCAGAGTATTTAGAGCGAAAATAGCATCTGTAGTGGAGAAATCCCTTTTAAAACCAAACTGTGCATCAGAAATAGTACTATGCTTATCACAAAAATTCACAATTCGCTGGTTTAAAATCAGAGTAAATAATTTGGAAAGACAACTCAACAGTGTTATGCCACGATAGTTATTTACATTCTTTTTTATCTCCCTTTTTATGTAATGGTACAATAATCCCATCTCTCCACTGATCAGGAAAATAACCTGAATCTAATATAGCATTGAATATATCGCATATATATGGACCTAAAACATCGATACTGTGTATAAAATATTCATTCAGAAGGCAATCCAAACCAAAGGCTTTATTAGCATTAAGTTTCTTCACAGCACTCTCAACTTCCTGAAATGTTACCTGGAAATCAAGATCTTCATTAAAATCATTATTATTAAAATCATAACTTTTAGAGAAATCCTCTGACTGCTGATTTGTATTTCTAAAAATATCATTTTCAAGATTAGAAAAATAGCCAAAGAATTCTTGTAGCGATATGTCAGCTTCAGATCTTAGACTTCTTTTGTTAAAATATCTCCAAAAATCCTTTGGTTTGCAACGTCTTAAATTTTCTATATCCACTAACTTTTTTAGTTTGAATTGCCTCTTTTTTCTACGTATAATAATTTTGTAGTCAGATTTGCAGTCACACAAATATTTACGACTATGATCGGTTTTACACCGATTAAACATATGCAGAGCTTCAATGTATTTATTCTTTGCCCTTACACACTCAGTGTCGAACCATTCTTTATTATGAAACAATGTGTTTGTCCCAGTTTTTAACCTGCCTTTCGCATGCTTATTTTTAAAGAATAACGGATCCGCAACTTCTCGAATTAAAGTTGTTATATCCTGTATTGTGCGATTGATCGATTCTTGACTTGAAGAATCAAGTTTCATAGAAATATTATTAAAAATTGGTAATTTTTCAATAAGACCTGACCGAAAGGCAGATTTATTATCATTATTCCATCTAAGTTTTAGCTCTGGTTGTACATCAGGTAAAACATCTATATAATTACAATACAAATCAAAACGGACTGGCGTATGGTCACTCCATTCATTCAAACTTTGAATGATAAAGCTCGTGATACCTGTAAAATTCTCTTCATGGGTGAGCACATAATCAACTACGGACGCTCCCTGAGGAGCTACAAAAGTGAATGAACCTATGTTACAATCTTCACCAAGACGACCGTTCACAATACTCAAGCCCGTGGCTTTACATGTATCTAATAGCTTTGTCCCGAATGAATTACATTTTTTATCAAGAGAGGCCCGGTTTATGAATTGATCGGGAACATAGTCATCATCATCTAAATCAGTATTCATGCGATCAGAAACTATAAAATCATATTTATGACCAACTCTTGCATTAAAATCACCTGTTATATACACAGACCCAATGTTCTTATAATAATCAGCATCTTCTTCAATAATAGAAAAGAAATCTGCATTAACAATGTTATATGCTGGAGAATCTTCTCCCCACAGGTATACGCCGCATACATATATATCTTTATCAACATGAAAAAAATGTTTATCAAGTTTTATCCAAATAACAGTATTATGGTGGTTACGAACTATTTCTATACCATCTTTAAGATTGTCTCTGTAGTACAGCGCCACTCCGCCACTGCACCTTCTCGCCTGTCTATGCTGGAACGGTCTATAAAAGTTATGCACAAAATAACCTGAAATATCTATATGGCTTGCTGCTGACGACCATGATTCATAAAGGAATATTACATCATTACTAGTCAATATTTTCAAGAAATCTGAGTCATCAAGTTTTTCTTTACTAAGACCATGGACGTTCCACGATAGCACAGATACACTACCCCCCTCGTAACCCTAATCTTTAACCGCCTTCCCGTCAATATACAAGGTATCGTAGGCAATCCAAGCACGCTTGCCTTCTTCTTTAGCCTTCCTTAGCCTGGGTCTGAGTTTCTTTCTCTTATCGTCGACTTCTTTCGGAAACTGCTCCGTTACGTAGTATTGTGTTCCCTCAAGAGCCTTCCATTGTTTTCTAACCAGATCCTTCTCCTTATATTCATGAAACTTTGCCACTATCCTTCGTATTCTTCCATCCTGTTTCTGTCCCATTCTGTGCACTCTATCAAGCACCATTTTATCAACGAGATCTTTAGCAAGCTTCATCTCCTCAATTAAAAATGTCTTCACTACCTTCTCACATTCATCGTTACTTTCTTCTTCAGCTTCCGGAATGTTTGTAAAGATGAGGTTATTCCGCATGGACTGTGATTGCAGATACACAACACTGTCTTTTAGAGCATCTCTCTCTTTCTCAAGCGCATTTACTTTATCATTTGTGGCAGCCAGCACAAAGTCACAACTATCAACCCTCTCCTCCACTGATACAATTTTGTCTTCGGTCCTCTTTGATCTATCTTCGACCGTCAGCCACATTTTTCTCATTTCTTTTTCAAAACCATCGACTTTAGTCTTCAACTCTTCTAACGCCCCTAACCTTCTGTCCATATTACTGAGCCGTCCTTCAATGTTCTTTAAACACTCCATTATGTCTCTGTTTGATGGCTCTTGTTGACTTTGGGGTTGATACATATTTTGAATCGGAGCTGCCCCACCCGTCGCCATTACGTTACAGTCTCTGGATCCAACACAACAGTTTATAGAATCAGTATGAAATACACTATCGTCGGCGTTATTACAGTCTACATATAGTACAGAGTTTGTCTGATTTAATAAAGCACTCACCGAGAAATCACTCTCTGACGGGCCTCGTGATGGCGATATTTTCTTTCTCTGATTTCTCACATTCCCGCTACCACTACCACTGCTCCTATTTTTCCTTTTTCTGTTTTTCCCCATCACATATACACAATCTAGCTATATACACATGAATCACGTCACTTTGTTCCTTCATTATTAACACAGATAAGTCCACAAAACCCCATTAATAATATGAAAAACACTTCATTTTCACTCCGCTAATAAAGAGCGTCCATTACCGCGAAGACCACGTGACCAACCTCATATAACCCCAATATATAAGGGTTACATGGTTCTATTTAAACGCTACAAAGGTGTGAAAAGCAACAACGACTTGTGAACGTACATACTAAATGTGCGTGCGTGCGTGCGGCGTGCGTGCGTGTGTGTGTGTGTACGTGCGTGCGTCAGTGTGTTTGTTTTGTCTTTGTGCGTCTCTTTATATTTGCTGTGTTTTCTAATGGGGCTGTTCGGGTGGCTATTTGCTTTGTATGTGGTGTTTTCCTGCTTGACTCATATTTGTACATACATTATAATATTCCAATTAAACTGCATACATATACACACATACACCAAGAGAAGCAAACATTCTAATGTTAACTTTACTAACAGTTGGGTTTAGCAAGGTTTTGCCTCGTCTCAAATGCAACACTCATTACAGAAACTCTAGAGGCAACTAAGTTCGATAGAGCCCCTCTACATAGACGTTCCAGGAGCATGCCTGGCTATATACACGTGCGTACACGTGGTTGTAAAATCCAAGAATTCAAGGTGCCCAAAATACATTAAAACTTGATGCCCATCTAAGGTAAAGCCCTAGCTCTAGACATTCTTAGACTTTTCAAATCAAGTTTCCTGCATGGATCCATTCCATTTGCACTCTGTGTCTATATACATATACTTTTTTAAACTATTGTTTTTGATGATGCAATTATTGTTCAAATCTCAGGGACTTTTTTCAGGGTCTGCTCTGTTTGCTAATGGAATTTGAAAGATCTTTTTATTTACTTTCTTAAATAGCTACTAATTTCCACTTTTCATGTTTCATTATAACTGTTTTGTTCATGAATATTCAGTAGGTATTGAAATTTGGAATAATATATAGAACAGGAATTAAGTTTCTTACATGGATCCGTTCCATTTGCGCTCTGTGTCTATATACATGTACTTTTTTAAACTATTGTTTTTGATGATGTAATTATTGTTCAGATCTCAGGGAATTTTTATAGTCAGTTTGAACTGTGCAGTAATTCCTTTTGAAACAAACTAAGTTTTCAAATATTATGCAGGTTATCGTGACCTAATTGCCAGTTGTACATTGTGTGTGTCGGTCTGTGATCAGGATATTAGATGTTTGACACTTTTAAAATAAAACTATGCAAAGGATAGACTAATTGAATATAAATAATTATATACGTAATACACAAAATATTGAGCAGGTGACAATTTTAAATTGAACATGGTACTTTCGAGAAAAGAATATCAAAAACTATAAAGAGCATGAATAAAAAATATATTAGAACTTGTTTTCTATTGACATTTGGCTTTGACGGGATTAGAACCAAGGAACTAGAGATGCACAGTCGCAGCTCTTTCCCCTCGGCCACCGCTTGGGTCCCAATATATAAGGGTTACATGGTGCTATTTAAACGCTACAAAGGTGTGAAAAGCAACAAATACTTGTGAACGTACATACTTAATGTGCAAATTATACAGACCCATTATTCATGAAATATCCAAGCATAAAATGAATATATTTCACCAATGACATACTGTCCACCCAAACGCCATTGTTCAAACTGCATGGTGTCTTTTTACAACAGAAGTCCGACATAAGGTCGTCGGATTCTGAAAGTCCCATACCTTTCCTGTGGTATTTACAGAAGTCCGATATATGGTTGTCGGATTCTGAGTTAAATGCCCTTTTTTGTCTAGTCACTTATGTCCTTTGCAAACAGAGGAGTCCTCTCATCAGGATCTTCACTGTTTGTCATGACACTTTTGTTTGGAAAAGTCCCTAAATAGTAACCATAAGCTCATTCTAGCTTGACTTGTTTGAATTTTGGAACAGCCCATTTGCAAAATTCAGCGTTGTAATGGTTAGGTAGACCAAAGTAACATAATTGTTAGATTTTTGCAGAACACTATAGAATTGTTGGAGGTACATGAAATGGACACATAACCGAAAAGAATTATTTGATTATAACAGCCACGGTTGATGTTTCGATACACTTTCAACATTTTGTGAACTACCATGAAATATCGAACATCAATGGTACTATTTCTGGGGTAGAACGAAAATTCAAATGCAGAAATTCGATTCCATTGTGACATTACAATGTTTCCTGATGTATTTTATCAATGATCGTGCGACGTTGTTGCTAAGATCTGGTTTGAAAGAAATAGAATTTCAAAAATACATGTACGGTAAACCCCCTCTAAACCAGACGTTAATTTCAGTATAAATATCAGTCTTGGAGACAGATGGCAGCTTAATGCTTTCGGCATGACTTTCACCCTGCATTAAGCAGTCACCTGCCTAAAAAGTATTTAAATTCTTATCTACTAGAAGTCGGGTTAAGAGGGGTTTTACTGTATTGTAAAGGGGACAAATCTATACTTTTTAATGTACATTGTATTTCAGAGGTTTACCAGTCATACCCTAAATACCCTAGGTATTTTGACAAACACACTTATGCAAATATTGCAGACCCAGATCAAACACCTCCTTGATGGGTCCGTTTGAAGGGTTTTCACTATTTGCTACTATGTTTGTTTAATCTAAAGTTGCAAAAATGTTTCCAAACTGACTTATTCAGCTGTACAAACTGGTAGAGAGGAGAGACTGGGTGCTAGAACACAACCCTTTCCTTCATATAAATGTTTTTCACGCGTTTGTAAACAGAGTAGACCCAGATCAGATGACTCCTATAGGAGTCGTCTGATCAGGGTCTGCTCTGTTTGCTAATGGAATTTGAAAGATATTTTTCTTTACTTTCTTAAAGGCTACTAATTTCCACTTTTCGTGTTTCATTATAACTATTTTGTTCATGAATATTCAGTAGGTATTGAAATTTGGAATAAATATAGAACAGGAATTAAGTTTCTTACATGGATCCGTTCCATTTGCGCTCTGTGTCTATATACATGTACTTTTTTAAACTATTGTTTTTGATGATGTAATTATTGTTCAGATCTCAGGAATTTTTTTATAGTCAGTTTGAACTGTGCAGTAATTCCTTTGGAAACAAACTAAGTTTTCAAATATTATGCAGGTTATCGTGACCTAATTGCCAGTTGTACATTGTGTGTGTCGGTCTGTGATCAGGATCCTAGATGTTTGACACTTTTAAAATAAAACTATGCAAAGCATAGCCTAATTGAATATACATAATTATATACGCAATACACAAAATATTGAGCAGATGACACTTTTAAATTGAACATGGTACTTTCGAATTCATAGTTGTCCTAGGGACATCAGAATACACCCCTTCAGGTGTGTTTGTGTGTGTGTGTGTGTGTGTGTGTGTGTGTGTGTGTGTGTGTGTGTGTGTGTGTGTGTGTGTGCCTGTGTGTGTGTTTGTGCGTGCGTACGTGCGTACGTGCGTGCGTGCGTGCGTGCGTGCGTGTGTGTGTGTGTGCGTGTGTTTGTGTGTGTGTGACATCAGTCTGTATTATTCATATTGGAGCTGTCTGTGTGACATCATTCTGTATTATTCATATTGGAGCTGTCTGTGTGACATCATTCTGTATTATGCATATTGGAGCTGTCTGTGTGACATCATTCTGTATTATTCATATTGGAGCTGTCTGTGTGACATCTATCAGTCTGTATTATTCATACTGGAGCTGTCTGTGTGACATCATTCTGTATTATTCATATTGGAGCTGTCTGTGTGACATCATTCTGTATTATGCATATTGGAGCTGTCTGTGTGACATCATTCTGCATTATTCATATTGGAGCTGTCTGTGTGACATCTATCAGTCTGTATTATTCATACTGGAGCTGTCTGTGTGACATCATTCTGTATTATACATATTGGAGCTGTCTGTGTGACATCATTCTGTATTATTCATATTGGAGCTGTCTGTGTGACATCATTCTGTATTATACATATTGGAGCTGTCTGTGTGACATCATTCGGTATGATGTATATTGGAGCTGTCAGTGTGACATTATTCTGTATTATTCATATTGAAGCTGCCTGTGTGACATCTGTCTGTATTATTCATATTGAAGCTGTCTGTGTGACATCATTCTGTATTATGCATATTGGAGCTGTCTGTGTGACATCATTCTCTATTAAGTTATTATTTGCTTTAACATGTGAAAAATGTCTGTTCAATTTGGATCTACTGCAAATTCGACTGCTTCTGAATTGATCAAGATATTTAGAAACTATTGACCGAATGTCAAACAGTTTGGATCCTGATGTGACGCCGAGTCACTAGACGTCTCATTTAGATCCAAGCTGTTTGCGAGTCCTGATTAGCAGGGGTATGTCAACTACCCGTAATCAACCGTCTCTGTGGTGATCGCTGTAAAGCGGGTTGACTGTATTCTTACGCTATGTTTGTTTCATCCACTTATACCATGAAACCTTGACATTATTGACTATGGCATTTGACACGTTTCGCGCAGAATATCCAACTCGTCACAGACTACAGAGTCTTCACTGTTTGCCAGGTGGATAAAAATGTTGTATATGCTAAACTGAGTGCTAAAAGTATAATTGCAGTTAACGTGTCATTTTCGACGCGGCGGATATTCCAATAAAAAGCCCAACCCACTCAATAACAACACTAGCCAAACGTCCGTGACGCTACGTGCATGTATGTGTGAGCTGGTATAATGGTAACATGCAATATGGAACACTAAGTAAACATTATCCTGCATTTCGTAATATCAAGTATCATGCCGAATTCATATGTCTGCTAAAATTCTAATATATTATTATTTTTTTTTACTAACAACCGATTTGTTGAAGGTGGCAAGCATTTATTAGACTAGTATCAAACAGCATGGATCCTGGTGAGACACTGAGTAGTATCAAACAGCATGGATCCTGATGAGACAACGAGTAGTATCAAACAGCATGGATCCTGATGAGACACTGAGTAGTATCAAACAGCATGGATCCTGATGAGATACCGAGTAGTATCAAACAGCATGGAGCCTGATGAGATACCGAGTAGTATCAAACAGCATGGATCCTGATGAGACACCGAGTAGTATCAAACAGCATGGATCCTGATGAGATACCGAGTAGTATCAAACAGCATGGATCTTGATGAGACACTGAGTAGTATCAAACAGCATTGATCCTGGTGAGATATCGAGTTACACGACGTCAAATCTGGATACATCTACAATGTATTTGAAAATAGCAGGTTGCGATCAGTAGGAAAAAAGGGTTACACCTTAATGTGCAGATATTAATGGGAACAGATAAATTAGACATTATCAAACAGCGTAGACCCAGATCAATGAATCCCGTGGGATCCCTTTAATCAGGGTCTGCAATGTTTGTCATAAGAATATTTTTTGTTGGTGATAAATTTTGATACAATTTTGTTTTTAATTAATATTCAGAAAGGGGGCCAGTTTTTAATTATTCAGCAGATTAAGGGCTAAATCTCGTCTGCTATCTGGTACGATTCGTATTGTTATTTGTTTTGATTTAAAAATCTATAGAAAATGTGAGATCCTGATGAGAAGCAGAGTTACACAGCAACTTATCTTATCTGGATCCAAACTGTGTGAAGATGTAAGTCATGTGGCCGATAGCGTGGTATACATGTACGTTATGCAGATGGTTCTTGTCTAATGTTTTCTTGCATCAAACAACATCTGCATGTCCCGTGACATTTTAATAGTTTAATGTATCACGTGCTCTTATGCTCACACACACACGTCAATAGCTTAGTGCAAAACTGGTGTAAGTACGATCTATGAGGCAAATGCAAGCAGTTTAGATCCAGATGAGATGCCAGATTACTGTACCTGGATCCATTTATAAAAGTTATCTCAGACTCGCCCATTACAGCAAGTCCTGTTAGTCGATTTCCTGCGACTTCGGCGGTAAACGCCTTTGTCAACAGAGACGAGCCATATCAGATGGCTCCGGCAGGAGGTCCAGTAAGAACCGTCTGGTCAGGGTTTGCTCGGTTTGCTTGTAAACAAAAAATATATATCTGTTTCAACAGTTATCATCTACGGCCAAAAGTTCTTTAGTTCATGTGGCATAATAAAAACCAATCCAATAACTATTGATGATGTCATTATTTCTTACATGAATATTCATGGTTTAAAGAGTTACAACAATTTTACGCTATTCTATCGACTTGCGCGACATAAGCTGCGCCACGTTTAACATATAGTCTATAGCGGAGTGGTGTAGTGACACGCGCTGTGCAGCGATGCATTGATTCGATGGTGCGACTTAACGTAAATAAACTATATGCTATATAACTCGCATTTCTCTGACAGGTATTTTACAAGAGTGATTCATTCTTTACTGATTCTTGTGTTAAACTGGTGTGTGTAGCAAGGGATTGTTTCTCGAAATGGCTGACCCTGGGGAAAGTAGTAAGCCCAGCACCGAGGGTGACAGTGAACATTCCACAACACAACAAGAACAGACCCCAGCTCAGACACAGAAAAGGATCGTGGCTATTGGAGTGGATGGGAGTGATCAGTCCAAGTACGCGTTTCAATGTGAGTAGATACTTGGTCTTTATTTCGATGTTGTAAAGGAGACTCTGTCTCAGGAAAAAGGGGTCATGTTGCACTGCACATAGTGTACACCCAGATCTGTTATCACGCCTATTATTGTGAATTGATCTGATCAAGGTTTACTCTGTGTGAAAATTTATATTTGATATTATTATAAATTCTGAACAGTTAGAAGTTAGTGACGACCCCGACCAGACACTGATGTTGGTACACGGCGGTTTGTGTTGGTCTACACTGTTTGGTCTGTGTTGGTCTACACTGTTTGGTTTGTGTTGGTCTACACTGTTTGGTCTGTGTTGGTCTACACTGTTTGGTCTGTGTTGGTCTATACTGTTTTAATGCAGTAAAACCCCTTTTCATAGAGAGCTGCTCGTATTGCAATATTTCTGGTCGAAACATTGCTAGTCGGTACTACCTGTGGATTGTCCCCAATCTTTTTGCCACCAATGCATTATAAATTTCTCAACTTGTCAGTGTTTATTGTGGATCGGGTACCCTTATTGTGTACTCGGAACTTTTAGTTATAAAGTTAAAACCCTTTACTACAGAGATACGCGTTGTCACACTTTTGCAAACAGAGCAGACCCAGATCAGACGACTTCTGTATAGCAGCTATCTGATCAGGGTCTACCCTGTTTTGCGTATTACATGATATAAATAATTAAATATAGACCTGATTCAACAGTATCTGCAACGGCCAGAAATTCCTGTTTTCATATGCCTTGATAAAACTATAATCTAACTAACATGATGTAACTATTTCGAACATGAATGTACATGACACAGCGGGCTCAAAGATAAAAGCTAATTTAGTTTTGCTGATGATTTGTAGTCAATAATACAGACAAGGCTTTGATCAAAATTTACGGGTGCTTAATTTGAAGTTTCAAACTTTACCTGAGGTTTGATTGCTACAGTGTCGACAGAAGCTCATATCTAGAAAGATATGCCTGGTAAAATCTTGTAAATAAATCCAGGATATCATCATTTAATGAGGAAAACGTGTAGACTCATTTGGGGGACTGACCAACACTGGGGGCCTGGCCAACACCATGGGACTGGCCAACAATAGGGGACTGACCAACACTAGGGGACTGACCAACACCAGGGGACTGACCAACACCAGGGGACTGACCAATACTAGGGGACTGTCCAACACCAGAGGACTGGCCAACACCAGGGGACTGGCCAACACCAAGGGACTGACCAACACTATGGGACTGGCCAAGATCAGGGGACTGGCCAACACCAGGGGACTGACCAACACCAGGTGACTGACCAACACTAGGGGACTGGCCAACACCAGGGGACTGACCAACACCAGGGGACTGACCAACACCAGGGGACTGACCTAGTCCCCTGGCCAACACCAGGGGACTGACCAACACTAGGGGACTGACCAACACTAGGGGACTGACCAACACCAGGGGACTGGCCAACACTAGGGGACTGACCAACACTTGTGGACTGACCAACACTAGGGGACTGGCCAACACCAGGGGACTGACCAACACCAGGGGACTAACCAACACTAGGGGACTGACCAACACCAGGGGACTGACCAACACTAGGGGACTGACCAATACCAGGGGACTGACCAACACTAGGGGACTGACCAACACCAGGGGACTGACCAACACCAGGGGACTAACCAACGCTAGGGGACTGACCAACACCAGGGGACTGACCAACACTAGGGGACTGACCAACACTAGGGGACTGACCAATACCAGGGGACTGGCCAACACTAGGGGACTGACCAACACCAGGGGACTGGTCAACAGGGGACTGACCAACACCCATTACAATATGCACTGTTTCACAAATTATTTCCAAATGTCAAATCGACCTATACACTCTTGCAGAGACAACACTCCAAATTAAAAATAGAGCTGATGAAAACTGCATAATGTTTATGTTAGTTCATTACGAAATTCAGGCTAAGATAGGACCACTCTTTCATTTAACCCTTTACTTGATACATACGACCTATATTGTATTTGCAAACATATGACACTTGTAGGAATCTACTGATCAGGTTCTGCTCTGTTTACGGAATAATGTAGATCTGATTCTACAGTCTCTGTCATGGCCAAACATTCATGTAATAATTTATGACTCGCCCGTGGAACAAATGGTTTAAAACGAGAACCTTGAACTATATGAATAAAGTGGCCACTGGACATTTCGCAGACCTCTGGACCTCTACTATCTGCAGGTTGTGCCCTCAACACAGATGGGACTATATGGATATTGTGGCCACTGGATATTTCTCTGAGCTGTACTATCTGCAGGTTGTGCCCTCAACACAGATGGGACTATATGAATATTGTGACCACTGGGCATTTCTCTGAGCTGTACTATCTGCAGGTCGTGCCCTCAACACAGATGGGATTATATGAATATTGTGGCCACTGGACATTTCTCTGAGCTGTACTATCTGCAGGTTGTGCCCTAAACACAGATGGGACTATATGAATATTGTGGCCACTGGGCATTTCTCTGAGCTGTACTATCTGCAGGTTGTGCCCTCAACACAGATGGGACTATATGAATATTGTGGCCACTGGGCATTTCTCTGAGCTGTACTATCTGCAGGTTGTGCCCTCAACACAGATGGGACTATATGAATATTGTGGCCACTGGACATTTCTCTGAGCTGTACTATCTGCAGGTTGTGTCCTCAACACAGATGGGACTATATGAATATTGTGGCCACTGGGCATTTCTCTGAGCTGTACTATCTGCAGGTTGTGTCCTCAACCCAGATGGGACTATATGAATATTGTGGCCACTGGGCATTTCTCTGAGCTGTACTATCTGCAGGTTATATATGTACCCAACCCAGATGGGACCATACGGGCACCTTTTAGCCTGCTTGGAGAATGTCTGAAAATATAAAATAACGTATACATTTTCAAATATTTCTTTTCGAAGAGATATTTGGATCCAGATGAGACACCGAGTGACTCGACGTCGTGGCATAATCCAAACTTTAGCAGACGATCAAATTTACAGACGACAAAACTATACAATAACCGCCATTGTAGCGACCACCAACAGGAGGTCGTGTTCTGCGTCATGCATGCAGGTGATAGCTTAATGCAGGACGAAAGTTGTGCATGAAGCTGCCGTGAGGAGCTTTGTACATTATTGTTGTCCTCTATTAAGCAAGTACCTGCTTTTAAAGATGTCTATGTTTATTCATAAAGTGGTCGCTTTAGATAGAGCGTTTACTGAGTATGTACATTGTACATGCATGATGCTGGCGCAGTCACAGTGTAGCATTATCGATATATCACCACAGTCTTAAATAATTGGTATGTTGTTATGTAAATGATAGATTAATTATATCTGCGTTTTGAAACGCTTCCAATATATTAAATGCGCTACGTTGCCAGCTCTTCGATGTTTTATTTGGCACCCCAATTCCTTAACTTGTTCACCTCTGACGTCACCAGAAAGAGACTCTCGGGACTTGGTGCACAAGGCGAATCTTTTATCACCATTGCAAACAGTTTGGATCCAGATTCCCACGTATGTTTTGTGAAGAAATTGAAGGAATTCTCCATTTGGCACTTAAAGCAGACGACAATTTGCCAAAACACGAATTAATACATACTGTGAAAAAGGTGTGTGTGTGTGGGGGGGGGGGGGGGGGGGGGGGGGGGAGGGTTATTTCAGGCTTACTTAACCCTATCGTTGTGATTACTCAGAAATGATAGAAATGAAAGAAATGTTGTTGCCAGATTTTATTGTAAGTGTAAAGTAGATTCGTAAATCATGTAGACTTGGACGAGTCAATTATGATTTACTTAACCTCCACCCAGCTGATAGTGGCCTGATTGCCATTTGAAAACAGCTTCAATCCAGATGAGTCGTCGAATGACTCGGTCAAAATATTGAAGTAACTGAAAATGCCAGCAGACGAGATTATGAGCGGCAATCATTTCTGCAGCAGGTTAAGGATTGAAAAGAGATCTGCATAACCCTATACTATGTTATATTCATGTGAGAAATACATCATCAATATTTATTTAGTTTACCTTTTTAAAGATAATTTCATATGAAAAAAGATAATTGCAGAAACTGTAGAATCAAATTCATATAGTTCCATAAGCAAGCAGCAAAAATTAGCCTATATTTGTGCATGCTATATCTAGAAAGTGTTTATGAATACTTTCGCTTGAAAAGTGAGTTGTAGTGATAGTTGTAAATAGGATTTATGATAGTTTTAGTCATTCGAATTTTCATGTGAAATATCTGGCTCAGATTTTGACAAGACTAACGTAAATTAGCCTGCTCCAGTAAAACCTCTCCAAAGCGACCACCAAACAGGGCTGTAAGTATGGGTCATTGAGGTAGGTGTTAGCTTAATGCAAGCTGAAAGTAATTCAGAAAGCTTCTTTTCTGCATTATTGTATTCTCTCTGCATTAAGCAACCGCCTACATTGATAGACCTCTGTGCGCCTATTCATTATAGGCCTATGGACGCTATATACAGGTTTGTTGATGGTGTAAAAGCAGACAATGTTTTCTTTCTGGAGAATTGATTCACAAATATCTATTCTAATGTGGTCATCAATTTCATAGGAAACAGCGAAGACTGAACTCTATGTGTACGCCTTATTGTTGTTCAGGTATTTTTAACGTGACCTAGATTTCTGAATGTAAACATCCCGTCACGTACGGCATTCGGGTTATTGATAAAACGCGACTTGATGTAGTAAGGAATAGTTTATCCAGTGTAACGTTGACTGACAGGCATTGTGGACTAGTTAGTTCGACACTTGTTACTGGAGTTTTTTTGCCCTTGTCACTATTTGTGTTATATTAGTGTATACGGGTTTAGGATTGTATTATTTCAATGGCTGAAGCACAACAAGCTCAAACCACCGATGAAGCCGGTAAAAGAAAAGTAGCAATCGCAGTGGATGGAAGTGAAAATGCCAAGTTCGCCTTCAATTGTGAGTAGACTCGTGTACCCCAAAGCAGCTTTGTCCCGAATAAATGTCGAACCTCTGAATGCTGATTCTTCAAAATGAAACGACTAACGCTGTTTACAGCTGTGTTCAAGCTGTGTAGATCTAGAGTGTAAATTTTGATGATTAGGTTTTACTGTGATGTTCAGTACACAACTACACATCCTGATCGAATAGCTGTATCGAGTCTGTCTGATCATGGTCTTCGTGAATTGTTCGAAATGACTGTTCACGCATAATTATAGTACTTGATCGCATCCTTTAACTAAATCTATATGCATACCTAGCCCGACACAAATGTCCAAATCTGAGTTCATTTTCAAGCATCTGGCCCCGAAATTATAAGACTGATTGGTCAGATCCTGAGTTTGCTCAAAATCTGACCAATCAGATAGACTTGAGAATTATCTCAGACTAAGAAGTTTTATAAACTTGGGCCCTGGTTAGTCAGAGTTTGAGTAGCTAAATTAAAAATCTGACCAGCCAGATAAATGATCTAGATCTACTTGAGAAATGACACGAGACTGAAACTCTGAAATTTTATAATAGATATATCTAGTTCATAATGATGCCATCGAGCTACTTTCGGTTTTAACGATATCCCGGCAGACGGCAAACATCACAAAATTAGCATGCTGTCTATAGCTCATTAGTGAGACTATATATAATATCAGGCCAGATATACATTATATTACGGGAAATTCGTGATACAACTTCACACCCTAGTAGATAATTTTGAAAGATAAAATGGACGAAATATAAATTCTGAAACTTTTAGCAGACGACAGTACGCGCAGACGCCATTTAATTACTTAGCGTGCAATGAGATAAGTCAATGTGTAAAGTTTCAAGTTCAACAAGTGTGTAGTATGCTGTGTAGGCCAACTCACTGTTGTGTGTGAGTACTCTATCCATATACCAGTATCCACCACTGTTAAACATTACCCAGCTGGGAAAGAGTAGTCCTCCTTATATTGGGAGCTGGTGCCATATTGAGTTATATATACCTACTATATACCTACTTCAGATTGGATCATATTGACAGAGAGCTAAACGGCTTGGATCCAGATAGAACCCGAGTTACTCAGAGTCGCATCTGGATCCAAGCTATTTGCACGTGCGATTCAAATCACGAATTGCGGGATGATGGATTGCATGACGGCCATGCTTCTTTTTGAACAAACTGTTCACTTCTTTCCTTTAAACTAGAATCTAATACTGTTTCAGTAGATATCTAAATATTTCCCATCATATTTATTGTTGGCTCCGTTAAGTTGCGTGCAAAAGCTGATGCTATTGCCATCTAGCTCTACAAAGTTTCGTCTGCTTTTCATTTTATTCAAAATTAACCCCACAAACATTTGAACATTTGATGATACAACGATTATTTAATTCTTAGCTATACAAAACATATTCAAGGAATGACGCAAATCATGCGAGTTTCCACTGTATATGTACATGTAGGTATATCAGCAAACTGCCCACTGTATATGTACATGTAGGTCTATCAGTGAACTGTCCACTGTATATGTACATGTAGGTCTATCAGCAAACTGCCCACTGTATATGTACATGTAGGTCTATCAGTGAACAGTCCACTGTATACGTACATGTAGGTCTATCAGTGAACTGTCCACTGTATACGTACATGTAGGTCTATCAGTGAACAGTCCACTGTATACGTACATGTAGGTCTATCAGTGAACAGTCCACTGTATACGTACATGTAGGTCTATCAGTGAACTGTCCACTGTATACGTACATGTAGGTCTATCAGTGAGCTGCCCACTGTATACGTACATGTAGGTCTATCAGTGAACAGTCCACTGTATACGTACATGTAGGTCTATCAGTGAGCTGCCCACTGTATACGTACATGTAGGTCTATCAGTGAACTGTCCACTGTATACGTACATGTAGGTCTATCAGTGAACAGTCCACTGTATACGTACATGTAGGTCTATCAGTGAACAGTCCACTGTACATGTACATGTAGGTCTATCAGCAAACTGCCCACTGTATACGTACATGTAGGTCTATCAGCAAACTGCCCACTGTATACGTACATGTAGGTCTATCAGCAAACTGTCCACTGTATATGTACATGTAGGTCTATCAGTGAACTGTCCACTGTATATGTACATGTAGGTCTATCAGTGAACTGCCCACTGTATACGTACATGTAGGTCTATCAGCAAACTGCCCACTGTATACGTACATGTAGGTCTATCAGTGAACTGTCCACTGTATATGTACATGTAGGTCTATCAGTGAACTGTCCACTGTATATGTACATGTAGGTCTATCAGTGAACTGTCCACTGTATACGTACATGTAGGTCTATCAGTGAACTGTCCACTGTATACGTACATGTAGGTCTATCAGTGAACAGTCCACTGTATACGTACATGTAGGTCTATCAGTGAACAGTCCACTGTACATGTACATGTAGGTCTATCAGCAAACTGCCCACTGTATACGTACATGTAGGTCTATCAGCAAACTGCCCACTGTATACGTACATGTAGGTCTATCAGCAAACTGTCCACTGTATATGTACATGTAGGTCTATCAGTGAACTGTCCACTGTATATGTACATGTAGGTCTATCAGTGAACTGCCCACTGTATACGTACATGTAGGTCTATCAGCAAACTGCCCACTGTATACGTACATGTAGGTCTATCAGTGAACTGTCCACTGTATATGTACATGTAGGTCTATCAGTGAACTGTCCACTGTATATGCACATGTAGGTCTATCAGTGAACTGTCCACTGTATATGTACATGTAGGTCTATCAGTGAACTGTCCACTGTATATGTACATGTAGGTCTATCAGCAAACTGCCCACTGTATACGTACATGTAGGTCTATCAGTGAACTGTCCACTGTATATGTACATGTAGGTCTATCAGTGAACTGTCCACTGTATATGTACATGTAGGTCTATCAGTGAACTGTCCACTGTATACGTACATGTAGGTCTATCAGTGAACTGTCCACTGTATACGTACATGTAGGTCTATCAGCAAACTGTCCACTGTATATGTACATGTAGGTCTATCAGTGAACAGTCCACTGTATACGTACATGTAGGTCTATCAGTGAACAGTCCACTGTATACGTACATGTAGGTCTATCAGTGAACTGTCCACTGTATATGCACATGTAGGTCTATCAGTGAACTGTCCACTGTATATGCACATGTAGGTCTATCAGTGAACTGTCCACTGTATATGCACATGTAGGTCTATCAGTGAACTGTCCACTGTATATGCACATGTAGGTCTATCAGTGAACTGTCCACTGTATATGTACATGTAGGTCTATCAGTGAACTGCCCACTGTATATGCACATGTAGGTCTATCAGTGAACTGTCCACTGTATACGTACATGTAGGTCTATCAGTGAACAGTCCACTGTATACGTACATGTAGGTCTATCAGTGAACTGTCCACTGTATATGCACATGTAGGTCTATCAGTGAACTGTCCACTGTATATGTACATGTAGGTCTATCAGTGAACAGTCCACTGTATATGTACATGTAGGTCTATCAGTGAACTGTCCACTGTATACGTACATGTAGGTCTATCAGTGAACTGTCCACTGTATATGTACATGTAGGTCTATCAGTGAACTGTCCACTGTATATGTACATTTACATGTAGGTCTATCAGTGAACTGTACTATCCGCTAGTCACGACTATTGTACACAGATTAATGATATCGAACAGTCTAACAGTCCTAGATTTACACTAGTCTCGTTATTTAACAATACTTCATAAGACGTCATTTTAGCCTTTTACGTGGTGAATATTCAAGCAGAAATACAATCAGATTTCTAATACTTTTCATAAGCAAATAGACTAGAATCTGCGCATACGACGTCTACAGGTCTTTCCTGGGTCTACTGTTTGCAAAGGCGATTTTCAAAAAACTCATCGTCTCATCAGGATCCAAACGGTATGACAATCCGTTAATGTCTTTCGAAAAAATATGCTGAAATGTTTACTTTGATAATTGTTGCGGGCATGATTTGTTTTGAGACAAAAGCTGTTTATAGTGTTGACTATGAAGAAGGATTGGGTATGTGATGTAGAAGTAGAGTAGTGATCACGAAATATCTGCTCAGACTAGGATATAGAACAAGCTTTACTACTCCCGTTTCCTTCAAGCATCAGAGAAACGACTGACTGCATATGAAACAGTTTGGATCCTGATGTGACACCTGTTTACCCGTTAACTCACGTGAACCAAAGCTAATTGAAAACAAGAGTCAGGTGGCAGTTAGCAGGATGAAGGCTGTCCTGATATATCACATCATCCACATGCCACGCTAGCTGTAAAACAAAACTATTCCCAAGTCAATACCCTTTGTATGACAACACTTATCGTCTAGTGCAAAAATATCGCCTGCATAATCTTACAAATACGCACTTTGAAGTTTGTGTCTTAAATTTGAAGTAGGCGACACTTTGTTTTGTTGCAGACGATACCTGTTCCAGTAGTTATCTCTTTATCTCAGAGAGATGCATTTGATGCCTTATTACAAACAGGATCCATTTGATCAGGATCTTATTTGTTTGCTTAACCCTTTACTCTATAAACAGGCATTAGAACTACATCTATGGAAACATAGTAGACCCAGTTTAGACGAATTATGTAGGTGTCCATCTGACCAGGGTCTGCTCTGTTTGCTGTAGACATTATATAGATATTGTTCTACAGTTTCTGTCCTGTCTGAACATTTTGTGTTCATCTGCCATTATGGAAAATATTGTAATTAATAGTTCTCATGTTATTTATCACGTGACTATTGATGCAGTAAAGGGTTAAGAAATAATATAGAACTAATTATAAAAAGTACATGGAATGGCCAACGATACAGCTGATAAATAGTACATGAAATGGCCAACGATACAGACATGATGCAGAGGCCTAGATACGATGTGTACATGTATATTAAAACATTTCCAAGAATAGCTCCTTTCTTTCTTCACCAAACCCAATTCTAGACGATTCTAAAGAATGGTCACACAATGGGGTTTCATGGAGAAATGACAAATAGTATTTAAATACGCAAATTAAATTTTATCTGTTGCTATGATGATGTGATTATTTCTGACATTGTTGTTCCTGAGGTAAATGTTTTAATGTTGGAACTAAACACCAATTGAACCTTAGCCCACTACGGTCGAAGTTGTTAATCTGGACCCGTACTGCTTGCACTTTGATTATATGGTTTTAGAACAGAGGTACACTTGTATTGTGTTTGTGCATATGATTGGGTGACCGTTAAAGAGACGAATTGTCCCTGTGACACTCATATAGTAAAGGTTAAGACTCGTCCAAATTGATATTTGGAACCCTTCATTTTTGTTTCATAGAGAGGTTTATGTGAAGGAAATATATGCTGATGACAACCTGTAACACACAGTGCAGGCTCTGAACTGAGGGCTCTTTCAGGAGTCCTCTGACCTAGGTCTACATTGTTTTCCTGTTTTCCTGATCATGGATTAAGCTCATTTCCATGAGATATATTTCGCTCTCGTTGGAAGCCTTTCACACTACTATTATCCTGCATTAAGCTACACCCCAGATACCAGGATAAGATACGTAAATTATATAATTTCCTTGGACAGCTCTTTTATTTCTCCACCAAACCCTAAGCTATATATGACCACTCTTTTGAATGTGGTCACGACAGTATAAGGTTTGGAGAATAAATGTCGCTCTTAGTAGTTGAATACGAACCTTTACCTATTGCTATGCTACAGCCGGTCTCAAAGATTGACAATCAGACCTAGATCCACGCATCGCATTACTGGTCAAATTATCAGGTGCCATTTCTCGTATTACTGGTCACGATATGTCTGGATCTATACCCGGCATTACTGATCACATCAGGATTCGTGCCTCGTATTACCCATCACGTCAACACGATTCATGCCTTGCACTACTGGTCATGTTGTCATGTTATCGGGATCTATGTCTAGCACTACTATCACGTTATTAGGATATATGGGTCGTATTAATATCACGTAACCAGGAACCATACCTTGCATTATTGGCAACGTTATCAAGATATATGTCTCTGTCACATTGTCTTGCATTACTGGTCACAGTATGTCATGTCATCGGTATATATGCCTATCATTACTGGTCACATTACACGGGTCAGTGTCCTGCAGTGCAAGTCATATTTATGCATGCCAGGGCATGTTATACCACGTTATCAGGATATATGCCTGACAGTATTGTTCACGTTATAGCACGTTTTAAGAAATGAATGACGTGCTTCCGGTGTTCATGAGGTTATGCAACGCATAGCTTTACGAGCAAAGTTAGTGAAGCCCGAAGGGCTTCACGTGAATCTTTGCTCGTAAAGCTATGCGTTGCATAACCTCATGAACACCGGGAGCACGTCATTCATTTCTTATATTTATATTCCATTGTATTTCTTATATTTCAACGGATTTTTAGCCGCTATCTAGGTCGTTGCCAGGTTCGTTTCTAACGTTGTAGGATTGTTGGAGATAACGCTCCTTACGTCACGTGTACATAACACGGAAGTGACGTTACGTCGCTTGGGAACAGACGTTGATTAATAGAGTTTGAATGTAGTACACAAAGAGAGAATTGAGAGAAGTAAATTGTGAAAGAAGAAGACGTGTCAATCATCTATTCCCGTCCCATATAGACAAGGATCTCTATATATGATATGTTAAAGTTGGCAATATTATGTATTCAAGCGATAATTCTCAGTAAGAAGATGCCACATTTCAAATTTTCAGGGCCGCTTGAGCGGAATTCTGGGAAAAGGAGAACCGACTCAAACCGGTATTGAAATGAACGTTCATGGGAAAATGCAACTTTCTTTTTAGAATAAGGGTATATAAGGACGTTGCAGGGCGAATGTAAATATATCAGAATGCTTGTCTCGCATTACTGGTCACGTTATGCCAGGGTCTGTGTCTCGCATTGCTAGGCGTTATGTCACGTAGTCAGGACCCATATCTATAAGTACTGATCACGTTATCAGGATTTATACCTCTTAGTATTGGACACGTTTTGAAGATTTATGCTTGGCTTTACTGGTCACGTTAATAGGATCTGTGCAGCGCATTACTGGTCACATGATGATGCCATGTTATAGGGACACATGCCTAGCATTACTAGTAACGTAATCTTGTACCTTGTCCCCGCATTACTGGTCATTTTCTCTCATTACTGGTCAAGTTATGTCACGTTATCATGATCTATGACTGGCATTATTGGTCACGTTTTATTACGTTATCATTATTCATGCCTTGCATTACTGGTCAAGTTATAATGATCTATGCCTTGCATTACTGGTCAAGTTATCATGATCTATGCCTTGCATTACTGGTCAAGTTATCAGGATCCATGTCCCGCATTACTAGTCATGTACTCGCATTAGTGGTTACTGGCCACGTTACTGGATTCTTGTCATTCGTTGTCTGATAATCGATGGAAGGGCAATCTTACGGGAGTTGATGTTGATGTAAGTACATGTGCTTTAACCTTTCATTAACAGGAGGAGAACAGTTACCATTGATCGCAATACTAAGAACGTAGTACAAATCGCTGACTACGACGTTCTTTGACCTTCATAAACACTATACAGTAGTTGTCTGCTTCAGGTTTTTATTTTGTATAAGACTGTGATGAGCGTGTCAAACGGTAAGGATCGACATGCAGCCAAGACCATGGTTATGGCTAAATCCCGGAAATGGGCACTTAGTACTACGTGTATATCAGTTTTATTGCTGAACTATTTAAAACAGGTTATGACGAACTCGTATGCCCGTTTTATCAAATCACAAGTACAGAACTGTAGATATGAAGCCTGATTAGACAAATGTATGTTGATTATTTTACCGCCTAACTCTGTCTTGCTTCAGCTCAATAGAACCGCCTCTCTTAGGTTATAATGAATTGCAACAATATAGTGTTTTACAGAAAAAAGAGATTTTGAGCTATATGAAATGAATGATAATTGCTGGATCTCTGAAGCAGACACTTTGTTCTAACACACCTGATAGTGTCGGGATATTTGCGGACAGACAGACAGATATACATAAAGGCGGATGATAGAAAAAACATTTAGGCCGACAGATAGACAGATGACAAATATACACAGCCAGCCAGCCAGACCAGACGAGACAGAACGAAAGGCAGACAGACAGAGAGACATACAGAGAGAGACAGACGAGAACGGCAAGAAAGAGAGACAGACAGAACGGCAATGCAGACATACAGAAAGACAGAACAGACAGACAGGCATACAGGCAGATAGACAGACATACATTTTGATTTGATCAAATCTTTCAAAAATCATTGAGTGTCAAACAGCTTGGATCCTGATGAGACACGATCGTATGAGCGTGTGATCTGGATCCAAGCTGATTAATTGCGACTCATGTCGTGAATATGGGACAATGGCCATCTGCTGAATTACTAAAACTTTCTCACGCCTTTCTGAATATTCATTTCCATGCCACAGATAAACAGTTTGGACTCCCAACCCGATGAGACGCCGAATAACTTAGCGTCACATCAGGATCCAAGCTGTTTCATATTGTGACTATGGTTTTTGAAAGAGAGACAAGTGAAGCAGGCGATAATACATGTCAGTGAAGGGGTTAGTGGTGGCTGTCAGTCTGCTGTCATGCTAATCAGATCAGTACTTGGAGGGTTTACCCTTATCTTGCTGTAAAAAATAATGTCTACTCACTTTCTGATGTGGTGCAATTTTGATTACTTCCGGGCAGTCAAGATTTCTGGAAACTATTGACCGGGTGTGAAGCAACGAGGATTCCGACGAAACATCGAGTTACTCGGCGTCTATTCTGGATCCAAAATGTTTGTAAATGCGAGTCAAGTTAGGCTTAGCAGGAAAAGGGTTGACATGACTGGTCATAATGACTTGTAATGACCAAACCTTACTTTAGATACACCTTTGTTTGTAACTTTTTATTTGTCCTGATTGGTCTGTTAGTAGCACTTTTCAGGATGAAAAGCCGTTGTCTCCTAACTAAAACTGTCCACAGGACTGGAGATAAGAAACCTACTGGAAACGCAATTGTTGATGTTTATTTTTCTCTAGTGAATCCTATCTACCTGCAAGTCATTAGAACCACCCCACCCTCGAGTAGAACCACCCCACCCTCGAGTAGAACCACCCCAGCCTCGAGTAGAACCACTTCACCCTCGAGTAGAACCACTCCAACCCACCCACCCTCGAGTAGAACCACTCCACCCTCGAGTATAACCACCCCAGCCTCGAGTAGAACCACTTCACCCTCTTGTAGAACCACCCCACTCTCGAGTAGAACCACTCAGCCCTCGAGTAGAACCACTCCACCCTCGAGTAGAACCACCCCAGCCTCGAGTAGAACCACTTCACCCTCTTGTAGAACCACCCCACTCTCGAGTAGAACCACTCCACCCTCGAGTAGAACCACCCCAGCCTCGAGTAGAACCACTTCACCCTCTTGTAGAACCACCCCACTCTCGAGTAGAACCACTCCACCCTCGAGTAGAACCACTCCAACCCACCCACCCTCGAGTAGAACCACTCCACCCTCGAGAAGAACTACCCCAGCCTCGAGTAGAACCACTCCACCCTCGAGTAGAACCACTCCACCCTCGAGTAGAACCACCCCAGCCTCGAGTAGAACCACTTCACCCTCTTGTAGAACCACCCCACCCTCGAGTAGAACCGCTCCACCCTCGAGTAGAACCACTCCAACCCACCCACCCTCGAGTAGAACCACTCCACCCTCGAGTAGAACCACCCACCCTCGAGTAGAACCAACCCACCCTCGAGTAGAACCATCCCACCCTCGAGTAGAACCAACCCACCCTCAGTAGAACCACCCACCCTCGAGTCGATTCTAATGAGTAATAGCAAGGCAAGATTGAGCCGGGAGAAATAAGACGATATTGATCTTTTCTACAATCCATTTCAACACCCCTGCACATCAACTACCCATTTCAACACCCCTACACATCAACTATCAATTTCACTACCTCTACACATCAACAATCAATTACAACATCCCTACACACATCAACAACCCATTTCAACACCCCTACACATCAACTATCCATTTCACTACCCCTACACATCAACAATCCATTTCAACATCCTTACACATCAACTATCCATTTCACTATCCCTACACATCAACAATCAATTCCAACATCCCTACACATATCAAAAATCCATTTCAACACCCCTACACATCAGCAATCCATTTCAACACCCCACTACACATCAACAATCCATTTCAATATCCCTACCAATCAGCAATCCATTTCAACACCCTTACACATCATTAATCCATTTCAACACCCATACATCAGTAATCCATTTCAACACACCTGCACACACCAGCAATCAATTTCAACACCCATACACACGGCAACAATCCTTTTCAGCACCATGCACACATTAGCAATCCATTTCAACACGCCTACATGCCAACACTCCATTTCAATACCCCATACACTTCAACAATCCATTTCAACACCCCTACACATATCAGCAATCCAGTTCAACAACCCCACATATCAACAATCCATTTCAACACCCCTACATACATGTACCAATACTCCATTTCAACACCCCTACACATCTCTTCGCAAACGCAATGTTATAGTGTTACACGACCCAGATTAGATGGTATCTATAGGAGATGGGTCTGCTCTGTTAATCCAGCCTGCATAATTGTCGTTTTTAATTACAGTAACATCTAGCTAAAGCGGTCACTTTCTTTAAAACCCAGTGGTTGCTTAATTCAGGCCGAACGTAATGCAGTAAGTTCGTTCATATGAATGGTGTCACTATTATTGACATGAATATTCGTGAAGTAAAAACGTAAATGGTTTAACTATTTACTTCATGAATATTCATGTAAGAATCAATGGCAGCATTAATATCAATTATATTAATTGCTATAATAACACATGGGCACAGGAATGTTTGGCCATGTCAGAAACTGTAGACTCGTATTTGTATTAAATCATCAGCACACATATCAAACCCGGACGGTTTCTACAGGAAGCGTCTAATCTGGGTCTATTCTGTTTGCAAATACGTAGAAAGGCGTATCTGTGGAGTGGAGGATTAAACAATGTGGTTCAATCAATTTGGGTTCTGACGAGACGCTAAAGGTCAAGACTAATCTACTAATATCCGATGTTTTTAATTTTTATCACCGCAGTAGAAAGCCTTATCGTCTCATTTCTGCACCGAAATATATTGCAGATGGATCTAAACATCCCACAGTGTAGACTCTGATCAGATGCTACGTAGAGATGTGACCTTTTACTAGGGTCTAAACATCCTATAGTGCAGACATTGGCCAGACGCTACGTAGAGATGTAGTCTCTCAACAGGGGCACGTGGTGGTGGCTTGGCCGAGTGGTTGAGCGTTGAGCTGATAACCCAGGGGTCCGGGGTTCGAATCCCGGCTGGACCAGCTCGAAATTTCAGAGACGCTTTTCAGTGTCTCCCACCCGAACGAGGTTGCCTCCGTCCACCCAGGGGTCAAACTGGGTACCTGTGAGGGTCACTAACCGGTACTGCGGCTGCGTAGTCGCGCCATATGTTAGCAGAGCTCAATAGTGTAGACGAATGGCTTAATGACCAGGAGAGTAAATGTACAGTCGGCTGAGCGGTCATTCGGACTGAAAGTAGACTATAACTAGGTACTTTACCTTACGGATAGATGTGACCTCTCACCAGGGTCTACACGATTTGAAGTATTGAACTAAGTGCCAAAGTGAGCTATTAGGATGTTGCTGTGTCCTCGCCTGTCACTGTAAATCATCGCAGTCACTGTAAATGACATCTTCTCATACACTGCCTGTCCTATATGAATAAAAACTCACCAGTCATGCATAATTCTGGCTGCATTGGCCACTGTGGCGAAAAAACTAGTAGTCCAGTTTACAGAAATGTTCCTTGGTTGAACCAAAGGTGCCCGACGCATGCTTGGACTCATTCATGGACCCCCCCCCCCCCCAAAAAAAAAATAAAATAAAAAATAAAATAAAAAAAATTGTGATCGAAGCATGTTCAACTGGCCTAAAACTATCTATTTGAACCTAAAACCACTCCGAAAAACGAAAAAAACATGACCCGGAAAAAATTTCCTATCGGGTCTATATATGTATTGAAAGGTATCTAACTACGACAGATCAGCGGCGGAAAATACAACAGTCATGTTTTTCAAAGTATTACAGCAAAGCCAATTCAACACCGATTTCAATCAGTTTGGTCTTGATCCGTTCCAAATTCCATATGCTAAGCGGCACAATTAGTGCTTTCCTTAAATATTGCTCCGTCTTGTCGCTGCAAGACCGCGAATTTGAAAAAACGCTAGAGCGAAACGATGTGACTCCCGCCAGGATGCATAGACGTATATAGGGGGATCTGTATTCGTTAATCTTTTCAACAAAAACGCGAATTATGGTTAAACACTATCTAAAAACATTCAACTTACCGCAATTAAAACGGTGCTTACCATTTCCAGTCAGCTACGAGGCGCCAGCTTTCTTTCTCCAACTTTCCTTTTGAACGGATGCGACCATTTTGCTGTGACCCGGCTCATAAACTATTCGATATGCAAGTATCCGGGCCACAGCGATTTGGCCACCTCCGTTCAAAACGAAAGTAGGAGAAAGAAAACTGGCGTCTCATAGCAGACTACAAATAGCCAGCACCGTTTTAACTGCGGTAAGTTGAATGGTTTTCGAATGTGTTTCAGCATAATTCGCGTTTTTTCTGAAAAGTTTATTTTATTTTTCAAATTCGCGGTCTTGCAGCGACAAGACGGGGCAATATTAAAGGAAAACACTAACAGTGTCGCTTAGCATATGGAATTTGGAACAGATCAAGACCAAACTGATTAAAATCGGTGTTGAATTGGCTTTGCTGTAAGACTTTGAAAAACATGACTGTTGTATTTTCCGCCGTTGATCTGTCGTAGTTAGATACCTTTCAATACATATATAGACCCGATAGGAAAAAAATTTCCGGGTCGTGCTTAACTCGTTTTTCGGAGTGGTTTAAGGTTCAAATAGATAGTTTTATGTTAGTTTAACATACTTCCATCACAATTTTTTTTTTTTTTTTTTTTTTTTGGGGGGGGGGGGTCCATGGGTGAGTCCAAGCATGCGTCGATCACCTTTGGGTTGAACATGTTCCAACATTATTTTCTATACGGTAAAATGCGTTGCCGCCATAGGTTGTGCTAGATTATAATGTAACTATATTGCGAAACTTTAAAAAATCTTCATAAACACTGCTGGTTGATATATAATTAATTCTTGATTAAACATCTACCAACTATCTAAGACTACATGTGTTTTCATAAAAAACCAATAACAGCAAAAACAACAAAACAAAACAGTCACATAGAACAACAAAGATCCATGGCTGCTATCGACAGAGCTTGTTTCAATATATGGCCAGGTGAGCGATTTGTGACAAATATGACACTCCTGCTACGCATACCATAATAATCCATCTATAAATGCTTGTGTGCTGCACCCTTATGTACAGAGAAACTTTATCGCTAGATGACAATGACATGTAACCATCCTTACGTTACAATGTACTGGTATATTCATACGGCATTTACACAAGTGTGTTGTCTTCTGTTGACACTAGAAACTTAGGTATGCATGTTACGGGCTTTTAACTTCGAGACATTTCTAACTGATAAGTTAAATGTTGTAGTGTATGGTGGGTACTTCAGCCTGCTAACTGATAAGTTAAATGTTGTAGTGTATGGTAGGTAATTCAGGGCTGCTAACTGATAAGTTAAATGTTGTAGTGTATGGTGGGTAATTCAGGGCTGCTAACTGATAAGTTAAATGTTGTAGTGTATGGTAGGTAACTCTGGGCTGCTAACTGATAAGTTAAATGTTGTAGTGTATGGTGGATAATTCAGGGCTGCTAACTGATAAGTTAAATGTTGTAGTGTATGGTAGGTACATGTAATTCAGGGCTGCTAACTGGTAAGTTAAATGTTGTAGTGTATGGTAGGTAATTCAGGGCTACTAACTGATAAGTTAAATGTTGTAGTGTATGGTAGGTACATGTAATTCAGGGCTGCTAACTGATAAGTTAAATGTTGTAGTGTATGGTGGGTACATATGTAATTCAGGGCTGCTAACTGGTAAGTTAAATGTTGTAGTGTATGGTAGGTAATTCAGGGCTACTAACTGATAAGTTAAATGCTGTAGTGTATGGTGGGTAATACAGGGCTGCAGATAAGATGTGTACTGATTTGTCAAATTATCTTATTTCTCAGTAAACCCCTATCTTACTACAACTTAGTGGAATCGCATCTCGGAGGCGATTCTAAGCGATTGCAGTAAGATTGGGTCTGGCGGAGAAATATAGATAAATAATATGCTCCTTGTGGTATGAACGTTCGCATTTTATTATTTTAATATACACACTCAATTATTCAAATGGATAATCTCTACTAAATTTTGTCTAAGGCTTATACAGTAAAATCTCTCTTCAGCAGCTACTCATGAGAAGTTTTAGTCCTTAAGGCTTTTGTAAGGCTTGAATGACACACACTACTGTGTTTTCTGTATTGCTTTTGGAAACCCATGTTTATATACATTTCTTAAGAGACCGCTTTAATAGAGAGGCTCTATTGAAAATTTGTAAAGGGTATGTGGCCCGTCTTACTAATGATCGTTCGCCCAAGTTCTAATATGTGATTGCAGCCGACACTTGTCGCACGTTCCCGTATGCAGTATTTAAAGCTTCCTTCTTCCTTCTAAAAGTTCTATAGCTTCCACTTGCGATCGTTGTGTGTTAGAACTTAGGATACTTTCAGTCGTAAATCGTTAGTAAGACTGTCCCATGTTTTTACAGTAGGATTTACTCTTTTAGTAACATTTTGCATTCGTAACAAGCAGAAACCAATATATCTAGTGAAGTGTACATGGCTCCAAAGCAAGGGTGAAAGTCAGTTGGACCCAGTGTCCCGGACATATATATATATACACATTATAGGCACACTCTACGTACACTTCCGGTGGGTCCCTCTGGTCAAGATCTGCACTGTTTGCCTCCAATGTCACATCGGCAAAACAATTAATTTAGAAACGTCCCTCAAAATTGGATTAATTCAATAACATACTTGGATGAATTTACTATGAAATACAGGTTGAAATTGGTAACCATAGTAACAGAGGGTATGCCTCCGATTGGTCGAAATTTAGATATTACTCAGAACTTAATGGCAAGTGTTTCAAAAATGTTGGTTGCCATGGTAACCCTATAATGGACTGTGATTGGTGAATATCTTCGAGATTATTCTAAAGAGTGGCCCCATTATAGAGTTTGGTGGAGAAATAAGGCGCTTTTCTTGAAAATGTTTAAATGAACGCATCCTATCTTGACCTCTGATCTGCCAATACTCCCTCCTTATGAAGACAAGAGCTACACTGGTTGTGGTGTTCGAATTGCTTGTTACTCTCGTAGGGTGGCTAAATCTTGTGACTGAAAGGTTTTGACCACCGTGTCGAGGTGTTAGCAAGACGTAAAGCTGTAATATAACTTCCAAGTTCCCAACGTGTCCATTGTCTATGTAGTGATCCGCGGTAGAGCCATTTACTCCATATATACGTATCCTAATGACTTTCAGAGCAACAGATAAAGATGACAATTCTATGAGTGTCACAACATAGGGTTGGGTGGAGAAATAAAGGAAATATTCTTGAAAATGTTGATTTACGCATCTTATCTGAAGCTCTGGACTTTGGAAACAGAATAGAACCAGATCAGACTACTCTTGTTGAATCTACAGGTTGTGCAATAATATGTTAGTCATAATACCGTTATAAAATAATCTAATAACTATTCATGATGCCATTATTCCACTCATGAATAAAGGCTTAACCTGGAACGTGTCACATTATCCTGAGTCATAGACGTGTTTGTGAAAACCACTAACAAATACGGTACACGTAATAATAGCCAATTCGATCTTTGAACTTCCAAGTATAACCTTGTCCTTAACAGGGCATAGCTTCGTGATATGAATGTACAAGTATGACGTTTGTTCTGTAAAAGTTCAAAGGTCAAGGACAAGGTTTGTCAGATAAACAAACATTAAAAACCTAGATCTTTATATAGAGGCATATCACATCTTGCAATATTTTAGTGCAGGGCGTCATAATTAGACGATTAACTAATGAATATTAATGTAAGCAATAATGACACAATGAATATTTATTGGCTGAATTGTATATGGACACGAGAATCTTTGGTGCAGAAATTGTAGAATAGTATCTATATAGTATCATAAGCTTACAGAGCAGACCCTCAACTGACGGTGGCTCATAAGGCGCCGTCTGATCTTGTGTAGTAACGCTGTACTGTTGAACTGTAGAACGATCAAGTGTTAGACTGTTAAATATGGAGTTGGTAGATGGAAAACTGCTCCGATAGTATTTTATATGAATTTATTTTGTATCCTGGAATTCCAGTTCTTAATGTATAACAGTGGTAATCCACAAACAGTAAAATAACAAGTCCAAGATAAAACGTATCTATATAAGTAAAATAATTTTGTCAGGATATCCTGAGTACTAGAAATCTAGCACGGCCTAAACATGTTTCCTTGTCTAACTCTAAATTGTGACTCCCTGCATCAGGGGACACCTTTTAATATACCCCCTGACTGTTTTGACAGATCAGTTATACACAAAGGATCTGATCTTAGCAAGCTTATTTTGATTCTTATCGCATCTTAATTGATTAAATCTTACGTAATAGCTATCACCCACCGTCGGTATATGATTGTATCTGGCGCTCTGAGTGACATTTATCACGTAAGATAATGATCTTGAGATCAACTGTAAATAACGAAATATTTATCAGTCTAACAATTCCTACCATTCCAGAAAAGATTGTGTCCCCACAATTTAAAATTTGAAGAACATCAATTTAATTTTCATGCAATTAATAGTTCAACCATTTTTTCTGTATGTTCAACGTGTGAAATATAACACAAATTACATAAATGTTCAAAGCATAAACGATATACAGAATGTATTAGTTATGTATTCCTTTCTTAGATTAATCATTTTGCAATGTCAGACAAATAAATGACCAGCTGAGCACACGGGCCATGTAGTAAAGAATATGAGCAATATATAACGGGAACCGACCTTGTTCCTGAACGTTATATTAAGCATGGGAGCGACTGTCCCGTAAAAGTAAACAAGTAATTGCAAATATAAATGTCCCTACATGAAGTAGAATACATAAATGAAATTTTTGAATTAGGAGTAACAAATATAAACTCAGGGGAGCGTACTTGTCCCGTAGAGAAAGTATAGAAGCAAACTTGCCTCAATCTGCAGAACAAGCATGAATGTAATAGAAAATTTCAATTCAGTATGCTGAATATTATTACAGATGCTGATGAAAGTATTTACTTGTGAAGATAAACCATACCTTTTTAAATACACAATGTATGTAAAGACAATTGCACTGGAACAACACATAGTATAAAGTTAATCATTCTACTGCATATCCAAACATCAAACAAATGAATACTGTAATTTAAATTTAGAATGAAACGTTAAATTACTGAATTGAAGAATTCAAACACATTAAAAAAAAGCTATAAGATTGAAGATGTATGTACCGTCCAAATGTAAAAGTAATACGTAAATATTAAACTGGCAATGGAACTGATATTCAACATCCCACATGTAGCTGGCGACATTTCACGTTATCGCCCGCGCCGATTTCGCCGACCACGATGAGGAAAGTTCCTATTGTTCGAATGATCATCGTACATGTATCCACGGTTTTGTTGACAACGAGTTTGAAGATCAGATATTTCAGAACGGGCTTTTGAAAGTTCTCGTTTTAACATATCAGAAATATCGTCAGCTTCACGTTGCTGACGAATACTTAAATCCAGTTGCACCTGTAAATTTTCATTTTCGAGTTCTTTCTCATGTAATTCACTTTCAATGTAACGAATAATTTCAAGAAGTCCGTCTTTTCTTGATTCTAACAATTTTATTTGATCTGTGAGTTCCGCGTTGATATCCTCTGTTGTTTGGGTTGACGTCGTAGCTGTAATTATCGGCACTGTAGCACGAGGTCTCTGGTGAAGTGAGTTGTTGGTGCCTAGCTTCAGTAGTTCAGGAGTTTCCAAGCAGTTGAAGGGTAGGTTTTCTGCCGTTTTCCGGAGAATAAATGCAGTCATCCTGGCCCGATCACGTTTTAATTTTCTTTCCCGCTGTAACGACGGGGAAATGTAAGGCTGAATTTTGCCGTTAAAGTTCCAATGCCGCACTTTGGAGTTACAATATTGTCCGCAGAAATGTCCCTCGAGTTCCTTTGGATGTCCGAAGTAAAAATCCACGTGGTGATCCAACATGTTTAGTTTGGGGAATAATTTGAATTTAGCTCAAAATTGGCAGTGTCCGCTCGACTTGAATGGGGAATATTTATTTCTCAAATTGGTAGAGTCCACTCGCTTGGTGAAAGTTCCGAAAAAGTGTACAGCACAACATATATGTGAGTACTCCCGATTCAACCACCAACTGTAGTAACGCTGTACTGTTGAACTGTAGAACGATCAAGTGTTAGACTGTTAAATATGGAGTTGGTAGATGGAAAACTGCTCCGATAGTATTTTATATGAATTTATTTTGTATCCTGGAATTCCAGTTCTTAATGTATAACAGTGGTAATCCACAAACAGTAAAATAACAAGTCCAAGATAAAACGTATCTATATAAGTAAAATAATTTTGTCAGGATATCCTGAGTACTAGAAATCTAACTCTAAATTGTGACTCCCTGCATCAGGGGACACCTTTTAATATACCCCCTGACTGTTTTGACAGATCAGTTATACACAAAGGATCTGATCTTAGCAAGCTTATTTTGATTCTTATCGCATCTTAATTGATGAAATCTTACGTAATAGCTATCACCCACCGTCGGTATATGATTGTATCTGGCGCTCTGAGTGACATTTATCACGTAAGATAATGATCTTGAGATCAACTGTAAATAACGAAATATTTATCAGTCTAATACTTGGTCTACTCTGTTTGCAAAGACGTGAAAAGGTTCAGGGAGTCATTAGTGATATTTCAGTCAGCTATGAATCACTCACACACCCGCGTCCTTCCAATTCTGGTGAAAGGCGACTTTATTCATGGAGTTTCCTGTTGAATACTTTAAACCTCAAAGAACATCTGCACTGAATATTTCAAAAGAATTTATTTTTTTCCCACTCTTGTATGTGGAGCATGGCTCTAGGGTACTAGTATATTCGGCTTACTTGTAAAACCGATCACGCGATTGTCTCATTGCGTTCTTTTTAGGATTTATTAATGTTAAGAAGTGGTCTTTCAAAAACAGTAAATCCCTCTAAACAGGAAGTATAGTACAGAAGATTTAGGTCTGTTTTAGTAAGGTATCTGCCAAATGCAGGTTGAATGTCATGCAGAAAAGATTCATTGGGTGATTTCTGCATGCATAGCACTGCATTAAACTACCACCTATCTAAAAGACCAGAGGTGATACTAATTTGAACTTCCTGTTTTTTCTCTGAAGTCAATATTTATTCTAGTGAATCAATACTTAAGGATGATCAACCCATAGGGAGTTCGTAGAAAGAATTTTTTTAAAGAATGTCTATTTGGAACGCTGTTATTCTTTGGGTAATATCTTTTGCCAAACATAGCTGTAGAGAAATATTCTACCTCTCCTCAGAATTTATAAGAAATCCATTGTCTGATGTGCGAGGACCATTAGTTTTAAGCTTACATTATACAGTATTGATCGTATAAACATCTACATCATGTATCACCGTTCAAGTCTTCGCAAATCTATGAATATAAATTGAATACATGCATGGATATTCATTCACTAATTTTTTTTTATATTTACACTAGCAAGAAAAGCATTGGATGTGACTGAAACTGCATATTTAATGCTTGCATTGACATGAATAAACTTGTTAATTGCCATGAAAAACCTTAGCGAATCAGATCTGCCATATATAACAAACAGGACAGGCCCTGATCAGACAGTCACTACATGGTCGTTGTAATATGGGTTTGCTCTGTTTGCAAACGCGTAAAAGGACATGGTTATCAGGATTTCTTTGCATTTCATCTTAAAATATATATACATGTATGTTGCATGTGTATGTTGAATAGCTCATTATTCATATTTTGCCAATATAACCGTGTCTCAAATAGGACTCATCAGATGAATGAATTGCTGATTTTGGCTCCAACCCCCCTGGGAGTTCTGTTTGTAGATACAAAATTCGATACATAAAACCATAATTTATAAACACCATTGGTGTCGATATTCGATACATAAAACCATAATTTATAAACACCATTGGTGTCGATATTCGACACATAAAACCATAATTTATAAACACCATTGGTGTCGATATTCGATACATAAAACCATAATTTATAAACACCATTGGTGTCGATATTCGATACATAAAACCATAATTTATAAACACCATTGGTGTCGATATTCGATACATAAAACCATAATTTATAAACACCATTGGTGGCGATAGTTTATTATTCCATGAACGATCTGATAAAGAGAAACTGTGTATTGGAGGAACACTTTGTTGAAGTTAAATAGTGAAAACCATTGCAAACAGTCTGTAATAGCGTTGGCAATGAGTGAATTGGCTTAATTAGTCATCAAATCGGCTTGACACCAGTGTCTAGGTTTGGGCACTTTTGTCTCGTCTGTGTTTTACCCTGTTCCTGTCGAATATTCGTGTAACATAATGAAATAATGCATAATTATTAGCTGAATTTGTATAATGGCATATGTACACACGAATTGTTGGTATTTGTATAAACTGTACACTCAGATATATTATATCTTCATAAGCAAACAGAGCAGATCTTGATCAAACGGCTCCGACAAAAAGCTTTTAACTGTATGTGAAGGAACGGGTTAAAGAAATGGAGGGAACTTTAAGTTTGAAATTTGAAACAAAGGTCACTGTATCAGTGTAGTAGAAGGAATCTTACTGCTACAGTTGAATTTAGATAATAAATGTGACAGATATATGGACGGTAATTTGCTTCTTTTTTCCGTTCATTGAATTTATTTATTTGCGTCTGCTAGTGTATTCAAGGTTTCGCCTGTTTTTTTTTCTTTGTTTCACTTGGTTTGTTCAAAGACTTGATTTCTTTGTTTCACTTGGTTTGGGTTTGTTCAAAGACTTGATTTCTTTGTTTCACTTGGTTTGTTCAAAGACTTGATTTCTTTGCTTCACTTGGTTTGTTCAAAGACTTGATTTCTTTGCTTCACCTGGTTTGTTCAAAGACTTGATATCTTTGCTTCACCTAGTTTGTTCAAAGACTTGATTTCTTTGCTTCACCTGGTTTTTTCAAAGACTTGATATCTTTGCTTCACCTGGTTTGTTCAAAGACTTGATTTCCTTGTTTCGCTTGGTTTGTTCAAATATTTGATTTCTTTGCTTCATCTAGTTTGTTCAAAGTACTGATTGTTTTGCTTCACCTAGTTTGTTCAAAGAACTGATTTCTTTGCTTCTCCTTTTTGTTCAAAGAATTTATTTCATTACCTCACCTGGTCAAGAAATTAGTTCCTTTGCTTCTCCTGGTTTGTTCTCGATTACTTGGCTTCAACTGGTTTGCTAAAATGATTATTTGCTTCATTTTGTTTGTTCAAGGCATTGATTTATTTTCTTTTCCTTTATCTTCAAGAATTGATTTTATTACATCTCCTGGTTTGTTCATGAAATTGGTTCCTTTGCTTCTCCTGGTTTGTTCAAAGATTTGATTTCTTTGCCTCACCTGGTTTGTTCAAGAAATTGGTTCCTTTGTTCCTCCTGGTTTGTTCAACGAATTGATTATTTGCTTCACCCGGTTTGTTCAAAGAATTAATTTCTTTTCTTTTCCTTTTTGTTCAAATAATTGATTTAATTACATCTCCTTTTTGCTCAAAGAATTGATTTCTTTGCTTCTCCTGATTTATTCAAATAATTCATTTCTTTGCTTCTCCTGGTTTGTTAAAAAAATAATTGAAATCTTTATTTTTCCTTTTTTGTTCAAAGAATTGATTTCTTAGAAATAAGTTCTTTTCTTTACATGGTTTGTTCAAAGAATTGATTTCTTTGCTTAACCTACTTTGTTCATAACTGATGTGTTTGTTTCTTTTGATCTGTGCAAAGATGTCTTTACTTCGCGTTGTCTTTGTTCAAAGAACTAATGTCCTTGCTAAAAAAAGAAATTAGACTTTCATATGTTTCACAACTATTTTCATACACTAAATTACAATCGGATAATTATTCCGTGTATTTCAAAGATGGCGAAGTACATAAAACCGTTTTAATCCTTACCCCCGCTGCGCAAAAATATATCTGCTCAAATCTGGACCTGATGCAATTCTAAGTACTTCTGAATCGATCAAGCTTTTGATAAACGTTTGACTGAGTATCTAGCAGCTGATGTCTCTGATGTGACAACGAGTTACTCGGCGCCTCATCTGGATCAAGTATGTTTGCTAAATGTGAGGCAGGTGGCCAGTAGCGTGATTTTAAGCTGTATAAGATTATGTCGGTCCAAACTCTGGGCCGCTGTATAAGATTATGTCGGTCCACACTCTGACCCGCTGTATAAGATTATGTCGGTCCACACTCTGACCCGCTGTATAAGATTATGTCGGTCCTAACTCTGACCTGCTGTATAAGATTATGTCGGTCCACACTCTGACCCGCTGTATAAAATTATGTCGGTCCACACTCTGACCCGCTGTATAAGATTATGTCGGTCCACACTCTGACCCGCTGTATAAAATTATGTCGGTCCACACTCTGATCCGCTGTATAAGATTATGTCGGTCCACACTCTGACCCGCTGTATAAAATTATGTCGGTCAAAACTCTGACCTTCAGTGTTTACCTCCTCTTCAGTCAAATCGAGTATCAAACCGTTTATATCCTGGTGAGATGCCGAGTTGCTCGGCGTCTCTCATGTGTTGCGAATGCCGGTCAGGCTATACTTATGATAGTAAGGGTTATGGATCAGTGTCCTCATTTGTCATTTCGATTCATAACCACAAGCGTATCGGTCACGTCCCATGTACATGTTGTGATGGATATGACTTACACTGTGTCTTTGCAGGGATGTAGATAAGAATTTTGATACTTCTTCACCGAGCCCTGTCTTGCTGCAGCTTATTAGAATCGCCCCCCTCCCCCCCTCGAGGCGATTCTAATGTATTGCAGCAAGATAGAGTTGGACTGAGAAATGAGTGAGTGTTGATAGATCAGTACACACCTTACATACCACCCTGTGACTGAACTATTGTACATGTCACTTGGTAAATATCTATAGCTTACTAGGGTCATCATACTGACTGATAACATTACCTCACATTGTCATGTATGTAGTTCAAAATAGTAGCCAAATAATGCGAAATACGAATGGGATAATTCGAGAGAAATAGAAACGCGCATGCTTAAAAGGATCGTTGTTATCAGCCGAACTTTTGATCAGCGATCACAATTAACGTGCAGTTGATTTTGAAGAACGACACCATGGAAGCCGATACCACAGCTCTTTAATATCTGCAGTCCACTTCTAGACTAGATCTGATTCATTCTTGGGCAGAGATAAGCAACATTAACTCATTTGTGTTCAGTGTCCCTAATAAAAGACATGGGAAAACAGTGTAGACCCAGATTGGAGGGCCACTGAAGGAGCCCTCTGACCAGGGTTTGCACTTATGCTGAATCGACCAATGTCAATGGTGTGTTCCAGCAGATAGTTTGTGCGTTTAAGTCCAGTATGCGAGATTGTAAGATGAAGCAGACAGTAAACAGAGATAACAACTTTAGAAGGTTAAGTAGTTTTGTTCAAGGCCATTTTCATGTGAAAATAACGTGACGTGTGTGTTTGTTGGTTGAAGGATGGGGTGGGTGGAGGAGGTGTGTGTGTGTGTGTGTGGGGGGGGGGGGGGGGTATCTGATCTTATTTCTCAGTCCAATCCTATCTTGTAGTTATTATTTATGTTATTTATTCATAACACAGTCCACAATGTCATAAACAGTAAAACCCTTCTGAAAACTTGTAGGACTAGGACACTCCATTGAATACCCTGATCAGAGGTTCCTTGTAGGACAAGAACACTGCATTGAATACCCTGGTCAGAGGCTCCTTGTAGGACAAGAACACTACATTGAATACCCTGATCAGAGGCTCCTTGTAGGACAAGAACACTACATTGAATACCCTGATCAGAGGCTCCTTGTAGGACAAGAACACTCCATTGAATACCCTGATCAGAGGCTCCTTGTAGGACTAGGACACTCCATTGCATACCCTGATCAGAGGTTCCTGTAGGACTAGGACACTCCATTGAATACCCTGATCAGAGGCTCCTTGTAGGACTATGACACTCCATTGAATACCCTGATCAGAGGCTCCTTGTAGGACAAGAACACTCCATTGAATACCCTGATCAGAGGTTCCTGTAGGACAATGACACTGCATTGAATACCCTGATCAAAGGTTCCTTGTAGGACAAGAACACTGCATTGAATACCCTGATCAGAGGCTCCTTGTAGGACAAGAATACTCCATTGAATACCCTGATCAGAGGTTCCTGTAGGACAAGGACACTGCATTGAATACCCTGATCAGAGGTTCCTTGTAGGACAAGAACACTCCATTGAATACCCTGATCAGAGGTTCCTGTAGGACTAGGACACTGCATTGAATACCCTGATCAGAGGTTCCTTGTAGGACAAGGACACTGCATTGAATACCCTGATCAGAGGTTCGTGTAGGACAAGGACACTGCATTGAATACCCTGATCAGAGGCTCCTTGTAGGACAAGAACACTGCATTGAATACCCTGATCAGAGGTTCCTGTAGGACTAGTACACTGCATTGAATACCCTGATCAGAGGCTCCTTGTAGGACAAGAACACTGCATTGAATACCCTGATCAGAGGCTCCTTGTAGGACAAGAACACTGCATTGAATACCCTGATTAGAGGCTCCTTGTAGGACAAGAACACTCCATTGAATACCCTGATCAGAGGCTCCTTGTAGGACAAGAACACTACATTGAATACCCTGATCAGAGGTTCCTTGTAGGACAAAGAAACTGCATTGAATACCCTGATCAGAGGTTCCTTGTAGGACAAGGACACTCCATTGAATACCCTGATTAGAGGCTCCTTGTAGGACAAGGACACTCCATTGAATACCCTGATTAGAGGCTCCTTGTAGGACAAGGACGCTGCATTGAATACCCTGATCAGAGGCTCCTTGTAGGACAAGACCACTACATTGAATACCCTGATTAGAGGCTCCTTGTAGGACAAGAACACTGCATTGAATACCCTGATTAGAGGCTCCTTGTAGGACAAGGACACTCCATTGAATACCCTGATCAGAGGCTCCTTGTAGGACAAGAACACTACATTGAATACCCTGATTAGAGGTTCCTGTAGGACAAGAACACTCCATTGAATACCCTGATCAGAGGCTCCTTGTAGGACAAGAACACTCCATTGAATACCCTGATCAGAGGTTCCTGTAGGACTAGGACACTCCAGTGCATACCCTGGTCAGAGGTTCCTTGTAGGACTAGGACACTGCATTGAATACCCTGATCAGAGGTTCCTGTAGGACAAGGACACTGCATTGAATACCCTGGTCAGAGGTTCCTTGTAGGACTAGGACACTGCATTTAATACCCTGATCAGAGGTTTCTGTAGGACAAGGACACTGCATTGAATACCCTGATCAGAGGTTCCTGTAGGACTAGGACACTCCATTGAATACCCTGATCGGAGGCTCCATGTAGGACAAGGACACTGCATTGAATACCCTGATCAGAGGTTCCTGTAGGACTAGGACACTGCATTGAATACCCTGATCAGAGGTTCCTTGTAGGACAAGGACACTGCATTGAATACCCTGATCAGAGGTTCCTGTGGGACTAGGACACTCCATTGAATACCCTGATCAGAGGTTCGTGTAGGACTAGGACACTCCAGTGAATACCCTGGTCAGATGTTCCTTGTAGGACTAGGACACTCCATTGAATATCCTGATCAGAGGTTCCTTGTAGGACTAGGACACTCCAGTGAATACCCTGATCAGAGGTTCGTGTAGGACTAGGACACTCCAGTGAATACCCTGGTCAGATGTTCCTTGTAGGACTAGCCTGATCAGGACCCGTTCTGTTTGCTTATGAAATCATACAGATCTGGTTCAACAGTTTTTGCCAGAGTCAAAACTTTCAGTGTTCATGCTGCCATTGTAAAACCTCAGCTGATTAATATTCATAATGCCATTTTTCCTTACATGAATATTTATGAGTTCAAGGGTTAAGGAATTGCGTGCATTACTTTCGTTATATAAAGGTAATATTGTGAGTACGTTTGCACGATGACAAACACTACATGCGGGGTTGAATGAGACTAGACTGTAACGAATGATCAACTTATACCGGCCTTGTACAATGTCATTGACCTTAACTCTTTGTATGCCGGAAACGATAGTACTGTTATTTGCAAACAGTGTATACCAAGATCAGAGGTTCCATGGATGAGACCTCTGATCAGGGTCTGCACTGTTTGCAACACCGAATCCACAAGCACATTCAAGACATTCATACTGAACGGACTCGTTAAACAGTGATGGACTACTTCACTATAATAACTGAACGTGGAAAGGGTTAAGTAGAATGTCTGATTGGTTTAGATATATAGGTCATTGAGATACAACTTTGCGACATGAAGATGAAACAATAAATTAATGAACCGTTTGATGCATTGTATATCTCTCCTTGAACTGTTGGTAAGATGGCTGCACTATGTACCCTAATTACCTTGAGTATTTTGACAAAAAAATTAAATATTGCAAATAGTGTAGGAGCAGTCTGATCAGGGTCTACACTATTTGCTACTATGCCAATCTAACTTAAGATAATGCGTTGTATATCTCTTCTGGAAATGTAGGTTAGGCGACTCTATGGTATACCCTAGTTACCATGTGTATTCCGACAGACAAATTATGGGAAACAATGCAGAACCAGATCAAACTGCTTCTTCAGTGTCACGTTGAGTAGGATCTTCACTATTTGCTAGTATGTCAATTTAATCAAAATGGTGCCAAATTTACTCAAATGGATTGATAGTTATGCGAGATTACCAGATAAATTCTTTCCCTGACAGAGACAACGTTTCACGTATTTACAAACAGTATAGACCCAGGTCTGCCATGTTTGCTTATTGGATAAGGTAGATATGATTTTACAGTTTTTGCCATGGCCAAAATCTTGTATGCACATATGCCAATATAAAACTTTCATCTAATCAATATTCATGATACTGTTATTTCTTACATGAATAGTCACGAGGTGTCCCCTAGTACATATTGATGTCTTATCGTATTCTAGTTTGCTGTAAAAATTACTTCCGTCGAAGTATCGCCTTCCCTGTTGAATATTCATGTCAGAAATAATGACGTCATTTATATTTATTAATGATATTTTATAATGGAAAATGTACAAAGGAGTTTTGGTAATTGGTATAAACTGTAGATAGTTACATAAGCAGACAGAGCAGACCCTGATTAGACTGTTCCGACATGAGCCGTCTGATCTGGGTCTACTCTGCAAATACGTTAAAAGGCAGTTATATAAGGAAAGGGTTAATTAGTCTTTCAGCCAAACTGTTTATACATTCGTCATTGACGCCGATTTACTTGGTGACTGATCTGGATTCAAGCTATTTGAAAAATGTCAGCCAACCTATGTCTGACCGGATAAGTATAAATACATGTATCTAGCATATATATATCATGCACGTGACATAGCATAAGAATTTAATACACAATCAACATTTGCCGATTGTCACACGTATACAGTGTCGTATGTGAGTGAAAGATACATGTAGCAGGTATAACAGTATTTCCCAACTCTTTAGCTCTTTGAATGCGGGTCACGCATGCACTGGTATTTACAAACAGTATAAACCTCTGACCAGGATCTGCACTGTTTGCCATTCATAATCCTCTAGCTAGTTTAAGCCTTTCATACTAAGTGTGCTCTATAGTAGACTATTCCACTATGAGAATTGATTGTTGACAGGGTTTAACATGTGGTATTTATTATTTAATCCTATCCTACAAGTCGTGTCCTGATCCGTATTGGCAGCTTGCTCCAGATGAGATGCCGAGTAATTCTCTGTCTCCTTAGAAACCGATCTAGATGAGACGCCGAGTAACTCTCTGTCTCCTTAGGAACCAGTCCAGATGAGACGCCGAGTAACTCTCTCTGTCTCCTTAGGAACCAAGCTAGTTGAGACGCCGAGTAACTCTCTGTCTCCTTAGGAACCAAGCTAGTTGAGACGCCGAGTAACTCTCTGTCTCCTTAGGAACCGATCTAGATAAGACGCCGAGTAACTCTCTGTCTCCTTAGGAACCAAGCTAGTTGAGACGCCGAGTAACTCTCTGTCTCCTTAAGAACCGATCTAGATGAGACGCTGAGTAACTCTCTGTCTCCTTAGGAACCAAACTAGATGAGACGCCGAGTAACTCTCTGTCTCCTTAGGAACCAATCTAGATGAGACGCCGAGTAACTCTCTGTCTCCTTAGGAACCAAACTAGATGAGACGCCGAGTAACTCTCTGTCTCCTTAGGAACCGATCTAGATGAGACGCCGAGTAACTCTCTGCCTCCTTAGGAACCAACCTAGATGGGAAGGCGAGTAACTCTCTGTCTCCTTAGGAACCGATCTAGATGAGACGCCGAGTAACTCTCTGTCTCCTTAGGAACCAATCTAGATGGGAAGGCGAGTAACTCTCTGTCTCCCTAGGAACCAAGCTAGATGAGACTCCGAGTAACTTGATACCTCTCAAGGAACCAGAATCTAGATGAGACGCCGAGTAACTCTCTGTCTCCTTAGGAACCAATCTAGATGGGAAGGCGAGTAACTCTCTGTCTCCCTAGGAACCAATCTAGATGGGACTCCGAGTAACTTGATACCTCTCAAGGAACCAATCTAGATGAGAAGCCGAGTAACTTGATACCTCTCAAGGAACCAGGATCTAGATGAGAAGCCGAGTAACTCTCTGCCTCCTTCAGAACCGATCTAGATGGGAAGGCGAGTAACTCTCTGTCTCCTTAGGAACCAAACTGGATGAGACGCCGAATAACTCTCTACCTCCTTAGGAACCAATCTAGATGAGACGCTGAGTAACTCTCTGCCTCCTTAGGAACCAAGCTAGATGAAACGCCGAGTAACTCTCTGTCTCCTTAGGAACCAAGCTAGGTGAGATGCCGAGTAACGCAATGTCTCCCTAGGAACCAATATATGTTACACTCAGTAAGCAGCTTACTAAGGCACGAGTCGAATAGGAAATATGAAAGAGTTAGAACAGATCTCCGTTTAAGCAGATGTCATTTCTGTTCACAGCGGGGTAAGGGTTCATATTAAGAAACTTGTAAACTGATTTTGATTTTTTAGCTCTAGACAATTTAGTTTTTGGAAGCAGAGTCAGCCATAGAATACAGGTACCCAGTAATGAATTTAAAATGTTCGACATTCAATCATGGATTCATTATTCCTTTGACTACTGAATTTTCAAAGTGGAATGATCCGTCATGGTTCAACGATAGAGACATACCATTTAGTAAGAAAGGGTAAGATTTGCAAGAGGATTTTGAATGACAAACTGTGCAGACCCTGATTACAGGGGTCCTCTGCTCCCAGTCTATATTGCTTACAAATGTCAGTAACACTCTCGTTTCCAGCATCCAAAGGATTAAGATAATAAAAGATATTTCTGTATTAAATGCAGTAGAAAGCCAATATTGTAACAGCCTAAACATCTGTTGCGGATATTAAATGTTGCATTTTAATAAAGCCTGGAAGGAACATGGAAGGAATGTCACTGCTTACTAAATATACTACGAAATATTTCAGCTGAGACATTAGGCATTACGAATGTTATAAGGGATATTGTGATATTGTTACATATGTCACATTGTATACACTTTATCCATTCTTCCTCTATCCGCGACCTGACACGCATTTGCAAATTGTTTGGATCCAGATGAGACGCCGAGTTACTCGGCGTCTCATCTGGATCCAATCTGTTTGACACTCGATCAATAGTTTCTTAAAACTTGATCTAATTGATTGTAGTTAAAACTTCATCAGATCGAAATTTAAGGCAACTTTTTTTTCACAGCGGGGTAGCCATCTTTATAAGACTAAAGTACACTTTCAATAGTTTTACCAGTCTGTCTGTTCGTTTACTCTGATACTGTGGGTATTTCGGATATCTAGATCAGATGTATTTTTATAAAATCTAGATAAGGTGTGCATTTAATAAATCTAGATAAAGTTTGTATTTAGGAAATCTATAAATATAAGGTGTGTTTTTGAAAATTAAGATAAGGTGTGTATTTAGGAAACCTGGACGAATGTGTATTTAGGAAACCTGGATAAATGTGTATTTAGGAAATCTGGATTAACTGTTTTCTATATTCTCCTCCAAATCCCATCTTGTTACTAAATTGAAAGATCTCTTCGAGAATATTCTAAGAAGTTCCAACAAGACAGGGGTTGGGAGAGAACTAAGAGAGGTAGAGTAAAACCTCTCTATAACGGCAACTAAATTACATGAAGTATTTTGTATTAAAGGCAGGTGGCTGCTTAAAGCAAAGTAAAAGTAAAACAGAACGCTCCTATAAGAGCGTTCTGTTTTACTTTTACCTTGCTTTAAGCGGCCATCTGCCCTAAATACCAACTAATTAGCACAATTTGGTGGCCGTTATAGAGAGGTTTTACTGTAGATAGATTAGTACACACGTATTATCTATAGCTTTCAGTTTTGCAACTTTGTTGAGACATTCATTTCTGGAGAGTAAGGTGATGTCTGAACATTCATTTCTGGAGAGTTAGGTGATGTCTGAACATTCATTTCTGGAGAATAAGGTGATGTCTGAACATTCATTTCTGGAGCGTAAGGTGATGTCTAAACATTCATTTCTGGAGAGTAAGGGTTGATGTCTGAACATTCATTTCTGGAGAGTAAGGTGATGTCTGAACATTCATTTCTGGAGAGTTAGGTGATGTCTGAACATTCATTTCTGGAGAGTAAGGTGATGTCTGAACATTCATTTCTGGAGAGTAAGGGTTGATGTCTCCATGTTAATATATCGCTACTTCCATTCACACAAGTTGTATTAATATTCTTATTGTTTCTCCCAGACTTGCGGCTTCGGGGACAATGGTTGAACCCTGTAGTAATAACGACAACAAATAGCGACTTATTAGAGCCGGAAACATATTTTTCAGATATTGCTCAATCCTTTCGTTGTGTTCAATCCTTTCGTTGCCCGGAATAAATTCGTTTATAATGATGATCGTTTGTTTCAGGTTCAAAGTGGAGTTTTCTTAAATTTCTTTACACAATTTCAAACAGTGTAGACCCTGATGCGACACTGAGTTACTCTGCGTCTCACATTGATCTGTACATTTGCACATGTGATCACGGATTCGCGTATGGCGGATAACGAGCTGAATTAACCCTGTCTCTCCAAGGTTGTCGCCATTCCCGTTGGAAGAAAAGTGCCCGAAAGAAGAATCCGGAAATTCAATTCTGCTCAGATGTCTGTTGCATTAGTACTAATTGGGTGCCTTGTTTGCAAAAAACTGGTCGTCTCCTCTGACAGGCAAACTAATGCTGTTAGACTTTTTTTTCAAATGATTTATTTATTCAGTCATTTTTTTTATAAAATAAAAATACGTGTTGTTGAGAGAGACAACCAGATTGCAATTCTGCATCGTCAATTCTGAGTCGTTCTTTCCTTTGGGGTATTATCTTCATTTGTCAACTTCAAGCATATGCGTACATTTCGAAATCAGCATTTTCGTGCATACAAAGCATGTAGACAAGAACACTGTAAAACCCCTGTAAATGGTCCTGGTAATAACTCATGTATGAACATGTGTGTCTGTAAATGGTCCTGGTAATACCCCATGTATGAACATGTGTGTCTGTAAATGGTCCTGGTAATACCCCATGTATGAATATGTGTGTCTGTAAATGATCCTGGTAATACCCCATGTATGAACATGTGTGTTTTTAAAAGCAGACGGTAGCTTATTGCTGAACGAAAGGAATGCAGAAAGCTCCTGCATGAGCTTTCTGTATTACTTTCGTCCTGCATTTAGCTACCATCTGCCTTTTAAACTAAGATTTATACCACTTTTTATACGCCCACCTAATAAAGGTGGTCGTATATTGGCGTGGCCCTGTCCGTCCGTCCGTTCGTTCGTTCGTTCGTCCGTCCGTCAACATTTTGTTTGTCCGCAGTTTTCTGGGAAAACTAATTGAGAGATATTAATGAAACTTCACACAAATGTTAAATGCATCAAGATCTGAAGCTGAGTTGATTCTGAGGTTCATTTGATTTTTTGATTCAGAGTTATGGCCCTTGTCCTTAAAAAATAATGCAAATACATGCATATAGTTTGTCCGCTGTTTTCTGGGAAAATTATTTAAGATATATTAATAAAACTTCACACAAATGTTTAATGCATCAAAATCTAAAGCTGAGTCGATTCGGAGGTTCATTTGATTTGTCGTTTAGGAGTTATGGCCCTTGTACTTAAAAAATAATGCAAATACATGCAAATAGTTTGTCCGCTGTTTTCTGGGAAAACTATTTGAGAGATATTAATGAAACTTCACACAAATGTTTAATGCATCAACATCTGAAGCTCAGTTGATTCGGAGGATCATTAGATTATTTTTTTCAGAGTTATGGCCCTTGTCCTTAAAAAATAATGCAAATACATGCAAATATTTTGTCTGCTGTTTTCTGGGAAAACTATTTGAGAGGTATTAATGAAACTTCACACAAATGTTTAATGCATGTAGATCTGAAGCTGAGTCGATTCTGATGTTCATTTGATTTGTCATTTCGGAGTTATGGCCCTTTTACTTAAAAATAATGCAAATATATGCATATAGTTTGTCCGCTGTTTTCTGGGAAAACTGTTAGACAGATATTCATGAAACTTCAAACCCATCTTTTATGCATCAATACCTGAAGCTAAGTCAATTCTGAAGTTCATTTGATTTGTCGTTTGAGTTATGGCCCCTGCACTTAAAAACAATAATGCAAATCTATGCAAATATGAGGATGGCCATAACTTTTTCATTGGAAATGATATTTACTTCAATTTTTTATATGGTTAAATCTTAAAATGAATTTTCACATATATTGCGGGGTTTTTGATATGTCATTTTATTCTAAAGTTATGGTCCTTGAACTTTGTGTGTATGTGCTTTGTTTGTCGGTCAACTTTTAGTTTGTCTGTTGTTTTCTGGGATAACTATTAAAATGATATAAATGAAACTTATCACAAATGTTTTAAGCAACAAAATTTGAAGCCGAGTTTATTTTGAGGTTCATTCAGTTTGTCTTTACAGAGTTATGGCCGTTGCACTTTACAAAATTCTGCAAATATGAGGATTAGCTGTAAACTTTTCTATTTAATAAGATATTCACTTGAATTTCTTTAAAAATAGTATCACCTTAATTATATGAATATGGAAATCAAGATCTGAAGCACAGATTAGAAAATGTCAACACTTATAAGGCATGTTGAATCAGAGAAAGTTTGCAAGTGGGCGTATTATGTACCGTATGCGGTACTCTTGTTGGTGATTGCTTTAGACGAGTTTTACTGTACGTAAACCCATCACTCACTGTATTTTCGTATTCGCTGACAATGGTAAATCTGTGATTACCTTTGCAAACAGTTTGGATCCAGATACGACACCGAGTCGTCTCATTAGGAGATCCAAACTGTTTGGTACATCATTCAAATTTACAAACATATTAGCAGCCGACTAGATTTGCAAACGCCATTTTTGTCAGCTTGATTAAGCTGCCTTTGCCTGCTAAGCGGGACCTTACTGACATTGGACGAGATCATAGTTGTCCATGGTGGAGACTATAGCATAATGGTCGTAATGGTATATGGACGAGATCATAGTTGTCCATGGTGGAGACTATAGCATAATGGTCGTAATGGTATATGGACGAGATCATAGTTTGCCATGGTGGAGACTATAGCATAATGGTCGTAATGGTATATGGACGAGATCATAGTTGTCCATGGTGGAGACTATAGCCTAATGGTCGTAATGGTATATGGACGAGATCAGTTGTCCATGATAGAGACTATAGCCTAATGGTCGTAATGGTATATGGACGAGATCATATTTGTCTATGATAGAGACTATAGCCTAATGGTCGTAATGGTATATGGACGAGATCATAGTTGGCCATGATAGAGATTATAGCCTAATGGTCGTAATGGTATATGGACGAGATCATAGTTGGCCATGATGGAGACTATAGCCTAATGGTCGTAATGGTATACGGACGAGATCATAGTTGGCCATGGTGGAGACTATAGCCTAATGGTCGTAATGGTGTATGGACGAGATCATAGTTGGCCATGATAGAAACTGTAGCCTAATAGTCGTAATGGTATATGGACGAGGTCATAGTTGGCCGTAATAGAAACTGTAGCCTAATGGTCGTAATGGTATATGGACGAGATCATAGTTGGCCATGATAGAAACTGTAGCCTAATAGTCGTAATGGTATATGGACGAGGTCATAGTTGGCCGTAATAGAAACTGTAGCCTAATGGTCGTAATGGTATATATTTACATTCGCCCTGCAACGTCCTTATATAACCTTATTCTAAAAAGAAAGTTGCATTTTCCCATGAACGTTCATTTCAATACCGGTTTGAGTCGGTTCTCCTTTTCCCAGAATTCCGCTGTGTAAGCACGGAGTAATACTGTACTGACCCAGTTATGACCTATTTTAAGATTTATCAATGGGGAATGGATACGTGTCCGTGTTTTGCCGTTCAAGCGGCCCTGAAAATTTGAAATGTGGCATCTTCTTACTGAGAATTATCGCTTGAATACATAATATTGCCAACTTTAACAGCCGTTGCGTATCAAAATATAATATCAAGTAATGAGTGAAGCATAAATAAGTCAATGTCCTTACCGTTAACAAAGAAAAATCCGAGAATAAAATCCAACGTTGTGACCCGCTTTCGATCAAGCATGGCGGGTGAGTAAATTGGCTTCGACACCGCGACCTACATTTAAGAAGATGCTTTAATACCAACATTTCGTAAATATATATGATTTGAAATATCTCGATAATCTTTTCTTTAAACATAGCTGGACAATTTACTGATTAAAATCTTGTATTCATTCTATATTTATAATATGTGTTTGTGACTAATTTTCATACCATATATAGAGATCCTACTACGTTAGAAACGAACCTGGCAACGACCTAGATAGCGGCTATTACGTGACCGGTATATAATATTTAAAAAAAATCCGTTGAAATATAAGAAATACAATGGAATATAAATATAAGAAATAAATGACGTGCTCCCGGTGTTCATGAGGTTATGCAACGCATAGCTTTACGAGCAAAGATTCAGGTGAAGCCCTTCGGGCTTCACTAACTTTGCTCGTAAAGCTATGCGTTGCATAACCTCATGAACACCGGAAGCACGTCATTCATTTCTTAAATGGACGAGATCATAGTTGGCCATGATAGAAACTGTAGCCTAATAGTCGTAATGGACGAGATCATAGTTGACCATGATAGAAACTGTAAAAGCACATATATCTAATTATGTAAGTACACAGAGCAGAGCCTGGTCAGAGAGCTCCTACAGGACATCGAGATCTACCCCTTTTGCAAAATCGTCAAAATGCGTTTCTATAGTTTAAAGGGATAAGTGACGTGGACATTAAAAGAACTACACATGTGATAAATGATGCTGCTATTCATACAGCCTATTGAGTAGTTTCGTTAAGAATATCTTCAATTTTAGAACTTGAGAAATCGAATCAGATTTTCTTCCGTTTCTTTTCAAAGACAGGGTGGGCAACAGTTTGGATATTGATCAGACACCGGTATACTTTGCGGTAACTCTTTGTCGAGGCAGACACTGTGCTCTACGTAAAGTGGCCGTATTAAAATTCATTTACAGCCAGCTCTTTGGTAGGATTAGCATGTTTGACAGAAATTAAGCTATCACCATTATTGGAAAACACTGTTGTTGTCAACGCATGTATTTAAACCCACGTGATTTGAATGCACGGCTCTATAAATCAGAACAAGACATTCCATACAGGAACTTTAGACTCATTAGCAAAAGAACTGAATAAAGAGGCGAATTTAGGAATTCTGAGTCAAATGTTTTTTATTATTTTCCTTGATACCTTATATTCCTACTATTCGGAGAGGTGATTCTAATGATTAGCAGCAATGTGGGGTTTGGCAGAGAAATAAGAGACTTTGATATATTAGTAGCCCCCTTATATATAATTCTGATTATACGGTGGAGTCTCATGTGAAGCTCCTATGGTCTGGTCAGTAAAATCAGGTGGTTGCTTATTACAGGGCAAGGTAATGCAGAAAGCTCCTATGGGATAACTTTCTGCATAACTTTTGTCCTGTATTAAGCGATTACCTGTTATATAAAACAGAATTATACGTGTTTGGAGTGGTCGTATTAGAGCGAGTCTTTACTGTAACAGCATAACGGAAGACAAGTCATCTTATGTATGCAATGTCAGATACGAGCCGTCCATGTTTGACCGACTTTCACGTACAAGCACAGATTGATTGGAGACACCTCTTGAAATACAACTGATTGAAAATGCAAGGTCTGTTATTACTGAATGAACCCAATTTGGTTATGTAAATACTTGATATTCCACAGTTAACGCTTGACTGCTGAATGTTCAAACTGGATGTCACGTCAGTGTTCACTACAGAGTCAATTCAGCATGTATGGTTATACTTGGCTACAGGATCTGGAGTGACACACATCGCAGACCCTCATCAGATGGCTCATCTAGGGTCTGTCTGGTCTGGCTCATCTAGGGTCTGTCTGGTCTGGCTCATCTAGGGTCTGTCTGGTCTGACTCATCTAGGGTCTGTCTGGTCTGGCTCATCTAGGGTCTGCCTGATCTGGCTCATCTAGGGTCTGTCTGGTCTGGCTCATCTAGGGTCTGTCTGATCTGGCTCATCTAGGGTCTGTCTGGTCTGGCTCATCTAGGGTCTGTCTGATCTGGCTCATCTAGGGTCTGTCTGGTCTGGCTCATCAAGGGTCTGTCTGATCTGGCTCATCTAGGGTCTGTCTGGTCTGGCTCATCTAGGGTCTGTCTGGTCTGGCTCATCTAGGGTCTGCCTGGTCTGGGTCTGCACTGTTTGCACGTGTCCGTACACTTGTTACTCACATTCATACGGCCAAATTCTGTTTTTCTGTTGCGATAACGTAATCTTACAAATTAGAATTAAATGTATGTTCGTGATGTAGTGGTCTCACGTCAGACTTTATAGAATCCGATATACATGTATTACAAAAACTCGGATCAAATCTGTCATATACATGTATGTTTTGTGTCAGAAACAATTTGCGCACTACGATAAACGGTTTCTATGGGCATTTTGAAAACACTGTTGACCGAGAGAAATGTATTAGGTTATTTATTTTCGATGTCAAGTGCAGTGTGCTATGATCAGAGGACGTCCGAGGCTCAGATAAGATGCGTTAATAAAAATAGTTCCAAGCACAACTCCTTTATTTCTACACCAAGCGCTATGCTGTGAAATATCATTAGAATCTTTTCTTCTAGGTGATATTAAACAATGGTCATATCATAGGGTTTGATGGAGTAATGGTGATTTTAGTATTTGAATACGCACATTTATCTGTTGCTCTGAGACCTGTCTGTAATCTGGCGGCTTTTCTTTGTCGACACTGTTTGCAGTTTTTCTAGTTACAGCGCGTTATTGCTCTCGACGTAGCTAGTAAAGGACACCTTTTCCACATGTACCTTTCGCAGGCGGATAAAAATTCTGCTGTTACAATTTTACATACGATTCGTTCAAGATGTTCAAAATATATTGACGGAGTGTCATTTGCATTACTTCTGAAATGCCCCGCATACTTCCATGGTTTCTGGCATGATAAAACTTCGTTTATGAAACAAGGTTTAGTAGTCATGATGTCATTATTTCTTTCTTAAATAGTCATGGAGTAAAGGAAAGTTGTTAAACTCTGAACACATAAAGATATCTAGAAATGCAAGTAAACACGATAATGGCCACGGTATTTGTCATTACATTTTGATTTTTCTTATTTGTTTCTTCTAATTTTGATTTTAGTACTCTAAATATATATTATGTCATCAAACGGCTGTTTTGGGCAGTTTGATCTGGGTCTGCGCTATTTGCCTATGTTTGTCTGTCCAAAATCAAAACACAGAGAAACTTGTCAAAAGTAGTTATATACCCTGCAGGCCTTAGCCAAAGTAGTTATTCTCGTATTTCTAGTGTTTTGCACCAGACTTGGAACATAATCAATGTTTAAGATAAATGATGCTGCATATAAGTAACTGGCCAACATTTACTGCGCTCAATATAGCCTATATTCAATAGAGGAATAGGTCGTTAAGCGCAGACAGTGTAGACCGGTACTAACTGCTTAGGTTTTGACACAGACTGAACACTTGCCAGTTGTGCAGTGTTTCATGATTCACATTGACCGACAGTTTAGACCTTGCTTGCAATCACGGTGACTGAGCGGGATCTATACACTTTGTAAATACCCGAGGGTATCCTGTCCTTTTACGATTCATATCGGACCATTCCGAACTTACTAAACATTTTAATTACGACATTAAGTCATATTACCCTTAAATGCTGAATTTTCGCAGTGGAATAATCCATTGTTTAACTCTAGAGCGCTTTGAGTATGGACTCATGATGTTTGATAGAGTAACGGTAGAGCCCATTGCGTGTGGACTCTCATTATATCTGATAGAGTAACGGTAGAGCACTGTGAGTATGGACTCATTATATCTGATAGAGTAACGGTGGAGCCCTGTGAGTATAGACACATTATATATCTGATAGAGTAACGGTAGAGCACTGTGAGTATGGACTCATTATATCTGATAGAGTAATTGTAGAGCACTGTGAGTATGGACTCATTATATCTGATAGAGTAATTGTAGAGCCCGGTGAGTATGGACTCATTATTTCTGATAGAGTAACGGTAGAGCCAATTGAGTATGGACTCATTATATCTGATAGAGTAATTGTAGAGCCCGGTGAGTATGGACACATTATATCTGATAGAGTAACGGTAGAGCCAATTGAGTATGGACTCATTATATCTGATAGAGTAATTGTAGAGCACTGTGAGTATGGACTCATTATATCTGATAGAGTAATTGTAGAGCCCGGTGAGTATGGACACATTATATCTGATAGAGTAACGGTAGAGCCAATTGAGTATGGACTCATTATATCTGATAGAGTAATTGTAGAACCCGGTGAGTATGGACTCATTATATCTGATAGAGTAACGGTAGAGCCCATTGAGTATGGACTCATTATATCTGATAGAGTAATTGTAGAGCCCGGTGAGTATGGACTCATTATATCTGATAGAGTAATGGTAGAGCCAATTGAGTATGGACTCATTATATCTGATAGAGTAATTGTAGAGCCCGGTGAGTATGGACTCATTATATCTGATAGAGTAACGGTAGAGCCAATTGAGTATGGACTCATTATATCTGATAGAGTAACGGTAGAGCCAATTGAGTATGGACTCATTATATCTGATAGAGTAATTGTAGAGCCCGGTGAGTATGGACTCATTATATCTGATAGAGTAACGGTAGAGCCAATTGAGTATGGACTCATTATATCTGATATAGTAACGGTAGAGCCAATTGAGTATGGACTCATTATATCTGATAGAGTAACGGTAGAGCCAATTGAGTATGGACTCATTATATCTGATAGAGTAACGGTAGAGCCAATTGAGTATGGACTCATTATATCTGATAGAGTAATGGTAGAGCCAATTGAGTATGGACTCATTATATCTGATAGAGTAATGGTAGAGCACTGTGAGTATGGACACATTATATCTGATAGAGTATAACTGTAGAGTCTGTTGGGTATTGACTCATTATATCTGATAGAGTAACGGTAGAGCCCTGTGAGTATGGACTCATTATATCTGATAGAGTAATGTTAGAGCACTGTGAGTATGGACGCATTATATCTGATAGAGTAACGTTAGAGCACTGTGAGTATGGACTCATTATTTCTGATAGAGTAACGTTAGAGCACTGTGAGTATGGACTCATTATATCTGATAGAGTAATGTTAGAGCACTGTGAGTATGGACGCATTATATCTGATAGAGTAACGTTAGAGCACTGTGAGTATGGACTCATTATTTCTGATAGAGTAACGGTAGAGCCCATTGAATATGGACTCATTGTACCTGATCAGGCCCTGATCAGAGGGGTTTCAAAGAGCACTCTGATTCACACTGTTTGCAAGCTCCATTCAGCTCGTTTCAGGAATTCCAAAGGTTAATTATACAAAACAGTTTGATGCCTACCAGGCACCACGTGACTTGGCACTTCACACCAAAACACCATTATTATTTTTCCGACCACTGACAGAAAGCATTTTAAAAGATAACAGGTGCACAGCACACTGTCATTGGTCGGTATTATGGTAGAGTTTATTGACCTTTAGTTATGTTTACGGCTTTGTTTACAGTTTACTAAATTTCCCGATCATGAACATATTGTGTTTGGAGCGCATTCAACTCTTACACTGAACTGAACAATAATGTCAGCAATGTCAGCTCAAAGTTGGAGCTGTTGAAAGTCGGATTACTTCTGATTCCACCAAGCTTTTGAAAAACTGTTGACTGAGTGTCAAACAGCTTACATCCTGATGAGACACAGTGTGACTGAGTGTCAAACAGCTTACATCCTGATGAGACACCGTGTTAGTGGGTGTCTCACCTGGGTGCAAGCTGTTTTCAAATACCAGACAGATCGAATTTAGCAGGATAAGTGTGAAAGCATTGCATGACCAAGCTCATAATAACTCCAAATTGTTCTGCTATTCTTTTTTGTTCGCTTTATGAACATTTATATCAAGTTTACGCATGTATTTTGGGAATATAAAATTTGCAAACAGTTTGGATGTAGATAAATGGATGAGTTACCCGGCGTCTCTTTAGATTGAAATAATTCCTTGACATTCTGATTATATTTTTAGCTCGTCTGTTTTACGAGGAAATAAATACGAGTTACTGTCGTATCCCCGGTGTCCGCGTTGTCGTCGGCGTCGTTGTCGTCCGGAAACTTTTACGTTGGCTATAACTTCTTTACTATTCATGCACATCTTATGAAACATCACACACTTGTTTACCGTCACAAGGGTCATAACTAACCTGACCAAGGGCTGGCACTAACCTGACCAAGGGCTGACACTAACCTGACCAAGGGGCATAACTCTGTAAGACTTGTTTTCAAAAGTGTGCCCCGTTATGGACTTAAGAAATAAAAAAATAAAATGTCTGCTATATCAAAACACGGTGAGCACAAATAGTTTATATTTATCTTAGACTTGCTAAATACTTCTCTCTCTCTCTTATCTATTGCTCTGTAGACCTACAAAATGAGATTGTCCTTGATATATTCACGCACAGCCATTTTCTCCCCAGACTTTTCCCTGTGATATTGACAGCATATAAAACGAATTTATATTGCACAGCTTTTTGATTTAGAGGAGCGTTTAAGCTACCATACATTTAACCTTGATCTGTCATTTGCGTAAATTAAACATAAGGCAATTGAGTTGTTATCATCAGACTCTATCTCAATTCCTTGAGCGATCAGACTACGGCACATGGCACTATGGTTCAGTTTCATGGAACAATGTCTCTCAAAGTGTTTAGCATGTTCGATGCCAAATAGAGTTGTCTTCTACAATTTCGTTTGTTTAATATTCTCTGCCGTTTTCTTTGAAAAAATACCATGTTAACAAACAGTTTGGATCCTGATGAGGTAGTCCCATTGACTTCGGTGCTGTTGGTATACGTTTTTATAAGGACCACACTTTGTCCCAAGACTATTATGTTATTATAGTTATGTCTGTTTATACTTTCTATGTATTTCTAAGCAGTTATACGTGTTTTTATATCACAAGTCAATAAAAATATGGCACTTACTATTCATTCGACTAATTTGTTGGTTTTTGTTTGTTTGTTTTTTTTTTTTTTTTTTTTTTTTTTTTTTGGGGGGGGGGGGGGGGGTTAATTGTAGATAATGCGAATATTTGCAAGATAAACATTTTTCAAACCCTGAACTATGATTACTCATTCGAATGGCCTATGATGACAGTGTGTGGGCACCCGTGCCCCTGCGACACGTTTTTAACATTTCTCATCTTGTTAATAAACGACGGTTTTGCGTATGAACATTAAAGTACATAACCCTTCTTCCGTCATTACGTCTGCTAAATGTTTAGTCAGTTGCATGTTTACTTAAATCATATCCACACGGGCATTTCAGAAACCACTGACCAAATATCAAACAGTGTGGACCCTGATAAGACGCTGGTTTATTCAGCCTATCATCCGGGACCAAACTGGGGCCAAAGTCAGATCACACATGCTGCAGGATAAGAGAGATAAAGAATATTATTAAAGTACATAAATTGAAACACTTAATTCATTTTCCCACAACAGACCAGACATAATTCTTATATATCTGATGTAGGCTATTTTTGTAGAAGCACTTATACCTCTCGCTTTGGACATGTGCGGTACCAGGAATGTTGACAGACTAATATTTCATAAATTGACTTAGTATTGACCGACAATTAACTTTCACACCACCGAACTCATCAGAAAGCAACGCACATGCTTGATGCTGTGACGTCATCAGAAAGCAACGTACAAGCTTGATACAGTGGGCGAACCTTGTGTGACATTTGCAAATAATTTAGATCCCAATGAGACGCACACTAACTCGGCGTCTCATCAGGATCCAAACTGTTTGATATTTTAGTAAATTTTAGAGAAGAAACTGAAGGAAAGTCCGCTCTGAAACTGAAAGTAGTCGCCATTGATTGCAGACGAACATGATATGGCCGCAAAAGAGTTCACGAATCTCTAGTAATAGTACATCCAACTGCATGAAGCTCTGGTAATAGTACACCCAGCTGCATGAAGCTCTAGTAATAGTACATCCAGCTGCATGAAGCTCTTGTAATAGTACATCCAGCTGCATGACGCTCTTGTAATATTACATCCAGCTGCATGAAGCTCTTGTAATAGTACACCCAGCTGCATGAAGCTCTAGTAATAGTACATCCAGCTGCATGAAGCTCTGGTAATAGTACATCCAGCTGCATGAAGCTCTGGTAATAGTACATCCAGCTGCATGAAGCTCTAGTAATAGTACACCCAGCTGCATGAAGCTCTGGTAATAGTACATCCAGCTGCATGAAGCTCTGGTAATAGTACATCCAGCTGCATGAAGCTCTGGTAATAGTACACCCAGCTGCATGAAGCTCTTGTAATAGTACACCCAGCTGCATGAAGCTCTTGTAATAGTACACCCAGCTGCATGAAGCTCTTGTAATAGTACACCCAGCTGCATGAAGCTCTGGTAATAGTACACCCAGCTGCATGAAGCTCTTGTAATAGTACACCCAGCTGCATGAAGCTCTGGTAATAGTACATCCAGCTGCATGAAGCTCTGGTAATAGTACATCCAGCTGCCCTACCTATTACCGTAATTGTCACCAATGCGCGGCAAATGATACATGCAGTAGGTTTGAATTCCTGTACAACAAAAGCCCTTGCCAAAAGCTGCATGATGGTCGCTAGGAAAGTTTGTGTATAATACTCGTATCTGAAGTATGCATTTTTTCTGCTGATTATAATTAACAGCATATTGTTTTTAAATATACAAGATGATTTCAAGTAAAAGTAAGAGTGTGATATATGAAAGCTACATGGTGTCTGCTAGTAAAAATGAGTGTATCCTATGCAAGTGACATACTAAGTTGGCCATCTATGTTTTGAATTTGTGGATGATGTTATCTTAATTTATCAGCAACACTTAAAAACTGAACCAGTTATCTTGCTCTCGTGTTTTGGCATATAGAGTCATAAACCGAGCAATATCCCACACTAACAGAACAGAACAGAACTGAACAAAACAAAACATATATTGTTAGCAGAGTCGTAATGAATATAGTACATAAATGGCGGGAAATGATTTACATGGGCGCTGTTGAAATTTAAAAGTATTTGAGAAAATTTGGTTAACTATACACTGTGGTCATGTTACTAAGAGATACGAATTACGGAAATGAACACTGTTTATATAACTACTGTTTTGAGAAAAATGATTAACGATATACACGAACATACAGACTTCTCAAATATTTGATGAATATTCATATAAGAAATAATGACATATTGGTTATTAATTATCTGAATTTGTATAATGGCATATGAACAAATAGAACTTTGGTCATGTCAGAAATGAATAGTGATGAGCTGAATGTTCCCTAATGGCGTGTGAACTTGGCACAGCTTTTACCATGGAAGAAACTGTAGAATCGCATCGATAGTATGGCTTTAACCCTTTCGGCGCCAAATTTCTAATTGTCGTCTGCAATGCAATTTTTGTTAAGTCATGTGGTAAAATAAGGAATTGAGATAAATAAATGCAAATTTCAAAGGAATAAAGCGCAGATATAGAAGAAGAATTTGAGACAAATAGTGAAGTCCCTGATCAGACGCCGCCTTAAAAAGGCGGCGTCTGATCTTGGACTGCACTATTTGCCATGTCGCATTAATGCGACATCGGCGGTAAAAGGGTTAAAGCAAACAGAACAGATCATCATCAGACTGTTTATAGGAGCCGTCTTAGTTAGATTTACTCTATTAGCAAAGTCGTTAAATGGCGGCGTGTCTGTGAGGTAGAGGGATAAGTGGGAACTTGTAATGACCAAGTTTCATTTAACTTCCGTATGAAAATCTAAAAATATATAAGATAACATTCTGTTCTATCTATTTATCTTCATTAATTACGTGTTTTACTCCACTTCCTTAACCCTTTACCAAATAGAAACACTCTTTGACCCGTTTACATACAGAGTAGACTCAGAATGGACAGTTCTCTGACAAGGGTCTGCTCTGCTTGTTTATACCATACTATAGTTGTGGTTCTACAGTTTCTGTCATGACCAGGCATTCCTGTATGTTTATACTATTGTAAATATTCATTTAATTAATGTCATTATTTTGTTCCATGAACATTTATCAGGTAAAGGGTTAACAGACACAGCCCGATTTTCTAATTGGTTTGATCTGCGAGATCGTAGATAGTTCGCCAAGGTTATCACAATGTGGCACACAGTGTACTAAACGTTAAACATTGGGCTGCCACAGTGTACTAATTGTTAAACATTGGGCTGCCACATTGTACTAAATGTTAAACATTGGGCTTCCACAGTGTACTAAATGTTAAACATTGGGCTGCCACATTGTACTAAATGTTAAACATTGGGCTGCCACAGTGTACTAAATGTTAAACATTGGGCTGCCACATTGTACTAAATGTTAAACATTGGGCTTCCACAGTGTACTAAATGTTAACATTGCGTTGTCACTGTACTAAATGTTAACAATGGACTGCCACAGTGTACTAAATGTTAAACATTGGACTGCCACGGTGTACTAAATGTTAAACATTGGGCTGCCACATTGTACTAAATGTTAAACATTGGGCTTCCACAGTGTACTAAATGTTAACATTGCGTTGTCACTGTACTAAATGTTAACAATGGACTGCCACAGTGTACTAAATGTTAAACATTGGACTGCCACGGTGTACTAAATGTTAAACATTGGACTGCCACAGTGTACTAAATGTTAATCGGAGAGACGATTCTAATGAGTAGCAACAAAATAGGATGAGAAAGAGAAATATAAAAAAACTATATGCTCAGATTTCCTGAGTGTGCCTCTTATCTCTAGCTCTGTGGAACACACCGTAAACCGTGTCACTGTGTCATTGGGTTTTATATTTTGGCACCAGTTCCCGTGGTGTTGAAATATTGGAAATGTTGGCCAACAAAAGTTGTGCCAATCTGTGGCAAGTGTTCTTCGCCACCCTTTTGTCTACCGATACTTTGCAGTGTTTCGTAGTCATTTATCATCTGTAGAATAAGACTTAAGCTGATATATGATGATTGATAAGCCATACGACAGAATAGACAAATAGCATATTGTATAACAACAACAACAACAACAACAACAACAACAACAACAACAACAACAACAACAACAACAACAACAACAACAACAACAACAACAACAACAACAACAACAACAACAACAATAAACAACAACAACAACAACAACAACAATTGGACTGTAATAACGTACTATGATATTATCCAACTTCTATGTTGAACACCGAATTACGAACGAGCTTTGGTATTAGCTATTCAGTATTTAGGCATGTTGCAAATAAAACTTGGATGTTAATTCAAGGTATAATGACACCATGAATATTAATTAGATGAATTTTCATACTGGCATGTGAATACAGGGATTTTAGTCATGAGAGAAACTTCAGAAACAGATCAATATTATTCCATAAGCAAACAGAGCAGACCCAGATCAGACATCTACTATAGGAACCGTTTGATCTTAGTCTATCCTGTTTGAACATGCGTGAAATGACGTTTATATGAAGGGAAGGGTTAAAACAAAATGAAACAAACAGCTAGTGACGAGGAGTTGGAGAATGGTTACAATCAAGAAATAATAGTTTTACACTTTTACTCAAAATGATGTTTAAAAGTTATGTTTGCCAAGCACCAAGCGGTTATTTTATTCATTCTGCTTCTGAAATCGACCCAGACTGTTTGCGAACGTCTAGTCTTGTGGGAAAACGCCGCACAAGCATGCCACTTAACAAAATACATTACATGAATACGTGCTGAATAAAATATCGTTTAATAATTTATTGGCGACCATGCACAGACATCAATAAATTAAGGTATATTGGTAAAGGCCGTCGTATTTGCTTTCCTCTACTAAATAGGGTCATTTTCAAAACGTTGTAACCATGTACATACCATATACATATAATGACATTTGTTTACACTGTTGGTGTATTTATGATAATACTTGTACACAGTTATACTTGTACACAGTTGTACGTGTACACAGTTATACTTGTACACAGTTGTACTTGTACACAGTTGTACTTGTACACAGTTGTACTTAACTTTTCTTCATGAAATAATTAGCAAAAGCACCAGGATTGGTGTCTCTTTATTTAACACCGCACTTCATAGAACCACCTTTTGATACATTTGCAAACAGATTATACAAAGTCTGGTCAGAGTCTGCTCTGTTTGCATATGGCATTAGATAGAGCTGTTTCTTCAGATTCTGTCCTCGTAGTGTGATTATAGAAAATGAGTTAATTAATATCCATGATGTAATTATTTTTTGCATGAATATTCATAGAGTAAAGGGTTAAAATGCTTCATATGAACTGGTGTTTTCAAAAAGAACTTAAAGGTAGACACGAGACCTTGATTGCAAAATTACTTAATAAATTACATTCACAAAATCCCTAACCATTCCAAAATATTACCATCACCACTACACATTCCATTTTAAAATCTAAGGTTTTTTGACTATTTAATTTTTGTATCGGCCATAAATTCAAGGGTAAGGGTAGGGTAGGGTAGGGTAGGGTAGGGTAGGGCAGGGGACCTGGTGGGACACTCACACCTGTTATATAGGCATATTAGCTAGTTTCGCGACAGAGGCTTGACAGAGCCAAAATTAAATAGTGAATTATTAATATATAAATAGTTTTACAATCAAATTTAAAGTGACATTGTCGCAATAGTAATAGTTTAGCATGAGTTGTGTGACTATAATTAATTAAGTAATTGTTCAACATCAAATCCGATATCTGCCTTTATAGAGAAATGGCTTCTAGTTCATTCATAATTAAACTCGGGGTCTCTAAGCAGTTTGCAAATTTTATAATATTCACCACTAACTCTGTCACTGCCAGTATGTGATCACCTATATTCACCACCAACTCTTTCACTGCCAGTATGTGATCACCTATGCAAACTGTTTGGATCCAGATGAGACAGTAGGGTATTCGATGTATCACCAGGCCCAAACTGTTTGGATCCAGATGAGACAGTAGGGTATTCGATGTATAACCAGGCCCAAACTGTTTGGATCCAGATGAGACAGTAGGGTATTCGATGTATCACCAGGCCCGAACTGTTTGTCTCTGTAGTCATGAATTTTTTAATGAAAACGGGAGCAAATTAGAAAATACAGCAGATGTTGTTATCGACAGTATGTGGCAGTGAAACACTTAAATTGAATCTGTATTCATAAATTGGATATTTGTATAACAAATTCATACAAATAAAGTGTTTATATTTGCCACATTTCGACACCAGACAAAATACAAATCCTTTTATATTCTCTGGAAAAAAGCCAATAGGGAGTTAGCGGAATTTCAGAAAGTCAATACTTTGCCAAGTGATACCCCAAGGGGATTTTGTACCAGAAAAATATCCACTCTTCTCCTAATCGACCACGCAAAAATACTTCTTAATCTGGGTCTTTAACCGTCTGCCCCATAGCGACACATTTTTACACCTTTGTAAACAGAATAGACCGAGATCAGATAAATCTTGTAGGAACAGTCTGATCAAAGTTTTTTCAGTTTGCTTTTGAAAGTATATACATTGTACTGTAGATTCCAACATGGCCATAAAATCGTGTCACGGTTCTTCTCTAGTAACGAAAGAACTCAACAACATTAACTTATCGTAAAACCCCACTAAGCCGACGTCCAAGCTCATATATAGTATCTGTGCCGGTATTTAAGACACGCGGCAGCTTAATGCAGTTTGAAAGCCATACAGAAAAGGAGTTTTCCGTATGACTTTCACCGTGCATTGAGCAGTCACTTGCCTAAACAGACCTGTATTCTATAATATTCTTATGAAAATACTGGGTTACAGGGATGGAAACATAATAATATATATGATATTGTTTCTATTTCAGTTTATGTCAAGAATATCCGACGACCTGAGGACAAGGTGTACCTAGTGCACTCTGTGGAGATCAACAGTGTTCTCCACTCAACACAGTGGTACAGCTGTAAGTAGCAAACTTGTTTCCTCACTAGGTTAGATTTGGATGAGAACTGCATATCACTCGTATAACCGGTCTGAACAAAAACCATGTCTGCTCGAATTTTCATCTTGTGCAATTTTGATTTTTTTCCGTTTGGACCAAGTTTCGTCCAAGTGTCACGTAGCTTGGATGCTGATGAGACATCCAGTTTGAACCGGTTCCAAGCTGTTTGTATGCGAGTCAGACCGGTTCCAAGCTGTTTGTATGCGAGTCAGACCCGTTCCAAGCTGTTTGTATGCGAGTCAGGTCGCTGACCGGTTCCAAGCTGTCTGTATGCGAGTCAGACCGGTTCCAAGATGTGTGTATGCGAGTCAGGTCGCGGATAGTGAGATACGGATGAACACAGATCTTTATGTTCATGTGCTTGCTAAACTTGGTAGATATACATAAACATTCGTTTATTATCCCCGCTGAAGGCACATAGCTGTATTTCATGTCCAAACGCTCGTTTATTATCCCCGCTGAAGGCACATAGATGTATTTTATGTCCAAACGTTCGTTTATTATCCCCGCTGAAGGCACATAGATGTATTTTATGTCCAAACGTTCGTTTATTATCCCCGCTGAAGGCACATAGATGTATATTATGTCCAAACGTTCGTTTATTATCCCCGCTGAAGGCACATAGATGTATTTTATGTTCAAACGTTCGTTTATTATCCCCGCTGAAGGCACATAGATATATGTTATGTTCAAACATTCGTTTATTATCCCCGCTGAAGGCGGCGGGATATAGTGTTTGCGTTGTCCGTGCGTCCCGGAGTCATATCTCAGTAACGGTTTGGAGTTTTTTCTAATGAAACGTTGTGTAGGTTAGTAGCATTTAAGGAAATGCGGACTTGCATGTATCACTCACATTGATATTGGAACACCAAAAACGGTTTTGTCCGTCCGGAATCATGTCTCAGAAAAGGTTTGGAGTTTTTCTATGAAACGTTGTGTAAGTGTTTGGTACTATAAGAAAATGCGGCCCTACAAGTTTCACTCACATTGGCCTTGGAACACCCGACTTTTACCATTGTTATGGCCCATTGTTTGCCAAAAACTTTAAAACTTTTTTGTTTGTTCGGAGTCATTAGTTATCTTTGGAGTTTTCAATGGAACTTTGTGTGAAGGGTTTAATTGGTTAATAGGGTAGGGAAATGTGACCTTGCAAATATCACTCACATTGACCGTGGAACATTAGAGTTATGGCATTTTGTTTTCCGAAAACCTAACCTTTTTGTCCGTCCGGAATCGTTTCTCATGAACCGGTATAGAGTTTTCCATAAACCACTGTGTAAGTGTTGAGTACTATAAGGGAATGCACTCTATTCAGTATCAGTCATATTGACTTTGGATCACCAGAGTGATGGCCCCTGGGGAATGCACTCTATTCAGTATCAGTCATATTGACTTTGGATCACCAGAGTGATGGCCCCTGGGGAATGCACTCTATTCAGTATCAGTCATATTGACTTTGGATCACCAGAGTGATGGCCCCTGGGGAATGCACTCTATTCAGTATCAGTCATATTGACTTTGGATCACCAGAGTGATGGCCCCTGGGGAATGCACTCTATTCAGTATCAGTCATATTGACTTTGGATCACCAGAGTGATGGCCCCTGGGGAATGCACTCTATTCAGTATCAGTCATATTGACTTTGGATCACCAGAGTGATGGCCCCTGGGGAATGCACTCTATTCAGTATCAGTCATATTGACTTTGGATCACCAGAGTGATGGCCCCTGGGGAATGCACTCTATTCAGTATCAGTCATATTGACTTTGGATCACCAGAGTGATGGTCCCTGGGGAATGCACTCTATTCAGTATCAGTCATATTGACTTTGGATCACCAGAGTGATGGCCCCTGGTTTTCAGAAGCGTTTTACTATTTATTGAATTATTGTACATGGACGGTTTGTTCCAAAGAGATGTCACTGTAAGTTTTAACTCTTTACCACAGTGCATTGTTACGCCTTGGCAATAGGGTAGACCCAGATCTGATTCTGCAGATTTTGCAATACCCGGAAAGTCCTTGTCTCATATACCACGGTAGAAATTTAGATAATTAATATCGCTATGCACACAGTATTGTAATTGGAAGTCGAATTGTCCATAAGCATAATCTTCGTTTTGATGAAAGTTAACCATATACCGATAAATATGTACAACACTAATCCATAAAACGGTTCTTTACTGGAACCATGTTATTTGGGTCTACATTAGCATTTGGTTTGAGGTGCTAGACATATGTTTGATACACCGTATGCAATAAAGCCATCTGGACCCCGGACGTTCGAATGTGTATAAATACCGGTCATTAAGACAGGTGGCAGCTTAGTAATGCAGGGCGAAAACCATGATGAAAACTTCACTATGAGATCATGAATTTCAGTACTTCTTGTTCTGAAAAATGAATACCGCTTAAGCCGATGCTAGGGGGCGTGAGCAGTGTTGCACTTTCAATTATTGTTCATGAACAGACTCAATAAAACCGAGACTGCAATTTTCTCTTTTTGTGTTGCAATTTTTGCCCTCGGGGGATCCCCTCCCTTCAGAATTTATTTCTTCATGATTTTGCCCCTGAAATAAGTAGCCACACAACCTTAATTCTTCCATATTAAAATTCCGGTTTAGAAGTGTTTTACTAAACTCTGGTTTATTCCCTGAAGACCCTCTCACCCTTCATCCCATGAATATTCATTTAAGAATATTGACATCGTGAATATTTTGGCTATGATTTCAAATGAACACATGGATTTTGTATAACTATATACAGTATAACCTCTCTTAACCGGAATTCTAGTAGATAAGAATTTAGATACTTTTAGGCAGGTGGCTGCTTAATGCAGAGTGAAAGTCATGCAGAAAGCTAGCTTTCTGCATGACTTTCACCCTGCATTAAGCTGCCACCTGTCTCCAAGACCGATATTCATACTAAATTTAACGGCCGGTTAAGAGAGGTTTTACTGTATATATTATTCCAAAAACAAACAGACTAGACCATGATCAGCTGCCTCATGCAGAAGCTGTATTGCTGTCTGGTCTGGGTATTCTCTGTTTTCAAGCACAGGGGTATATACCACTTCATGACAGTCTATATATTCTATACAATAAACAAGGGTTCTAACTGACAGAACGAACACCCATGTACCTCAAGTACAAACAAGTCTGTAACTCTTACATTTTATATTATAATTTCGTAATTCTTTCGGCTAGTGAAAGTTAAGATATTTCACTACCAAGTAAGTATACTCTTCTGACGGTATCAAATATATTATTATAAATCCAACAATGATTTTCTCAAATGTTTACGTGTTTTCTGGGCCATTGACAAGCGTTCGTTCACCCCGGTCTCACCCTATCACAGCGATAACCTGACCATATGCAGTTCAAAAGATGGCATGATTCAATAAAACGACTCGATTCTATCACCGATCTCCATCTTTTTAGTCCCCAGCATCAAAAGAATAATGTAAAACTAGTGAGTTTTGTCAGTTAGCTTCAAGTTTTCCTTCGTCCATCCAATGAAATGGCTCCATTCATATTTATTGCAAAATGGCACCATCCGAAATAGAAACATATCGACAGACGGAAAGGCCGCTGTTGCTAGTTGCTTACTTATTTAGAGGACAAAACAAATGGAGAATGGTGATATAATTTGGTTCTTTAATTGAACCACGCCCTCTTTTGAACTACAAATCGCTAGGTTATTGCTGTGATATAGTGAGACCGGGATGAAAGAACGTTTGTCAATGACCCAGAAAACACGTGAAATTTTGAGAAAATCATTGTTGGATTGATAATGTTGCGTAAGTTATCGTCAGAAGATTATATTTATTTGATAGTAAAATATATTGACTTTCAATAGCCGAAAGGATTACGAAATTATCATTGAAATTGCAAGAGTTACATTCACAATTGTACTTGTGGTACACGAATGTCCGGTCTGCTAGTTGGAACCCTTGTACATATAGACCCCTCATGAAGCGGTACAGACCCCTGTGTTTTCAAGGGCATTATGTGGCGCATATATATATATATATATAAGGCCTTGTCAAGAGAACATACAGAAAGATGCAAATTAATTCAACCGGTAGAAGTGTAAGCTCTGATAGACTGTCTATATAAGCAGGGATTGAAAGCTTTCCTATTGGGAATCTGGATTTCCTTGTTCTATATTTACAGTCTACAGGTTTGCTAGGCGGAGTTGCCGTATTCTACTGGTTGAATTGTTAGAGTATTACGTGGTCATCTGTGAATATATATCTCAACACTATCAATCTAATCTTATCACAGTAGCATCTCCTCGGAGATCCCACGTTGAAAGTGCGCTGTAGAATTGTATCTATTTATCTCCCTTTAACTATACCTTCTACAATTCGTGTATCATTCGTGATCCAGCGACTTTCTGATCGATCTAAGTGATGGTATGTCATTGATATTAAAAGGAAACCTTAAATAAGACCTTGTCAAGAGAACATACAGAAAGATGCAAATTAATTCAACCGGTAGAAGTGTAAGCTCTGATAGACTATCTATATAAGCAGGGATTGAAAGCTTTCCTATTGGGGATCTGGATTTCCTTGTTCTATATTTACAGTCTACAAGTTTGCTAGGCGGAGTTGCCGTATTCTACTGGTTGAATTGTTAGAGTATTACGTGGTCATCTGTGAATATTATATATGTAGTAAAAGTTGATTTTTTCAATATGCTGTCTTGTTTTAGCACCATACACATTCGACAAAGATGTCTTGATGAAGCTACTGGAGGATGAGAAGGACAAGATACGACACAAGTTGGAGGCCTATGCCACGCTGCTGAAAGATGCCGGGGTAAGCCTGGGCGAGAATATAACAGTAACCCTTAGCCTGCTGAAAAAATTAACTTGTGGTCAGATTCTGATCTGCTACACTTGTTACTTACTTTTAATAATTCAAAAAGTTTGGATGTTGGTGAGACACCGAGCTCTAGTTTCTCATATCCAAGCTGTTTGTCTCGTATCTCATATCCAAGCTGTTTGTCTCGTATCTCATATCCAAGCTGTTTGTCTCGTATCTCATATCCAAGCTGTTTGTCTCGTGTCTCATATCCAAGCTGTTTGTCTCGTATCTCATATCCAAGCTGTTTGTCTCGTATCTCATATCCAAACTGTTTGTCTCGTGTCTTATACCCAAGCTGTTTGCGCTGGTTTGTTAGCTAGTGCCAGTGAGGTCGCTTTTAGTAGGCAAAGCGTTTACTCTCTGGTGTTAGTTTTGGCAAACTCTCCATATTGAAATGTGGGACCCATCCTGTTATCATTTGAAAGTTCATTTGAGAGTTGTGCATTATTTTCATCCTGCATGAAGCTAATACCTGTCTGAAAGATCCACATTAGAATTGGTCGTAATAGAATTTGTTTTAACATATATGACAGTTTGGCGCGGGTTTTTAGAGCCATGCAAACTTTGGTAATGACACAGATCTGAGATACGATAAAACCATTCTAAACCGGAATGTCCTCTTAGTATCAGTGCAGGTGGCATCTTAATGCAGGGTGAAGTGATGCACATTGAACTTTCTGCATGTAAGTCCATCCTGCATTAAGCAGCCCCTTGCCTAAATAGACCTAATTTCCTCTTTACAAAACGTCCTATTTAAGTTTTAATACGTGAGCGAATTTTCATCTCTTTATCAAACATTAGGGAAAAAAAGCTCTAATTAAATAAATATAAATTAGAACATGTGGAGGTTATTTATTCTTGGTGACTTCATATTTTAAACCATTTAGAGATACGAATGTCTGTTTCGATGTCGGCTAGTTCTGAACATACTTTGGTGACTTAGGAATGAAGACACGCACATTAGCCTACTAAATCTATTGCCTTTTGGAATATGTACCATGGGTATATATATAGAGTGTTACGTGACGAAATGATTGTATCCCTTAGATTCGCTTATATGTAAAAAAAATATGTAATAGTATACCCTGTACCTTATAGATACGTCTCTTAACGTATTTGCAAACAGAATAGACACAGGTCAGACTGCTCTTGTAGGAGCCATCTGGCCAGGGTCTGCTGTTTGCTTTTAGATTTACATAGATCCAATTTTACAGTTCATGCCATATCCATAAAACTCTGTGTGCATATAATGTTATACAACTTCAGATACTAAATATCCATGATGCAATTATCACTTAAGAGTTAAGGTAAAATGTGACCGGCAGAGTTAATTAAAATCATGTCCTTTATCACATTGAAACCATTATGTTTACTTTCAGGAGTGTAAGATCTTTGAGCAGGTTTACAGCTTTACCTGATACTGACACGTTTTCATGCCCTTTCGGACAGAGTAGGCCAGACCAGATGGCTCTGTAGGAGTCGTCTGATCAGGGTCTGCTCTGTTTGACTGTAAAATATCTCGGACTCTAGTCGATTACATCGTTTAGTGCCTCAGTAGAATCAGATGTATATAATTCGATAAGTAAAACAGAACAGATGGAGCAGAGCAGATCTATAAGAGTCTTCTAACGTGTGTACTCTTAGCTTGAATATAATAATGAAATAAGGTAAAGGATTAAATGTGTACACGCTAGCGGCCAGTTGTGATAACACCTATGTGCAAACAGTTTGGATCCAGATGAGACGCCGAGTGACTATACTTCTCATTAGGATCGCAGCTGTTTGACACCAGGTCATCAGTCTCTCTGAAGCCTACACAAATCCAGGGCAAATCTAAGTAAAACTTGCATCAGATAACAGTTTTCGCAAATATCTTCAAGCACGAGGAGGGTTAATGGTGTTAGTATTGTTTCAGGTTGACGGTACAGTGAAAAGTATCCATGCCGAATCTCCAGGCGAGGGTATTGTGAAAGCCGCTCTGGAGATCGACGCGAGCCTGGTGGTCGTGGGCACGCGCGGGCTCGGCAAACTCCGTCGCACGTTCATGGGCAGCGTGAGCGACTATGTACTGCACCACGCTCACGTGCCCGTCTTGGTGTGCAGACACGAGGACACAAAACAATCAAAGGGTCATTAGCAATCAAAATAGCACAGAGTCCTCATTTTAATGACATCATAATATAAATATAAATACATGTACCATCAACCAACAGGGACATGAACTTACGGACATTTTCAAACCGAGTACAGCGGCCTTTTAGAGTTTTCCCTGCCACATGTTGTCGTCTGCAAAACTTTCCGTCGACTACTATTTAGTCTTTTTAAAATGTCTTCCCGTTTCTTAAAAAAAACGATCTTCACAGTATCAAATAATTTAGAAACTGATGAGACTCTGTGTTACTCGGCTTCATATCGGGATCCAAACTGTTTGCTTAAGAATCACATGATCGCCAATAGCAGGGAAAAAAGTAAATAAAACACATTGGTATCTTTTACTGCAGATGGTATCTTGGTGTTATGTGTGGGCTATCTGCATTAAGCTACATTCATTCTACATTCAGCTACCATTCAGCTAACTTCTTTCAATTGCCTGCTGTGGCGAGGGTTGACTGTGTAGACACAGAATATGACACACGCTCAGTAATTGGGAGTCGAGGCAGGGTTTGTAATATATATCGAGCAGGTAACTCTTCCTTCCAAGGCCCACAGATGTCCATCAGTATGTAGAAAAAGGACAATGGTCAAAACATAAGGAAAAACAGTGTTAAAAAGGCGTTGATTCACGCGTATTTGAGGACGATATTTTCACATTCTTTTTTTAATTTCAGTTACTTTCTCTTCCATATTCTTGGTATTTTAATAACTTTGTTAATTTGACCCATTACTTGATAGCCTCGCCCTCTTGCCTCTGCAAACATAGTAGACCCAGATCAGACAGCTTATGTAGGAACTGTCTGCTCAGGGTCTGCTCTGGCTGGTAGATATTACAAATCCAATGTTTCTGCTTGATGCCATGGTAATGAATTTACCTGGCAATACTGTTAGCAGGCTAAGGGTTAGACTGTATGTACTGGTAGCTGATTACTGAATGGTTCACCGGGACCATGTGCGTACCGATACACTTTATAGAGACCTTTGTTAGTGAGAACCACAGTCTGAAAGCTGCATGTAAAACGTCCAACCACTGAACTATATTATGTTAGATTATGTGCCACGAGACTGGTTTTTTTGTATTAAGAAATATTTAGTCGGAATTTAGTTAGCCTATATTATTTAGTTTTGTTTTATCAGATGTATATACTCTTCACAAGTGGGGGAGAAAACTGATTTCTTATAACACCGTGCTGTTTCATATGTAAGTCCATCATATGTAAGTATGTACAGACAGGTCCGTTTTACAAGGTGCTAAGGTTCGTATTAGTGTTCGTAGTATATCAGTGAATGTGATTATAAATGTGTATACACAACTCATGTATAAGTAATCTCTTTGGTATAGACAAACAGTGACGACCCAGATCAGACGGTTTCTGAAGGAGTTTGGTGGGGTCTTCACTCTTTGCTTTATAAAGGCATACATGTAGTAAGTGAGTTCTTGCAGAGACTACCACTCAACTGTAACTTAATTTGTTTTTACATCTTTGAGCCAAACAACAGAGGCGTACATTGGGTTATTGTCTCGATCAGAACGCGTTCTATAATTAAGAGCGAATTTTAGTTTTATTCATTCTTGAGCAGCATACTTTTAACTTAATGACAATGCAGGTGTACTAGTAGAAATACCAAGAAGTTTACACTTAATATGGTCGTGGCATACACAATACGTTTTGTTGCTCTGAAGGGACAAGCTGTCACGCGTAAACTATTTGAATGCAGCATTTTCAAAGTGGAACTGCCCGTCATTGTTTAAGGAGATCCTTTACGTAGTATGGAAGGGTATAACCTACGAGATAATTATTGAATGACAAACAGTGCTCACCCTCGTCCCATTGCTCCTCTAGGAACCCTCTGATCTGAGTCTACACTGTTTCCAAACTCATTTCCAGCATTCACGGGACTAAATAGTTTTGTTACAAACAACTACCACCTGCTTACCTTTTCAAATGACGGTTTCTTAAATTTCCCCAAAACATGCCAACATGATGCCAAACGGTTTCGATCCTCGAGTTACTCAGCTTATCTAATCGAGGTCTGGTCCATTGTGCTATAATGCGGCGGTATATTTTGTACAGTAAAGCGGCCAATTAATGAATTAATAGTGGAACTTTTAAAGACAGTTGGCTACTTCCTAAAATACCATTATTGAGTAATGGTATTTAGCCTGTACCTACCTTCATATTTCTTTAGCTGTATATTAACCTTCACAAAAAAGTGGGAGAATCATCCTTTCAGCCCTGAAGCACATGCAATGTAATTTGTAAACAGTGTGACCACGATCAGAGCGCTCCTAGAGTGACCCTCTGATCAGGGTCTGCACTGATTGTCACTCAGAATCCTGTTACAAATTATACCCTTTCCCACTGAATAAAATGTACCTCTAAACAGTGACTGGATATTCCCCATTGAACGTGATAATTGAAAGGTTTTATGTGGCCACTTTATAGAGGGTTTAATGTTTAATGTTTGCAGATAGTCGATTTTCCCCTCATATCAAGCTCATTAATGTGCTTGGCGTATTTTCTTGCTTTGTATATAATATAATGGCCTATATTCACCTTCATACATTTAAAGTGGGAGAAATAAATACAAAGGACTCTTAACCCTTTCGATGCCAATGGCGAGAGCGACACTTCAGGATCCAAGATATTTGATGCTCTCACTGTTTCTTGAAATAAATTAAGAAATGAAAAAGTGTAGCAGATGGTAACTATCGCAGCCGCTATTATGTGACAGCGGAAGGGTTGATTGTTAATTATTTCATGTATTAATTTGTATATCCTGTATTTTCACACTCATCCTTTACCTGACAGGGGTGCCTTTTGACGACTTTGTAAATATAGAAGACACAGATCAGACGACTGCTTTTGGAGTCGTCTGATCAGGATATAGGTCTACTTTGTTTGCTTAATGAATAAAATAGATGCTGATTATTCAGCTTCTGTCATAGGCAACACTGCATATGTTCATATTACATTAAGTAATGTAAAGCATATTCATGATGTCATAAGTACTGACATGAACAAGCGTCAGGTAAAGGGTTAATGTTTATAGGCGGAGTCCTGAGAACAAGCTTCCCCCGACTTTGCATGTTGTGTAGACCCTGGCTAGTCTGTGTGTAAAAGTGCTGGAAATGTTAGGACCCCGATCAGGCGTAGTCAAAATTGCACCAAACCCCAATTTGAACAAACGTTAGTTTTACAGCTGGACTAACGAAGCAAATTCATTTTTGAGCTGATCAAATATTTTCAAAGCAAGGGAAGACTGAATTGACAATGTAGACATCGTAGTTAACACGACAGAATGCTTTAACAAACAGTATAGAACCAGATCGGCCGGTTCACGAGTTCATATACCGTTATAAAGATATTTCTTACGTGAGTATTCATGGAGTAAGGAGTTAAAGCAATTCGTGAACTTGGGTTGTCGGGGGCAAGTGATATAGAATATGGATGTGATATTGGTTTGTTGGGGGCAAGTGATATAGAATATGGATGTGATCTTGGTTTGTCGGGGGCAAGTGATATAGAATATGGATGTGATCATGTTAGAGATTAAAGGTTGTACCACATTCTTGTATCGAACTGAAATGTATTCATTGTGTAAATTTACAGAATAAAAATGATTTTCAGATTTGTGTTTGTTGTTGCCATGCCGACCAAACGATGTTGCGTGCGTGTGCATGTTTTATTGCTACCTAAATTATGTTTAACATTTATGTCCACGATCAAATAATCATGGCCTTCTGATTTTGGTGAAAATAGATTCTTAAAATAGCTGACGCCTAAATGAACCATTCTTTCCAAATCAGTGATGCTCTCAATTTACCACGACGGTCAATATCAAATATAGTACAATCAATCTTCAAGAAGTTTGCTAACAGTGCGGATGTATTTACCTACATTATATAATCAATCTATCAGGGAGTTCATGTACAGTAGACCATCTCTAATGCGGCCATTTAATGGGTATGATTTATGCTTTTAAAAGCAGTAAGTTATTTAATGTAGGACGACACTAATATAGAAAGCTCTTGTAGAAGTTGTCTGCTTATTACCCCCTGCCAAAGGCAGATGGATATTATTTTGTGTTTTTTCCGTCCGACCGTCCATCCGTCTTTCCATCTGTCAGTCTGGTTTCCGTCCGATGCCATATCTCTGTAACGGATTGGCAGAATTCAATGTAATTCGACATGAATATTTGTTATTGCTGGGGCATCGTTTCCATGTATTATTTTTCCAGATCACTTGCGGGATTTAGGCGTTATTGCCCCTTTTTACGTAAAATGACATATTTTTCCCGTCCGATGCCATATCTCTGTAACAGATTGACAGAATTCAATGAAACTAGACATGAATATTTGTTATCACTAGAGCGTCGTTCCCATTTATTACTTGCGCAGATCGCTTGTGACATTTTAGGAGTTATTGCCCTTTACATGCAAAAATGACATCCCCCGTCCGATGCGATATATCTGTAACGGATTGATAGAATTCAATGAAACTTGACATGAATATTTGTTATAACTGGGATATCATTCCCATGTATCACTTTTCCAAATTGTTTGCGGCATTTAGGAGTTATTGCCATTTTCTACGCAAAAAAGTGACATTTTTCCGTCCGATGCCATATCTCTGTAACAGATTGACAGGGTTGAATGAAACTCGACATGCATATTTGTTATCACTGGGGCATCGTTCAAATGATTTAATTTTTCAGGTCACTTGTAACTTTAAGAAGTTATTGCCCTTTGATACTCAAAAATCATATATTTCCGTCCAATAACGGATTGACAGAATTCAATGAAACTCAACATGATTGTTTGTTATCATCTTGGCATCGTTCCCATGTATTATTGTTTTAGATGGCATGCGGCTTTTAGGATTTATTCCCCTTTGATACACAAAAATCATATATTCATTGCCTTTATATCCCACTGAAAGCAGAAGGATACTGTATTGTATTAAGTACTTGAATATGCTTTATTCAGCTTTCATATTCAAGCAGTGTCAAGATAAAATAGGCCTTATGAATCAAACAGTTCAGAAACAGATCAGCAACCACGTCACCAATGCAACACCCACTCCGATATGTAATGATTCACTATATCAGAATAAACTGTATAGTATATACAAACTAGAACTAATGCAAAAAGTAGTAGACTGGATCAAATGCTACAGCGGCAGCCAGTCTAGGTCTATACTTTTTAGCTCACCAGAGCACCTTTGTGCTCAGGGTGAGCTTTTGTGATCGCCTGATGTCCGTCGTCCGTCGTCGTTCGTCGTCCGTCGTGCGTCGTCCGTCGTCGGGCGTCAACAATTTCAACCTTTAAAAATCTTCTCCTCTGAATCTACAGGGTTCTCAGCTTTCATCTTTGGTACATAGCATCATATGTAGGTCCTCTACAAAAGTTATATAAATTATGCCCCTGGGGTCAAAATTGGCCCTGCCTCAGGGGTTTTCAGTTTTCAATAGAAACATATAGTGAAAACTTTGAAATTCTTCTTCTCTCAAACTAGAAGGTTCTCAGCTTTTATATTTGGCACATAGCTTCAACTTCAGGTCTTCTACAAAAGTTATATAAATTATGCCCCTAGGGTCAAAATTGGCCCCACCCCAAGGATTGACAGTTTTTTGTAGCTGACTGCTTAAACAGCCCATGGGATCACTATATATGTATAGGAAAAACTTTGAAACTCTTCTTGTCAAAACTACATGTCCCAGAGCTTAGATATTTGTTGTATAGATTAACTTAGCATACCTTTATGAGTTAATATAGTTCTGAGGTTAAAATTGGCCCTGCCCTGTGTATATATACCTTTTCACATCAGAAACTACAGTCTAAAGGTTCTACAGGTTAAAGTTTTCCCCATATTCAGAGATAAGCCAGTGCTTTGATAGGACTAGCTGGCCAGTGGAAGTGTATTGGTAATCACCCTTAGCCTGATCAGTAGAATAGAAATTGTGTTTAGACAAATTACACACACTCATTTTAGATTGAGAAAACTATGTGGATAATACTCAAAATGCAGAAAACTCTTAAAGCTTTTTTTCTCCATATCTATGCCCTGCAGTAAGCTGCCAGCTATCAATATATATCCTATAACTGTATCTGCTGTGAAGTTCAGCTTAATACAAATTCAAGTGTTCTATTGCATCTTGGAGAGCAGTGTCTATTTTTAGCTGGCTATTTTAAGCATACATCTCTCTTTCACACTTTTTGATTACAACTGGATTGCCTCCCTTCTGGATAATGGCAGTTGCAAATTAGATCTGACCTGTAAATAGAACATTTAACCCTTTACTCCATAAATATGCATTTCTTCACCTTTGCAAACAGAGTAGACCCAGATTAGATGGCTCATGTAGTAGCCATCTGATCAATCTGCTGTATTTGCTTATGATATAATATAGTGCAAATTGCATTAAATTATTTTTATTTTATGTACAATATACATGCACTTATAATATGTTTACTTAAGCCTTTCCCTCATATAAATGACTTTTCATGCATTTGCAAACAGAACAGACCCAAATCAGACGGCTCCTATAGCAGCTGTCTGATCAGAGTCTGATCTGCTTGTCAATGGAATTTGAAATATGTTTCTTTACTTTCTAAAATGGCTATACTGTCCCACTTTCCATATTTCATTACAACTATTTTGTCCATGAATATTCACTAGGTATTGAAATTTTGAATAAACACAGAACAGGGAAAGGGTTAAAAGTACATCAATCTTAAAATAAGATATGAATAATAATATGAACTCATGAAGATGTAATGAAAATATCTGAAATTTTGAACATAAGTATAGATTAATTTATTCTTTCTGAATTAAAATTTGCCCCACCCCAGGGCCGGCTAGTTTTCAATAGAAACATGTAGTGAAATCTTTGAAAATCTTCTCTCCTGATTGTCCGGTGAGCGATGTCAGGGCCATTCTGGCCCTCTTGTTTGTAATACAATAAGGCACATTTCCTCTTGCTGTGGCTTATTCAGAATCAAAACATGTACACTAATATTAAAGATTGCCATATAAAGCAGTAATTTGGCCAAATATTCATAAAGTTGGTCAAAATATCTTATTGGTATGTATCATTGGCAAGTAAAACCTAATTGAGCAATCCAGGGCTATCATAGCCCTCATGTTTTAAATTGATTATCTAAAGACCCTCACCATTGTTTGCCGTTTTACTAGGTAATACCTGTGGCAGGGGATATCAATTCTATGAATTTGCTTGTTTTCATTCTGCTATAAACTATCACCTGCTTGGAATAGCCCAATTTTAAACCTCGTTTTTATTTTCGCATTAGAGAGATGTTCGTGTAAATCAACAGCTACTTTTAGTAGAGTACTAAAACAGTTAGAAAAACTGACTCGAATCAATCGTAATGTTTTAACGCCGTTTGGTTTCCCATTCAAGAATGCATGTCAGTACTAATTATACACTTTTCTAGAGAATCTTTAACATTCTTCTCTGAAACTGGTATGCCTAGACCTTAGATATTTGGCATGTAGCATGATCTAATGGTCTTCTACAAAGATTGTTCAAATTATGACCACGGGCCAAAAATGGCCCCGCCCAAGGGCTTATCAGTTTTTCATAGTAAAATCTTTAACATTCTTCTTCTCTGAAACTGTAAGGCCTAGACCTTTGATATTTGGCATGTAGCATGATCTAATGGTCCTCTACAAAGATTGTTCAAATTATGACCCCCGGACCGAAAATGGCCCCGCCCAAGGGCTTATCAGTTTTTCATAGGAAAATCTTTAAACATCTTCTCTAAAACTGTAAGGCCTAGACCTTTGATATTTGGCATGTAACTTTGGCTTGTGGTCCTCTGCCAAGATTGTTCAATTTACGACCATGACCTCTGGGCGAAACCTGGCCCTGGCTTATCAGTTTTTCATGGGAAAAATATATTATTTTTCTCTGAAGCCATAAGGCTTAGACCTTTAATTAATGGCATATTGCTTTGCCTTGTGGTTCTCTACCAAGGTTGTACAAATGATGGCCCCGCCCCTAGTGTATCTCAGGTGAGCGCTTCAGGGCATCATGGCCCACTTGTTTTCTTTAGAAACATATAGTGAAACTTTGAAAATAATCTTCTCGGAAACTGGAATTTTCTCAGCTTTCATATTTGGCAATTCAGTTTTCAATAGAATCATATAGTGAAAACTTTGAAAATCTTCTCCTCTGAAACGGGAAGGTTCTCAGCTTTCATATTTAGCATGTATCATTATGATCAGGTCCTCTACACAAGTTATATAAATTATGCCCCTGGGATCAAATTTTGCCCCGCCTCAGGGGTGGCCAGTTTTCAATAGAAACATATAGCGAAAACTTAGAATATCTTCTCCTCTGAAACTGGAAGGTTGTTATCTTTCATCTTTGGCACATATCATCATGTTCAAGTCCTCTACAAAAGTTCAATAAATTATGCCCGTGCGGTTAAAATTGGCACCGTCCCAGGGATGGCCAGTTTTCTATAGAAACATATAGTGAACACTTTGAAAACCCTCTCCTCTGATTGTCTGGTGAGCGATATCATGGTGATCATGATCCTCTTGTTATGATGACTGAGTGATTATTAATTAGCTGTGTTTTTATAATGACTTGGTGATCATTAATTAGCTGTGTTTTTATAATGACTGGATGATTATTAATTAGCTATGTTTTTATAATGACTTGGTGATTATTAATTAGCTGTGTTTTTATAATGACTGGATGATTATTAATTAGCTGAGGTATTATAATGACTTGATGCCAATTAACTAGTTCAACACCATAGGCCATTATGTATTTGTCTTTGTAGACAGGTTAGATCCAGTGGATCTGCCGAGTCACTTGACAGCTGTTAATTTGCAAGCTTTTTAACACTCCTGCTCTGTTTGTTCTTAAAAATGGGTGAGCTGCACTTTGCGAATTACAGCAGACGACAATTTTATAGACATAAGTTCTGATAAAATCCTCGGAGCATAAGTTCCAACAACTGAATTAATCGATAATTACTTATATTTTGTTTAAGAAAAATCCAATGTAAATATATAACAAAATGAACCGTCAATACACAATATATAACCGTCACTACACAATATATAACCGTCACTACACAATATATAACCGTCACTACACAATATATAACCGTCACTACACAATATATAACCGTCAATACACAATATATAACCGTCAATACACAATATATAACCGTCACTACACAATATATAACCGTCACTACACAATATATAACCGTCACTACACAATATATAACCGTCACTACACAATATATAACCGTCACTACACAATATATAACCGTCAATACACAATATATAACCGTCACTACACAATATATAACCGTCAATACACAATATATAACCGTCACTACACAATATATAACCGTCACTACACAATATATAACCGTCACTACACAATATATAACCGTCAATACACAATATATAACCGTCACTACACAATATATAACCGTCAATACACGATATATAACCGTCAATACACAATTACTTTCAAGCAGCACTTTAACTCTTTGAATGCGGGTCACGTATGTATTTGCATTGGCTAACAGTGTAAACAGTGTAGACCCAGATCAGAGGGCTCTTAGAGAAGTCCTTGATAAGGGTCTGCACCGTTTATCATTCACAATCCTCTATCAAGTTTAAGTGTTCATACTGAGTAAGCTGTATAGTTAAACACTAATGGTGCATTCCACTCTAAACACTCATCGTTGAAAGGATTAAAGAAAAGGAATATATGGTGCAGACGTATTTGGCAAACAATAACCTGAAAACAATTAACAATAGTGTGTCCAGGAAAGGAACTTCCTTGTATCAGACGTGCGTTTGCATAACATATGCACGGATAACAAGTCTCGTATTGCAAGACACTTAATTTTGTGTTAGTTGACAAATCTGGGAGATTCTCTGGGAGAAAGTAACATTAAAAGAGATTTCCCTTGTATTTCGTTTAGAATAATTCATCGCGATTAGGGGGTTAGACTGAAATACTAAATTTATAATAAATAAGTTTGTCCTTGTAGTAGGAAATGATTCGGAAAACATGAGGTACAATAAACCTATCTACAGCGACCGTTAAAGTTAGGTAAGACAGGTGGTACCTTAATGCAGGATGAAAGTTATGCAGAAAGCTCCTCTAGCAGCTTTCTGCATTTATTTCGTCCTGCATTAAGTATCCACATGCTCTTATAGACCTATATATGTATGCACATGCTCTTATAGACCTATATATGTATGCACATGCTCTTATAGACCTATATATATGTATGCACATGCTCTTATAGACCTATATATGTATGCACATGCTCTTATAGACCTATATATGTATCCACATACTCTTATAGACCTATTTATGTATGTACATCCTATTATAGCCATATACTCGTATATGTATGCATACTCTTATTTACCTATATATGTATCCACATGCGTTTATAGACTTATATATGTATCCACATGCTCTTATAGACCTATATATTTATGCACATGCTCTTATAGACCTATATATATGTATGCACATGAATTTATAGACCTATATATTTATGCACATGCTCTTATAGACCTATATATGTATGCAATACTCTTATTTACCTATATATTTATGCACATGCTGTTATAGACCTATATATGTATCCACATACTCTTATAGACCTATTTATGTATGTACATCCTATTATAGCCATATACGAGTATATGTATGCACATGCTCTTATATACCTATATATGTATGCACATGCTCTTATAGACCTATATATGTATACACATGCTTTTATAGACCTATATATGTATGCACATGATTTTATAGACCTATATATGTATGTACATTCTCTTATAGACATATATAGGTATGTACGTGCTCTTATAGACCTTTATATGTATGCAATGCACATGATTTTATAGACCTATATATGTATACAATGCTCTTATAGACCTATATATTATATGCACATGATTTTATAGACCTATATATGTATGTCCAATATGGTCGCTTAAAGCAGCTTCTGCTGTATTTGTACAAATGTATTTAATCATTATTTGAACGAGATGATAATGGACAAACAACATAATATATTTTCAAACATTTTAACGAATTCTTCGAAAGAAACTTCTGCAAGACGTAATTGAAACAGAAAACGCACGTGATTGCAACTATTAGTTTAGTAACGTGTTGTAATTGAAGAGGGAATTGGCTTGCAATGCTCGATATTCTTTCGAACTTGCACTTTCCAGTGTTGTTAAAATGTATCAACATGATGATTAATGTGATATTTCTACTGTATTTGACACTCAAAGGCAAAACACGCACTCCGGAGAATTGTGAGAATACATTTAATATTTTGTTAAAGTATTTACAAACTCAAGGCGTCGCGAATCAAGCCATATTGTGCATCCGATAGAAAATTAACCTTTAGCCTGCTGAGCAAATTATTTTTACAGAATTTTCACCCACTACATTTTCAAAATTCTAGCTATAAACAGTTAGTCTACCCAAATACTATCAGGGTGTCAAACAGTTTGGGTCCTGGTGAGATGCAGAATTACTCGGCGCCTCGTCTGGATCCAAACTGTTTGCATAGGTATTCACTCATCTGCCCATAACAGGCTAAAGGGTTAACATGACGAAAATGTCCATGTTAATTTTCATGTATTGGGCATCTTAAATTTTCTCCATACCGTAATTAAATTTGTGAAAATCATTTCAACCAGTTTTGATCCAAACTTAAAGCTTGAGAGAGAAATGCAAATCAAGACCTTGAGAAGAAAGTACTATGTGTTCAATGGTTGACAAACATGTTATATAATATAAATAACTTTATTCAAATCCAAAAGGCCATCGGCCCATGAGGAAGTGTATACATAGTATACACATTAAACATATATTCAAAACTATAACTGACAAAACTATAACTGACAAAACTACAACTGACATAACAATACATAAAAACATCAGTAATGTAATTGTTTTCCGGAGAAGGTTGCTAAAACCAAGGGTACATTAATAGGGCTTCTAAATGTTTGAGATAAGACAAGTGCATCTTTACAATGTGCTTGCCATCATATTGTGACTAGAGTTACACTACAAGAAAAGCATTGATGTAAACATCAAAGCGCGCCATTATAAAGAACAGCCATGCTGGTGTATATATAACGCTACTAATTGCCAGTGTTCTCTTGTCCACTGAGTGTCAGTGTTTTCTTGTCCACTGAGTGCCAGTATTCTCTATTCCACTGAGTGCCAGTGTTCTCTTGTCCACTGAGTGTCAGTGTTTTCTTGTCCACTGAGTACTAGTGTTCTCTTGTCCGCTGAGTGCCAGTGTTCTCCCGTCCACTGAGTGCCAGTGTTCTCTTGTCCACTGGTTGTCAATGTTCTTTTGTCCACTGAGTGTCAGTGTTATCTAGTCCACTGAGTGCCAGTGTTCTCTTGCCCGCTGGTTGTCAGTGTTCTCTTGTCCACTGAATGCCAATGTTCTCTTTTCCACTGAGTGCCAGTGTTTTCTTGTCCGCTGAGTGCCAGTGTTCTCTTGTCCACTGAGTGCCAGTGTTCTCTTGTCCACTGAGTGCCAGTGTTCTCTTGTCCGCTGGTTGTCAGTGTTCTCTTGTCCACTGAGTGCCAGTGTTCTCTTGTTCGCTGATTACCCGTGTTCTCTTGTCCTCCGGTTACCAGTGTTCTCTAGTCCTCCGGTTGTCAGTGTTCTCTTGTTCACCGATTACAAGTGTTCTGGTGTCCGCTGACAGCAAGAGTTGCCTCATAACTGTGACATCTTTTGTTACCCTCTCTCCGATAATGGCAAATGTATTGAATACGCTTAAATAATTTGTTTACAGTCCGTGGGTGTACAAATGATTTCGAAAGGATCTAACTCTTGGCAAGCCACGTAATTTGCTGTGTCTACACACACTGTCGCATGCTACAAAATCTGAAATATGTTTTCTCTATCGCTTGACCTAAAATAAAAATAAAATGATTCTGATGAAGATATACGACTCCTCATCTGGATTCAAACTTTGTATCGGTTATCTCGACTTCATCGCTAGCGTGTAAATACACGTAATAAAATGACATAACGGAAACTACATTGGGAAATACAAATGCTGGGCATTTTGATGGATACACATACTTTTCCAGTCGGCTTCTTATTAATTTATTGTAAGCGAACTACAGTTAAACCTCTCTATAACGGCCACCAACGTGTGTTAATTAGTTGGTATTTTAGGGCAGGTGGTTGCTAGCAGCAAGGTGGGAGTAAAACAGAACGCTCATATAGGAGCGTTCTGTTTTACTTTCTCCTTACTTTAAGCAGCCACCTGCCTTTGACACAAAATACTTGATGTAATTTAGTGGCCGTTAAAGAGAGGTTTTACTGTATATTTATTATACTTTACCTTTCTAGATGTCAGGGGGACGCAACATGGTGTCTGGTATTTTGTAATTAAATTTTTGTAGTAAGCTAATATGATATTTCATATTTCAAACGGCAATTATAGATGCAGCAAAAGTGTCCAATGTTTTAATATACCAGTAGAAATGTCTGCCTAACTCCTTACCTCCTGGGTATTTATACAAAGAATGCCCCACTTAATGAATATACATTCACTGTTGGTATTTTATATTAATTTATAATGATCACTAAACATATATAGGAAATTTGATCTTGACAGAAATTGAGGAATCAAATCTGTCTGTATTATGCCACAAGAACCGTCTGATCTGTGTCTATCCTGTTCATGCGTGAACATGCGTCATTATCAGGTACAGGGTTAAGTAGATATTTGTAATTATCATTGTTTAATTAGATTACGTCATTGAAGTCTGTCTCGTCATGCTATCTAATAAACTGTTATCCTACTCTTACACAATACTGTTAAACCTCGTTTGTCCGATATTTAGTAAAGAAGAATTTAGAACACTTAAGCAGGTTACCGCTTAATACATGGTCAAGTTCACACAGAAAGCTCACAGGGGAAATATATGCATGACTTTCACTCCGCATTAAGCTGTCATAAAGACCTATAATGTTATTTGTTTCAGAGTTTTAATAATCGAGGTTTTACTGCATTTCATTTTCAAAATAATGCAGTTCCAAGAATTTCTGAATACATTGCTCCAGGTGATAAACCAGTGTTCTTAAATGGTAAATATTGATCGTATAGTCTGTATTTCTTCAACTATCTAAAATCGTTTAGAAATTCGGTAGAGAGTATGTGGTACATACGGTTATTTTACATAACACATTTATTAGACCAGATCTCTGTTTTTGCATTTTTACACAATGTGTTACCTTGAAATTAGAAATTATAGTTTTCCTGCAGTGCAGTGTATGGGCATATCACCCCTTGTGAATCCTATAAACAGTTCACACGTACTCAGTGCAGTGTATGGGCATATCACCCCTTGTGAATCCTATAAACAGTTCACACGTACTCAGTGCAGTGTATGGGCATATCACCCCTTGTGAATCCTATAAACAGTTCACACGTACTCAGTGCAGTGTATGGGCATATCACCCCTTGTGAATCCTATAAACAGTTCACACGTACTCAGTGCAGTGTATGGGCATATCACCCCTTGTGAATCCTATAAACAGTTCACACGTACTCAGTGCAGTGTATGGGCATATCACCCCTTGTGAATCCTATAAACAGTTCACACGTACTCAGTGCAGTGTACGGGCATATCACCCTTTGTGAATCCTATAAACAGTTCACACGTACTCAGTGCAGTGTATGGGCATATCACCCCTTGTGAATCCTATAAACAGTTCACACGTACTCAGTGCAGTGTATGGGCATATCACCCCTTGTGAATCCTATAAACAGTTCACACGTACTCAGTGCAGTGTATGGGTATATCACCCCTTGTGAATCCTATAAACAGTTCACACGTACTCAGTGCAGTGTATGGGCATATCACCCTTTGTGAATCCTATAAACAGTTCACACGTACTCAGTGCAGTGTATGGGCATGTCGCCCTTTGTGAATCCTATAAACAGTTCACACGTACTCAGTGCAGTGTATGGGCATGTCGCCATTTGTGAATCCTATAAACAGTTCACACGTACTCAGTGCAGTGTATGGGCATGTCACCCTTTGTGAATCCTATAAACAGTTCACACGTACTCAGTGCAGTGTACGGACATATCACCCTTTGTGAATCCTATAAACAGTTCACACGTACTCAGTGCAGTGTATGGGCATGTCGCCCTTTGTGAATCCTATAAACAGTTCACACGTACTCAGTGCAGTGTACGGGCATATCACCCTTTGTGAATCCTATAAACAGTTCACACGTACTCAGTGCAGTGTACGGGCATATCACCCTTTGTGAATCCTATAAACAGTTCACACGTACTCAGTGCAGTGTATGGGCATGTCGCCCTTTGTGAATCCTATAAACAGTTCACACGTACTCAGTGCAGTGTATGGGCATATCACCCTTTGTGAATCCTATAAACAGTTCACACGTACTCAGTGCAGTGTATGGGCATGTCGCCCTTTGTGAATCCTATAAACAGTTCACACGTACTCAGTGCAGTGTATGGGCATATCACCCTTTGTGAATCCTATAAACAGTTCACACGTACTCAGTGCAGTGTATGGGCATATCACCATTTGTGAATCCTATAAACAGTTCACACGTACTCAGTGCAGTGTATGGGCATGTCGCCCTTTGTGAATCCTATAAACAGTTCACACGTACTCAGTGCAGTGTATGGGCATGTCGCCCTTTGTGAATCCTATAAACATTTCACTCGTACTAATTTAGTTAATAAGTAAGCTGCACATGGCGTATCTTACGGAGTTACTCTGTGAATTTTTTTTATCTATATCAAGGATAGCCCGATTTAACTTTTATGGGTTTGCCTACTTACTTGAAATAAATAATCAGCTTTCAAACAGAATTCTGATTACCATCTGAGTCTCCTATATTCTGAAATGCTTGAAATCTTAAATTCAGAATGTTTGAAAAGGTTAGAAACGTCGCAATTTGAATTACTGGGGTTCAACAATTTAGCCCTGTCTCTCTCATAGTAGTCTAACAGTTCCGTTGAGCCACATAGATCGCAAACTCTTCAAGAATAAACCCAAACAATATGTAACCCTTTACTGCACGAATATTTATGTAAGAAACTGTGATGTCATGCATACTGGTTAGATACATTTATATAACGGCGTATGAAATACCATATTAGATAATGTAGAATCAAATCTTTATTATTCCGTAATCAAACAGAACAGACCCTGATCAGACGGCTCCTAAAAGAGCCGTCTGATCTGAGTCTACTCTGTTTGCAAGTGCCCTAAAATGCGTACCTATGGGTTTAAAGGTTAAAGGGGAAGTCCCTACATTCGACGCGGTTCAAAAATACCTAAATTATACGAAACTCATTTGTTTACTAGCTGAAAAGTAGAATACTACAAGAAAACCTATAAAATAAACGTTGGAAATGACAAAACATTCATATGTTTGATATCGAAGATTCCGATTTTATTCCCCGATTATGTTTCATTATAGATGTTTCAGATTTATTCGGGTTGGGTTTTAGTTTCGTATATGTTCGCGCTAGTCGCGTCTCTCCGACCACTTCAAAGGAAAGCTGTTACGTAAACAATGTAGGGATCGAGTGATCATCGGCAAAACGCGGAAAATTTGAACGGAAAAGGTCGATAATACTTTGTTGTAGAACAAAAATTATACGTATTGATGAAGTCGGTTTATTTTGTATCACAGGGGCATTTTTCGATATAAGTTCAAATTGATAATCTTCATAATAATGATTGAGCATAACAAATACGCAGTTTATGACATTATTGAAAATATGCGTTCATTGTAGGGACTTCCTCTTTAAACAAAACCCAGACTTTCAACTAACAATTCGTTTATATCACAAATATTCACGGCTGTTATTGATTATTTGTATTAGTACACACAGATCAAACTGCTGGTATGTAAGGCGGACAATCGAAATAATGCAACGGCCACATAAGGCAGATTTTCATATTTTGTTTTGTAAATTAACATACAAAAGTTATAGAATAGCAATATTTGCTTATTGGCTTCAAAATTCATCATAGATTTGTTATCTTGCTGGTACCAATACAGACCATTTGCTGGTACCAATACAGACCACTTGCTGGTACTAATACAGACCACTTGCTGGTACCAATACAGACCACTTGCTGGTACTAATACAGATCACTTTGCATAACCTCGATACAATACACATATTGTCATCATGCTACCTGGTGTATATGATAGAGATAGTTCCATACGGGAGCCAGTTAACCTTACTTTTTGTATATGGTAGAGCTTGTTCCATGTTGGAGCCAGTTAACCTTACCTCTTGTATATGGTAGAGCTTGTTCCATATTGGAGCCAGTTAACCTTATTCTTGTATATGATAGAGAGTGTTCTATACGAGAGCCAGTTAACCTTACTTCTTGTATATGATAGAGGTTGTTCCATACGGGAGCCAGTTAACCTTACTTCTTGTATATGGTAGAGCTTGTTCCATATTGGAGCCAGTTAACCTTACCTCTTGTATATGGTAGAGCTTGTTCCATATTGGAGCCAGTTAACCTTATTCTTGTATATGATAGAGCTTGTTCCATATTGGAGCCAGTTAACCTTATTCTTGTATATGATAGAGATTGTTCCATATTGGAGCCAGTTAACCTTATTCTTGTATATGATAGAGATTGTTCCATATTGGAACCAGTTAACCTTACTTCTTGTATATGATAGAGGTTGTTCCATACGGGAGCCAGTTAACCTTACTTCTTGTATATGGTAGATCTTGTTCCATATGGGAGCCAGTTAACCCTACTTCTAGTATATGATAGAGATTGTTCCATACGGGAGCCAGTTAACCTTACTTCTTGTATATGATAGAGGTTGTTCCATACGGGAGCCAGTTAACCTTACTTCTTGTATATGCTAGAGAGTGTTCCATATGTGAGTCAGTTAACCCTACTTCTAGTATATGGTAGAGATTGTTCCATACGGGAACCAGTACCCTGATTCCGCTATCCGTCACATCAGTCGTATTTGCGAACAATTTGGATTCAGATGAGATGCCGAGTAAGTAACTCGGCGTATGATCAGTATGACCAAGCTGATGGACATTCAATGAATAGTTTCTCAGACAAGAGCTTATTCGGATCTTGTATTATCAAACTAGAACAGATCCAAATTACAGCAGCTATTGGTTTGTCATAATGGGGTAAGGAATAAAGAGACGACGGATTTCTAAGTAAGAGCGTAAACAGTATTTGATAAATGAATTAATTAATTTTCAACAAGGCTTAACACGTTTGTCTTAAATATCCTGTGGCATTATATAAGTGCATATATTCTGCCGTAAACCGATTACATTATATGGTTTTATGTTCACAGAAAGCATAGATAAGACTTTGATAACAAAACCTAAAACAAATACGAACAGGAAAAGCCTTGGCTAATGCATCTATTCCATTCAGTGTCGCAATGATCAACCCATGTAAACTAATGATAGTAATGAGTAGTTCTTATTTCAAATAGTATACGTGTTTTAATAACATGGAGTGTAAGTTTAGCACAGATGTGTTGGTCAAACAAATAAAATCACACCGTTCTATAACCATTCATTATCAAAAGTGCGGGCATTTTGGTCTCAGACAGACGAGTTTATCACTTCGGGAACACTTAACATTGTGAAAATTACGAATGTCTCTCAATTCAGACGCTAATAGTGATGCAAGTCGACGGACCAGAGAGTTTGATCGTGGAAATCAATTCACACACATACTTTTATTCATTCTTTCTATTTTGACTACCTAATGTGTCTCGCCAAACTCTAAAATACCAAAGAAACGATGTCATAGATGTTACTTTGAATTGAATGACATTGCGTCAACTATTGGTATTGCATATTGTTACTCTATTAAATCTTACCCTTGTTAAAATTTGAAATCTCACGCAGTAATATTATGACTATTTCCGATTCGACCAATCAAGTCTCAAACAGCTTGGATCCTGATCGGGCACCGAGTGTTTCATCTGCAAGTCAACACTTAGGAAGTGGGATGGTATACACACAGTGGTTACAAGCGATTGGTTTGTGATGGTATAAACACAGCGACTACAAACGATTGGTTTGTGATGGTATAAACACAGTGGTTACAAGCGGTTTGTTTAACAATAACACAATCTGTAATATGAACACTATCTGTAATATGATCACTATCTGTAATATGATCACTATCTGTAATATAAACACAATCTGTAATATGACCACTATCTGTAATATGAACACAATCTGTAATATGAACATAATCAGTAATATGAACACTATCTGTAATATGAACATAATCAGTAATATGAACACTATCTGTAATATGAACACTATCTGTAATATGATCACTATCTGTAATATAAACACTATCTGTAATATAAACACTATCTGTAATATGACCACTATCTGTAATATGAACACAATCTGTAATATGAACATAATCAGTAATATGAACACTATCTGTAATATGAACATAATCAGTAATATGAACACTATCTGTAATATGAACACTATCTGTAATATGAACATTATCTGTAATATGAACACTATCTGTAGTATGAACACTATCTGTAATATGAACACTATCAGTAATATGAACACTATCTGTAATATGGACACTATCTGTAATATGAACACTATCTGTAATATGAACACTATCTGTAATTTGCAAACTCTGTGGTAAATCACGAAATCCGATGAGTTGACGACTATTTCATAATTGCAATACATCGAAACTATAGCTTGCTGTGTTATGCCTTTTTAGATTTTAGATGTCATTAATATTTCAACAGATTAAAAGTTTTGATGATAATCAAGTTTGTTTGATGTTTATTTTGATTTTATATTTTACTCCCTGGATATTCATGTAAGAAATAATAACACCATGCATATTAAATTAGATGAATTGTGACATTTGAACGTAGGAAAGTTTTGCCAAAAAAGAAAGTGTAGAATCAGATCTATATTAGTCGATGAGCAAGCGGAACAGACTCTGATCAGACAACTCCTGGGTCTAATCTATGTCTACTAGGTCTCCTGGATCTAATCTATGTCTACTAGGTTTGCAATGGTGTTAAAGGGTATAGCTATTAGGCAAAGGGTTAAACGCATTATACATGGTGTAACATCATCATCAGTATTTTACGTAATAAAGACTTTGTTGTGCAGCTCTACGGAAGTCAAGTTTAATTAGATATTCTATGATCATATGATAAATGATACATGTAGTTTGATACGCGTAAATCCTAGTAATAACGTAAGAATTTTTGGCAAACGTCAAAAATGCAATCATTTATGACAACCACGACTTGCTTGATTACTATACGTTTAAAGGAGGACAATTAATACTTAAGATTGGAATCTAAGTAAACTTCTTGAAGTCGAAAGGAAAATATGTGCGGGTTATGAAAAACATGAAAACTTCATTATTGATATGTATTAATATATGCACATCAATGCAACAACCGATACTTCATATGCCTCATCACTAGGGCAGATTTGGAAAGTGTAATTGACGACCCATTTACGCCGAGCTCTGACACCGAATAATTAAATGACGATTGTAGTGCATGTGTCAGTACTGGTTATTAAATTTAACAGATTTTTATGGGTTAGAGCCAAATATTGGACGTGAAAATTCGTGCTCAGAAACAGTGTTTCCGTATGTCCATGAAGAAGCCAGTAACGATGAATCTAATTAATTATGATTAACGTATTTCCAAATTGATATTTCTATGCCCAAACTACACAATTTACATGTACAGGCAATTAGCGCTTCACTCGGATCAAACGACGTGATAAAATGGGTAACACGCCTGACCACAATATCAGGGTTTCCGGGTTCGGACCAAGTCCTTCAGGATGAGATTTTATAAACCGAAATTCGATGTATCAGTGCTTTACTAAAAGAAACAGAAGAAACTCCATCGATAACAAGAGTCAGGCATCGCACCTTTTCTCGGTATCAGCTTCTCTCTGTTAGGGACGTTCCATTAGCCCGTAGTTAAAAACGGACGTTAATCAACACAACCAACCAACCAATCAACCAAAGGACTCTCGATTAGTACATTTTAGCGATACCAATACCAATTAAAATGTTAGCATTTTATATGAAATCCCCCAAATTAAAAACGAATAGGTTCCAAATATTTTAATTAAATTCTTGGCATAAATGGATTTAAGTCCCAACCAGGCAATACACGGATGGCAAAGTTTGAATCGCTTTTAAGCAAATCTCTAACTCATTGCAAAAGATCTAAGTTTAATCTATGAAATCAATGTTCCATTTTAAATAGTTCGACATGGTGTCATGGAAACGGTCCTTCAATTTGCTGAATCGCGGCAACATATCTGCATGTTATTTATCTATGATCGTTTCACACGCAGTCTGCACCAGTGTTAGTGATAATATATCTGTTGTGTTCAGTGCAGGAGAATGCGATAACTTGTCAGATCTATATTTACGAATGTCTAAAATGTCAAATTCCTGATGTTGGTAATGGCGGTCGGTCGACTATATAAATACGGTTCGATTTATACCTAGAGTATAAGTGGGTGTTATTTTGCTAATGTAAATTTCGATGGATTCCATGCCAATACTAATCGTGCTTAATAAATGCCTTGAGCTAAACGCCTGATCTACTGCAAGAGTTCCACCCCATTTGTCTAACCTTTTGAGCAACAAATGACTGGGTAACATACGAGTACAGTTTATACAATGTTATGACTGGGTAGCATACGTGTTCAGTTTGGATCATGTTATGACTGGGTAGCATACGAGTACAGTTTGGACCATGTTGTTAGTGGGTAGCATACGAGTACAGTTTGGCCCATGTTGTTACTGGGTAGCATACGAGTACAGTTTGGATCATGTTGTTACTGGGTAGCATACGAGTACAGTTTGGCCCATGTTGTTACTGGGTAGCATACGAGTACAGTTTGGCCTCACTTGTGAATGGGAAGCATATGAGTTCAGCTTGGCCCATGTTATGACTGGGTAGCATACGAGTACAGTTTGGCCCATGTTGTTACTGGGTAGCATACGAGTACAGTTTGGACCATGTTGTTACTGGGTAGCATACGAGTACAGTTTGGACCATGTTGTGACTGGGTAGCATACGAGTACAGTATTGCCCTTGTTGTGACTGGGTAGCATACGAGTACAGTTTGGCCCATGTTGTTACTGGGTAGCATACGAGTACAGTTTGGATCATGTTGTGACTGGGTGGCATACGTGGATACAGTTTGGCCCATGTTATGACTGGGTGGCATACGTGGATACAGTTTGGCCCATGTTGTTACTGGGTAGCATACGAGTTCAGCTTGGCCCATGTTGTGACTGTGTAGCATACGGGTACAGTTTGGCCCATGTTGCTAATGGGTAGCATACGAGTACAGTTTGGACCATGTTTTGACTGGGTAGCATACGAGTTCAGTTTGGCCCATGTTGTTACTGGGTAGCATACGAGTACAGTTTGGACCATGTTTTGACTGGGTAGCATACGAGTACAGTTTGGCCCATGTTGTTACTGGGTAGCATACGAGTACAGTTTGGACCATGTTTTGACTGGGTAGCATACGAGTTCAGTTTGGACCATGTTTTGACTGCGTATCATACCAGTACAGTTTTGCCCATGTTGTGACTGGGTAGCATACGAGTTCAGTTCTGACCATTTTGTCACCCCGAGATGATTATAGTCTCATTTGGATCAAAACTGTTTGTAAAAGTCAGTCACGTCGATTAGGCAAAGAGTTGACAGATATCATGTCAATTTTGCGACATGGATTTATTGTTTGGATCATGTTGTGACTGGGTAGCATACGAGTACAGCTTGGACCATGTAGTGACTTGGTAGCATACGAGTACAGTTTGGCCCTTGTTGTGACTGGGTAGCATACGAGTACAGCTTGGACCATGTAGTGACTTGGTAGCATACGAGTACAGTTTGGCCCTTGTTGTGACTGGGTAGCATACGAGTACAGCTTGGACCATGTAGTGACTTGGTAGCATACGAGTACAGTTTGGCCCATGTTGTTACTGGGTAGCATACGAGTACAGTTTGGACCATGTTGTTACTGGGTAGCATACGAGTACAGTTTGGATCATGTTGTGACTTGGTAGCATACGAGTACAGTTTGGCCCTTGTTGTGACTGGGTAGCATACGAGTTCAGCTTGGACCATGTTGTGACTGGGTAGCATACGAGTACAGTTTGGCCCATGTTGTTACTGCGTAGCATACGAGTTCAGCTTGGCCAATGTTGTGACTGGGTAGCATACGAGTACAGTTTGGCCCATGTTGTTACTGGGTAGCATACGAGTACAGTTTGGATCATGTTGTGACTGGGTAGCATACGAGTACAGTTTGGACCATGTTGTGACTGGGTGGCATACGTGGATACTGTTTGGCCCATGTTGTTACTGGGTAGCATACGAGTTCAGCTTGGCCCATGTTGTGACTGGGTAGCATACGAGTACAGTTTGGATCATGTTGTGACTGGGTAGCATACGAGTACAGTTTTGCCCATGTTGTGACTGGGTAGCATACGAGTACAGTTTGGATCATGTTGTGACTGGATAGCATACGAGTACAGTTTGACCCATGTTGTTACTGGGTAGCATACGAGTACAGTTTGGATCATGTTGTGACTGGGTAGCATACGAGTACAGTTTGGACCATGTTGTGACTGGGTGGCATACGTGGATACAGTTAGGCCCATGTTGTTACTGGGTAGCATACGAGTACAGTTTGGATCATGTTGTGACTGGGTAGCATATGAGTTCAGTTTGGACCATGTTTTGACTGGGTAGCATACGAGTACAGTTTTGCCCATGTTGTGACTGGGTAGCATGCGAGTTCAGCTTAGACCATGTTGTCACCCCGAGTTGATTATAGTCTAATTTGGATCCAAACTGTTTGTAAAAGTCAGTCACGTCGATTTAGACAAATAGTCAGACAGATATCATGTCAATTTTGCGACATGGATTTATTGAAACTATACAAATTAATATTTAAATAGACTCAATAATATGTTACATTGTAAACGTATACATGTATATACCAAACCATTTGAAAATACAACGTGTAATCACCCACTTTCAGAATATATGATATATAGAAATGACCTGTCTGATCAGTGTTTGCTTATAGAATACGTTAGATATGTTTCAGTGTCTGCATTGTTTTCATATGTCATTATAAAACTCGTCTTTGTAATATTCGTTTCTGTCATTATTTCTTACATGAACATTAATGAAGCAGAGGGCTTAATGCTGCTACTGAAAGTAAAGTGGCATCCATGCTGCTATTTTGAAAAATGAAAGCAAAAATATGAACAAACAACACGAACCATACACTGTAGACTCATTGTTACTTAAATATTTGTTGGTCTAGAAAACTCCCTCTAATACAAGACATTACATACCTTAGCAACAAAACACAGTTAGGAAGAATGGTTTACTAAACTAACTTGTTTTAATGAAGAATGTTCCCGAGGCAGTTATTAGCTCATACTATGTTTTGTTTCTTACAAGTTTAGTACTGTCGGTGCTCCCAGAGTGCGCATTACAACACTATCGCTGCAACCATCTCGTATTTCAAAGAAATGTGTGAAGTACCGTTTTCATACGGCGCACTGTCTACCGCCGTTGTTAAATTGAACGATTCCTGGAATGGCCTGCTGAAATGTTGCAATATTCAATAAAGTATTTGATTATAACATCATACAACAAATGCCCCTCTAAAACGCAAGCTGATTAGTATAATGGCAACAGATGTGCCATTTCCGTATACTGAAATGATAATGATTTACCAAAACGTTTTGAATAGAATAAGAGAAACGACAAATATACAATTAATAGCCCAAACACATAATGTTATCTATAAACAACGTGCCTAAAAAGTAATGAACTCAATATATTATGGATGTATTGAAACTTTCTCAAAACTACATACCAATTCTAACATCTGGTTCACTATTCTATCTAAATTTGCATTTGACACAATATTAAAATACTTATACATAAGAACGTCCGATGTCTCAGCTACTTTAAGCCTGTATCAATCAGCTGGATCCAGACTGTTTACAAGTGTTTAGATGATTTGGTCAATTGTTTAGATGATTTGGTCAATTAACCATTTCACTGGCATGGGCAAACAGTTTGGATCCAGTGGAGACACCGAGAGCCATGGCGTCTGGTCAGCATCCAAACTGTTTGAAACGGATTACAGTTCTATAAAGAAGTCGAAGAAAGCTCCACTTTGAAATCAGATGCAGACGATATTGTTGGCAGACGAAATTTATATGGTGCCGAAAGGGTTAAGCACCACCGATAAAATGTAAATTCATGTCGGCCATTTCATATAATCACGTTATATTCAGCTAAGTCGAGTTTATACCAGCAACTAGCACTTGACGATTTGGTCGTTAATATGGCACTAAATGATACTTCACGAGGAGCATTCATTTTCTACTACATAATAAATATCAACAACGGAAAATGCAACACTGCAGTAAATTCTTACTATTAGATTGCAATAACATCGAACTTTTCAAACAATATTCATTTTAGGTGGTCTTATAAAAAATGTACTTTGTTTTCTATTTCATTGGAGTGTATAACCATAGTATAATATGTTCTAAATCCAATGCAGTGTTGCTTGGCTTCTGGACAGAATCCGATTTTGTTTTGGCAAATTCCATTGCAGTTCTTCTAAAGCTTCAGATGAAAATCAATATCATACAAAGTAAATCTGAATTCTCTTTGGGGAATAAGTTTGAATCTCGAACTCTGGAAAGCACAAATGTTTCGAATTTGTTTCAAAAGGTTATTAAACCGTTTGAAACAAATTAGAAACATTTATGATACGGAATGGTTGTTCATTTTATTGCGTGTATGTAACACCCCAATTCCCAAGAATGCGAGCTAGTTAACAATTTAATTAATTATTCCGTCTTTTTGTGACTTTGCAAATAGAGTAGACCCAGGTAAGATAACTCATAGATGGTGTCCCACATGTTACGGATCAGAGTTTCTACCGTTTGCGACAACACTAAATGTCTTATATTTCAATAAAATAATTAAGTTAATGAATATCCATAATGGTTGGAGTCATATTAATCAGATATAGGGTACAGCTGCCTATTTGTTCCGACAGCAACGAATATATTTAGACCTGTAAGTAGAACTGAAAATAATACACATAAATATATATACGCATTAAACATTTGAACTACATATATAAGACTTGTCTAGAAATCAGTAAACTATCATCTGATAATTCTGAATGTAGGATATCCTTCGAAAGCAGAAGCAGCAGCAATGCGAAAAGAGAAGATTGCAGACTTGGTTTTATTGAGTCTGTCCATGAGTAGTTATTAAAATGCAACACTACTCATACCCGCTAGCACCGGCTTAAGCGGTATTACATTTTCATAACTAAAAGCACTAGTATTGATCCTTTGGAAGCATTTACATGATTTTTTCTGATAAAAGATATTTCATATAGCTAGGGAAGTTTCTAAAGATATTCACTTTGATATAAATAGAACTCAGCTTTTTTATAATGGTAGCATAGAGAAGGCATACAGAAATATATTCAAAGCGATGGCTTGGTTTTGTCACGCAGCGCGTATGACACCCATTCTACATGGTCCATTTGGAGACATACGGTGACATGAACAGCACAAAGCTTGTGTTAATGTGAAGGGATGTACTGCTTTAGAATTGCTGACGTGACATATTCGTACCAATATGACACGTGCGATGTATTCGTACCAATATGAAACGTGTGATGTAATTGTATCAATATAACACGTGTGATGTATTCGATCGTTAATTATCTTTAGCAAAACAAATACAGTATAACCTTGGTTATCCGAAACCTATTGCATCCGACAAACTAATCTATCCGACAGCAATGTTTGGTCCCGAACATTTCCTTCTTTGTTCTATGTAATTAAAACCTTGGTTTTACGGATCCTCGCGTAACCGTTATCCGACACTGTTTGGAGGTCCCAATGTGATAATTACGGCATTTGTCACACCTGCGCATCCGACGTTGACGGTTGTATTGAATTGGGACCACCTATAACTGAGCAATTATCGCTTCCGCGACATTTTGGGTACAGGCTAAATCTATAATTACAGGTTATTATCGTTGTGATCACACACTTAATCCATGTAATAGAAAACAGTTTATAGTTACAGAAAATAGTTGTTTGAATAACGTTAGGTGTAAACTCGATCTGAAATTAAATGTACTTTACTTGTTCAGCCAGATCTAATTGTTGCAAACAATTTGCATACAGATGAGATGCAGAATTGCTCAGCGTCTCATCTGGATCCAAATTGTTAGACACACTGATATTTATCTGGGTACTTACATAAACTTACATAAACCCCCTCTTGCCTCTTGGCCTGGCACAAACCCCTAATCCGATTAACATGCTGTGTTAAAACAATAAATATGCCTGTCGCTGTTTTCAGAAAATGAAAGGTCACCGTTTTCAGAAAATGAAAGGTCACATGTGATGTCGCGTGTGATTTATTGGGGTTTTAAATTTCATTTGATTGGTCAAAGAGTACACATCCTTTTCTTTATTAGCATATAACCTCCAACCTCCCTGAGTCAGGGTTTAGATTTCTAATGATGTTTGTTTTTCATAAACGCCATGCAATTAAAGTAATGTGCACACAAACTTCTCAACACCCCATATTGGCACATTTAACAGGTAAAAGAGTTGAAAGGATTATCAGGCCATCGATTATAATCTTCCCCTTAGGCCAATGTCAACGCTTGGTTTATTTCGTTCACTTCCGACATAACGAAATACACCGACGCGGCCAATCTATGCACTTTCCCAACATAATGGAAGTTTCCGAAGCGGTCACGATATTTCGATCGACGATTTCCGTAATGTCGGAAAGTTACGATGCACAGCCTCCATTTTAACAGCTGAGTCATCTGAAAGTGTGTATTGGGTTTTCACACTTTTCAATCGGGCCGCCAGGCTGTCTGCTGGCCGTCTAATGGGGTTGAAATATAGGGTTTGGGGTGAAAAATGGCGTATGTTTCATTCCGATATTCAATCATATTATAAGGTATTTACAAAAAAAAAATATTTCGGCGACACAGACCACCGGATACCTCAGTAAAACGGTCCTCGGTATAACAGAGTTCCAGTGTGCATTTATTTTCATAAACTTTCAGAATTGCTGCACTCATATTTCCTACGACATTTACGTAGCGTGCAGAATGTTAACATTTGATTCTAACGGGTTTCATGCCGAATGTAAATAAATATCAACAGTCAATGTTTATCATCGTTGTATATTTCTCTTCCGATTTTGAACAACCGACACACCGATGCATCCGACAGTTTCAGGCGGTCCGAAGGTATGTCGGATAACCAAGGTTATACTGTACTACTAATGTAATCTAAAATTGAAGTAGCCCTCCCTGTTTGTATAGTTAAAAATTGCAAGTTTTTTTTATTTCTGGTTATTTCATTACAAATAGATTTGTTGTGTAATTTTCCAAGATCTAGGTGTAAAAAACAAACAACTAAACAAAGTGTCCTTTGTGTAATTTAGAATACTAGAAAAGAGACTGTTTTGGTTAGTTCTGGTGAATTGCAGGGTACAATCACTACATCGCTTTTCCAATATCGTTATTAATTATAGTGTGACGTTAAGCTTTAGGTTAAAGTTTTTTTGGTTTACAGGACAAAATATCGGAAAAGCATAGTTTGTGTAAGGGTAAACACTTTATCTTATAGACTACTTTACACCATAGTAAATAGTTTTAGAATAGCACAGAAAAGACCCGCTAAAGTGCTGCTTATACTAAGATGTATTTGAATTTAAATATATTGTATATAACACAAATATAACATTCAAATCAAAAGGGTCCCAGTGGTCAAGTAGTTGCAGTCCCTAAACGACAATTACTTTGCTTCTCATAGCACTGGGTTTGATCGAGGTCTTAGTCTGATCTGTCAAGTAAGGATGTCTTCCAGCCGGTTTGTAAGTAAACTGAATCAAAGCGTTGTAGACGCTGCAGTATTCTTTGCATGGTATCAATCTGATATCGAATAAGTTCGCTTCGGCATGGAATTGCGTATCTATAAGGGAAGGCATTAATACTCTATCCAGTTGATGATACAGTTGCAGCTGACACTTCAGCCGTTTCCCACTATTCTTATTATCACACTGACCACTCGCAGTTGCTGGCGTGATTACCTACTCGCTTGCATAAGGTCATCCGACTCGCGCTTCTTTATTCATTGAGTATTTTCATTCATGTTATGATCACGTGATTTTTTCATGTGACTGATATTTGTATATCCGTGCGCCCGTCTTGCACATTGCTATATTTTGTTGGTTTTGTTGATTTTTGCACATACTAAGCCGAAGCTTATGTTACGAAGCTTTTTCATGTCGTATATAGCATACCACGATTGGTTCCGGATGCTATGTTATTAAACACCCTTTGTATCCATCGGATGCAGGTCAGTAATTTGCACTATTTTGTCAGGCCGGCGAGGGTACCATGGTTTGGCTGTGGAACGCCACCTTTGTAATCTATTGCTTCGCAAAGAATACAAAAACTACTGACGCCATGTAAAACCAAATAAACGTTTACTACAAAAAATACAAGCAAGGTTTTACGCAAGCGTAAAATGGCTGCGAAGCGTCTTTAAGCAGGATAGAAGAAAAAGAGGGAGCAATATTGTTTAGTAGTTTTAATTAACATATACATTGGGAAAACATGACTGTAATGTATAAATTAACAGCAGAAACGGGGGAATGTTTTAATGAGCCATGATGCATAATACCTGTGTATGTCACCAATAATACACATTACGTCACAGATCAATGGTATTCATGCACAATGGTGAAATATTCAAAACGGTCAACAAAACCACGAGTAAAAGGTCTCGGCTAAATAACTTTACCAAAGACAAAATTCAAACAAAGGACTTATACTTTTACAATATTTTTGTACAAAATTGTTTTTAAACCAAAAGCACGTAAACTAAGGGTGCTAACAAAAAAATGAGAGAAAAAAAGTAAGCTTTCGCCGAGGATCGAACCCACGACCTCACATTTCCTAGGCCACCGTTATAACCCTTCGACCACGCTGACTGTTATAATTGGGATGTGCTTTTAAATCAGTTATACCTAATACACTAGCATTTTCACTGGCAGAAAAGAAGCAAATAACTTCGACAAAAATATTTGTCCCCGCTAAGAAAAATGTATGAATCAAAATAAGTAAAATAAATGAATGTATATAAATAAAAGCTTGTCTCACAGTAACCCATAGTTATTAAAAAAGATTGGCTTTTATAGAAACACAGGAACGCAGAAACGCATGGTCAAAATTCAAAGCCGTATAAGTTTGGGCTGCTTTCGCAGCCCAATTAAGAGCACTAATTTAAGTGCCATTTAAGTAACCGTTTATTAATTTAGCTGGTAGGATTTCTCAAAATACTTCTTGGTAAAGAGCAACAGCTAAATCCGTTGTGTTTGGTTTGTGGTGAAATAGATGATTGTAATCAATACCTAAAAAAGGAGATTCATTTAAAATCTGGAGCAAGATAGTAAAGATGTTTATTTCAATTAAAAAATATCCTTTCTGGTTTTTGTTACAGCTGCATGGGGAACGTCGTCGTTTCAGCTAATCTCTTATGAATGCAATTGATATTATGATACTGTAAAAATGAATGCAATTGATATTATGATATTGTAAAAATGAATGAATGTGTTTTGTCAACAAATACTAAAAGAGAAACAAAACAAACAAACAAAAATAAAACATTTGTGTGTATCGGAATATTCACCAATCGTCACTCACCTTGGAGGGTCTTTTCCCGTCTATCTTTAGATGGACTATTTCTGTAGGTAGGGGAATTTCTCTGTCTGTATCCAAACGGCTTTTCAATGTCAAATAACACAACTTCAATGTGTAAGCTGTCCTCATATAGCATTACCAAATATGTACGTTGTGTCGTATTTACAGCAAAAAACGAGCTCGTTCTTTTAGTAGTATAGATTGCTGAGCAAGTAACCAGATTGGCGATGGATATAATTAATTACAGCAGTTTTGCAGATAGGCCGAGAAGCAACCCTTGCATTAGTCTTATTTTCAAACAGGAATTCAGTCATCCGTGTTCTGAACTGGATTTAGTTTGATAGCAACTGCCAGAAAGTCAAACATTTTCATAAGTATTGAACTTAAAGTAGCTAGACCTGACTACACAACGAAACTGTCCTGACTACACAACGAAACTCTCTTTCTTCTAGCCATTCGAACCATGTGGTGCTTAACAGTTTCAGAGCAAAAATAAATGTGCTTAACCTTTAGCCTGCTATGGGCGGTTGAGTGAATACCTATGCAAACAGTTTGGATCCAGATGAGACGCTGAGTAACTCGGCGTCTTATCAGGATCCAAACTGTTTGACATCCTGGTTGTATTTTGGTAGACAAATTGATAATAGTTTGAATTTTAAAAATGTAGTAGGTGACAATTTCTGTAAAAATGATTTGCTCAGCAGACTAATGGTTAAAAAATACATAGAAATCACATAGTTTGTGCGTGAGGATTAAGCTCTCGCTGTCGGAAATGAAACAATGCACTGGCGATTTGAAGTATAATTTCGAAATTAGTTTGAAATGTACCCGATACCAACCACATAATAGTTATTGCCATGGCTTTCATTATTTTTTGTAATTTATCTTTAAACAAAAATATTGTAAATTCTGGCGCTGTTAGTGTCCAATACATGTTTTGTTGCTTACCATTCAATGTGTTTTTATGCCAAACATATGATAATAGACAGGTGGCTTGTATGGTGTTTTGCGATATATCAAAAGTCTTTGACCGAGTTTGGCACAGAGGACTTCTGTTTAAACTACAACAAAATGGAATTAATGGTCCTCTTCTGAACTGGATATCAAACTATCTAAGTGAAAGATCTCAGAGAGTTGTGCTTCATTCATCAGAATCAAGCCTCAAAACAATAAATGCCGGTGTTCCTCAGGGATCTGTTCTAGGACCACTGCAGTTTTAATGTATGTAAATGATATTGCTGAGAATTTAAGTTTAACAAGGTTGTATGCTGATGATAGTTCACTGTATTGTTCTGCAGCATCGGTCGAGGATATTGAAGGTATACTTAATCATGATCTGAGTATTACTTAATGTTGGGCCAAACAATGGCTTGTTAAATTTAATCCCGCCAAAACTGAATTCCTGTTATTTTGCCTTAGACAGCATGAAATTGCACCAAAACTGTACTTCGAAAATTCATTGATAAACCTAGTCAAAGAGCATAAACATCTTGGAGTTACTCTAAGTCAGTGGCAAACTCATATAGAGACTATACTCCAATCTGCCTCAAAAGTTATTGGGATAATGCGCAAACTACAATTTACATTAAACAGACAAAGCTTAAATCAAATATATCTCTCTTATGTCCGCCCAATTTTGGAGTACTCTTCTGTTGTCTGGGCAGGATGTACTGAAAATCAAGTATGTGCTATTGAACGCCTGCAAAACGAGGCAGCACGTATAGTTACAGGTCTCACTAGGTCTGTCTCATTGTAAAAATTGTATATAGAATGCGGTTGGGAATCTCTAAAAACTAAGAGGGAACTGCAGAAGTATTACTTCATGTATAAAGTATATAATAACTTAACCCCATCATATATTTCAGATCTTTTCCAACTGCATGTAAATACTAGAACCAATTACCAGCTTAGAGATCCAGAAAATTTTACCGTGCCACTATGTCGAACTGAAATCATGCATAGAGCTTGCATACCAAGTTCTATTGAAATGTGGAATAACTTAGACAGAAATATTAAATCAGCAACGACTTTAAGATCCTTCAAATCCAATCTAAAGCATAATACTACGATCACGATCCCTGAGTTTTATTTACACGGCTACAGGCGATTAGCAGTTTTCCAAGCAAGGATTCGAAACAACTGTAGTAATTTAAAATTAGATCTCTATAATAACAAATTATCTCCTGATCCTCTCTGTGCCCAATGTAATACATATTCAGTAGAAGACGCAGAACATTTCTTCTTCAGATGCAGTCGGTTTCAAACACAGCGTATTGTTCTATTTAATCAAACAAGATATTTTCATCCACTTAGCACCGAATCTTTGCTATTCGGAAAGAATTCTGTCTCTGTTAAAGATAATTGCACAATTTTTGAAGCTGTTCAGATCTACATAAGGAATACTAAGAGATTCGAATAAGCATCAAAATGTTAGGGACAGTTTATTTTTCCTGACTCAATTCTTGCTGTTGGTAATCATCAGGGCAGTGTTGATAAATTTCTAAGTGTTACACAAAAGTTGAATGAGGAGTAACAAGAAGTTTTGAGTCAGACCCAAACTCTTTTCTGCTATTTATTTTAACTGGTGTTTTAATTGCTACATTTTAAGGATTCTTAATGTCGGAGTGTCGTAATTACTAGATCTGAAGCGTCACAGAAAGCTACACCTTACAGCAGCAGTCACTTTAGCCTGACCACCAAATTGCCAAACTTCAGTTTACAGTACCTAGTACTATTAGACCTTCATACATATTATTTGTCTTTTCTTCTTGATATGTTGTCAACATTTAGTCATATTCTCGTTCTTCTTTAATCATCATCTTCTTCTGCTTCTTCTTCTCCTACTTTTTCCTCCTGTCTTTTTTTGTGTGTATGTTATAGTGTATATATAGCCATATTACTAAATATTCAATTGCAATGTTAAAATTGTAGGGGAAGGGCCGTAACTAATGTTGGAAGAACTTGTGGCCCAACCCCTTTCACTATATATTGAAATAAAATATGTTTAAACTATGTGTTTTTATCCGTAATTGTTTAAAAAGAAGACGTTTATCTATTATTGTTATGTAATGATTTACACTGTTTCTTCATCCACAACATTCAATGAATGAACAAATCGATTTTTCATTGAGGCTTAACTCTTTTGGTGCTGATAAAATTCGTCTATACGCAATGTCGTCTGTTTTAAGTTTCAGAGTAGATATTCCATTAATGTATTTTCTAAAACATAAGTGGTGTGTTAAACAGTTTGGGTCTTGATTAGATGTCGGGTTACCCGGCGTCTCGCCAGTATCCAAACTGTTTGCAAAGGTAATCCTAGCTATTCTTATTTGCAGCAAGTCTCGTGAGCTGCTTTCCGGCGACGACAGTGGTGTAAGAGTTAAAAGCTCCTGTCTCATACATATTCGTTAAACTTTATTACACTGACATTAGCCTCCAGCACCATACACGCACAGTTAATCACTATCGGCAATTCTGCTGTAAATTTGTTATGAATATTGATTTGCTGATTGTTTTATAATGATACACACTTTTTTTGGCCGTGGCAAAAATATACAATCAAATCTATATAAGCCCATGAGCAAACAGCATACCTTCATCAGATGGATCCTAAATGAGCCGTGCAGTATAGGTCTACTCTGTCTGGAGCCGTGTAGTATGGGTCTACTCTGTCTGGAGCCGTGAAGTATAAGTCTACTCTGTCAGGAGCCGTGCAGTATGGGTCTACTTTGTCTAGAGCCGTGTAGTATAGGTCTACCCTGTCTGGAGCTGCGAAGTATAGGTCTACTCTGTCTGGAGCCGTGTAGTATAGGTCTACTCTGTGTGGAGCTGCGAAGTATAGGTCTACTCTGTCTGGAGCCGTGCAGTATAGGTCTACCCTGTCTGGAGTCGTGAAGTATAGGTCTACTCTGTCTAGAGCCGTGTAGTATAGGTCTACTCTGTCCGGAGTCGTGCAGTATAGGTCTACTCAGTCTAGAGCCGTGTAGTATGTGTCTACTCTGTCTGGAGCCGTGCAGTATAGGTCTACTCTGTCTAGAGCCGTGCAGTATAGGTCTACTCTGTCTAGAGCCGTGTAGTATAGGTCTACTCTGTCCGGAGTCGTGCAGTATAGGTCTACTCAGTCTAGAGCCGTGTAGTATGTGTCTACTCTGTCTGGAGCCGTGCAGTATAGGTCTACTCTGTCTGGAGCCGTGCAGTATAGGTCTACTCTGTCTAGAGCCGTGTAGTATAGGTCTACTCTGTCTGGAGCCGTGCAGTATAGGTCTACTCTGTCTGGAGCCGTGTAGTATGGGTCTACTCTGTCCGGAGCGGTGCAGTATGTGTCTACCCTGTCTGGAGCCGTGCAGTATAGGTCTACTCTGTCTAGAGCCGTGCAGTATAGGTCTACTCTGTCTAGAGCCGTGTAGTATAGGTCTACTCTGTCCGGAGTCGTGCAGTATAGGTCTACTCAGTCTAGAGCCGTGTAGTATGTGTCTACTCTGTCTGGAGCCGTGCAGTATAGGTCTACTCTGTCTGGAGCCGTGCAGTATAGGTCTACCCTGTCTAGAGCCGTGTAGTATAGGTCTACTCTGTCTGGAGCCGTGCAGTATAGGTCTACTCTGTCTGGAGCCGTGTAGCATGGGTCTACTCTGTCCGGAGCAGTGCAGTATGTGTCTACCCTGTCTGGAGCCGTGCAGTATAGGTCTACTCTGTCTGGAGCCGTGCAGTATAGGTCTACTCTGTCTGGAGCCGTGCAGTATAAGTCTACTCTGTCTGGAGCCGTGCAGTATAGGTCTACTCTGTCTGGAGCCGTGTAGTATGGGTCTACTCTGTCTGGAGCCGTGCAGTATAAGTCTACTCTGTCTGGAGCCGTGCAGTATAGGTCTACTCTGTCTGGAGCCGTGCAGTATAGGTCTACTCTGTCTGGAGCCGTAAAGTATAGGTCTACACTGTCTGGAGCCGTGTTGTATAGGTCTACTCTGTATAGGAACCGTGCAGTATAGGTATACTCTGTATGGAAAGGCATTAAAAGGCGTATCTATGATGTAAATGGTTAAAGCATAGCAATGTTTCATATTCTTAACATAAACCACTGGATTACAGTTTGCCAGTATACAACAAACCCGCAACTACCCCTCTCCCCAACAAACCAAACAGACACACAAACAACAAAGATCATTTTCTATTAAAGTTCGTTTACTCTGTTTTACCCCATGTTAACTTGTATTACCAGAAAACATAAACAATCTAAAATGTATATTCCCGTTGTACTCGGATAATTCGTAGATTCGTCTTTCTAAAGAAGATGAAAAACTCGACAAGCTTTGTTTTAAAAGTACATGTGTGCGTCATGCAGGAAACACCACATACAAAACACACAGTCCCACGACAAACACCACATACAAAACACACAGTCCCACGACAAACACCACATACAAAGCACACAGTCCCACGACAAACACCACATACAAAACACACAGTACCACGACAAACACCACATACAAAACACACAGTACCACAACAAACACCACATACAAAACACACAGTACCACGACAAACACCACATACACATACAAAACACACAGTACCACGACAAACACCACATACAAAACACACAGTACCACGACAAACACCACATACAAAACACACAGTCACCCGAACAGCACCAATTTACCCTCTGTGAAAAAATAATATCTTCTCAAAGTTAGATCTAGTGCATTTTATATCTGCTCAAAGTTAGATCTAGTGCACTTTATATCTGTTCAAAGTTAGATCTAGTGCATTTTATATCTTGTCAAAGTTAGATCTAGTGATTTATTTTAATCTCAAAGTTATATCTAGTGATTGTTTTTCTTCTCAAAGTTAGATCTATAGTCTACTTTTATCTGCTCAAAATTAGATCTACATGTATAGTGCATTTTTATCTGTTCATTTTTATCGGCTCAAGTTAGAGATATAGTGCATTTTTTATCTGTTCAAAGTTAGATCTAGTGCATTTTTATCTGTTCAAAGTTAGATCTAGTACATTTTTATCTGTTCAAAGTTAGATATAGTGCATTTTATATCTGCTCAAAGTTAGATCTAGTGCATTTTTTATCTGCTCAAAGTTAGATCTAGTGCACGTGTTATCTGCTCAAAGTTAGATCTAGTGCACTTTATATCTGTTCAAAGTTAGATCTAGTGCATTTGTTATCTGCTCAAAGTTAGATCTAGTGCATTTTTTATCTGATTTTCCATTTTGATGAAGTGTGAACGCCTTTGAGGAACTAGTGACTAAGTGGCTTGATATGGTGTTACAGATACATGTGGTTGTAACACTTTACTCCAGGTGTAATAATGTTAGAAATAATATCATCATGGCTTTTAATTAAATCACATTTCATAAATGGCATTACGACCAACGGATTTTAAAGTCATTGCAGACACAGTTAATCAGATCTGAATTAATTACTGAGCGAACAGAGCAGGCCCTGATCAGAGGCTCCTACACGCGTCATCTAGTATGATTCTACCCTGTTTGCAAATACGTGATCTGCATCTGTTGTGTAACTGGTTAAAGAAGCACTTGTACAGTAATATACAAACTCCTCAAACTTTGATCTCAACGAATCATGTTGAACATGTATAAGTGTATCTCATGTTGACTGCTGAACATGTATAAGTGTATCTCATGCTGACTGTTGAACACGTGAACGTGTATCTCATGTTGACGGTTGAACATGTATAAGTGTATCTCATGTTGACTGTTGAACATGTATAAGTGTATCTCATGTTGATTGTTGAACATGTTTAAGTGTATGATATCTCATGTTGACTGTTTAACGTGTATAAGTGCATCTCATGTTGACTGTTGAACATTTATAAGTTTATCTCATGTTGACTGTTTAACGTGTATAAGTACATCTCATGTTGACTGTTGAACATTTATAAGTTTATCTCATGTTGACTGTTTAACGTGTATAAGTGCATCTCATGTTGACTGTTGAACATTTATAAGTTTATCTCATGTTGACTGTTTAACGTGTATAAGTGTATCTCATGTTGACTGTTGAACATGTATAAGTGTATCTCATGTTGATTGTTGAACATGTATAAGTGTATGATATCTCATGTTGACTGTTTAACGTGTATAAGTGCATCTCATGTTGACTGTTGAACATTTATAAGTTTATCTCATGTTGACTGTTGAACATGTATAAGTGCATCTCATGTTGGCTGTTGAACATGCATAAGCTTATCTCATGTTGACTGTTGAACATTTATAAGTTTATCTCATGTTGACTGTTGAACATGTATAAGTTTATCTAATGTCGACTGTTGAACATGTATAAGTGAATCTTATGCTGACTGTTTAACATTTATCTGAAGGGCACACCCTTTTCACACATTTGCAACACGAGTAGACCCAGAACAGACAGCTCCTGTAGGAGACGTCTGATCAGAGTCTACTCTATTTGCTCGTGGAATTATATATATATATCTACTTCTACAATTTCTGGCATGGAAAAGAAGGTCCCTTTGTTTATACGTAATTTGTTTAGGCTACAGCTGATACATATTCATGATATCGTAAATTCTTACATGGATATCCATAAAGAACTCTGAAAAAAAGAACGACGTCTGAAATGAATTCATTATGAAATTAAACATTTAAACGATTGACGTCATAACATGAAAACATTAAACTATTTGTCTGTAAATATCGAGCATGAGTACGTATATATACAACGAGGGCCCGAGGTTATAAAACATTTGGATCTTGGTTAAAAATCTGACCTTGATCTGATACTTGAGGATGAAATAAAACTCGTTTTATAACCTCGGACACAGGTCAAATCAATTTACTGTTAGTAATGATTGCTGCGACATATTTCATATTGATAATTTACTCTTGTGGTGTAATTCAAGGTAAGTGACGGGAATGTCACATCTCTAAGATATACTGTTACTAGTACTAGGAATACTATATACTTTTAAACGATACGAGGTGGGACTAAATCACAGATGTATTGGCTAAATAATCAGTTCGCTCTAAAATCAACCAATATCAAAACCATTAGCCATGATCAAAAGTGTGGAAGGAAAGAGATCCTATTTGTCTTAGACAAATTTGTTACTCTAGAGACACTTAATCATGTGGAAAATTCGACGAATCTCTCATTTCAGACGTTAATATTTATGCAAACCGACGGATCGGAGAATAGTTGGCGATGGAATCAGGTTTTTTTTTTCAAATTAGTTTATAGAAATACTTCAAGTTGTTTACAATGCGAGTCAGGTCGCAGATAGAGGGGGAAGGGTTAATTTCTTACTATAAGTAAAACTATATATATGAAGCACCATTGTTTGATTAGTTCAGCAGATCCAGCAGTATGCATAGGAATACAGTGTCATACCACTTCAACATGACGTTGGCATCTAGGTGATACTTCAACATGACGTTGATATCTAGGTGATACTTCATCATGACATTGACATCTAGGTGATACTTCAACATATCTAGGTGATACTTCAACATGACGTTGGCATCTAGGTGATACTTCAACATGACGTTGACATCTAGGTGATACTTCAACATGACGTTGACATGTGATACTTCAACATGACGTTGACATCTATGTGATACTTCAACATGACATTGACATCTGTGTGACACTTCAACATGACATTGACATCTAGGTGATACTTCAACATGACGTTGACATCTAGGTAATAAAAACAGAGGTGTGCCTTGTTCGTTGCAAAACAAACTTACACATGTTTTATATATAAAAAGAAATTAACTGCACGCTAACGGTGAACTCGCGATTACCTATACAAACAATTTGGAAACAGATGAGACATTGCACAATGCAAACAGTTTGGATCCAGGTGAGACACTGCACTATGCAAACAGTTTTCAACCCAGATGAGACATTGCACAGTGCAAACAGTTTGGATCCAGATGAGACACTGTACTATGCAAACAGATTTCAACCCAGATGAGACACTGGGCAATTCAAGCAGTTTTGTATCCAGATGGTACATTGTACAATGCAAACAGTTTTGGCTCCAGATGGTACATTGTACAATGCAAACAGTTTGGATCCAGATGAGACACTGCACAATACAAACAGTTTGACACTTTGGCCACATGTTTGCAAAAAATTGAGGGACATTTTATTTAAGAATTAAAGCAGACGCCAATTGTTGCAGACGAAAAAATACATAGCGTACAAAGTGTTAGAACGTCCTTGGTGATTCTTTCAACTCTCAGGGGATAATTGAAATATCAATAGTGCAAGTTGTGGCTCTAATCAGTCTTTGTAAACGATTTGATGCTTTACGCAGAGCTTTACAAGGACTAATTTCAAGTACAAGCATTTGTACGGCTGATTAGTTGTAACAGGTATTCAACGATTTGCAGTCGAGCATTGAACAAGCAAATGCGTGCAACATGCATTATTCAACTCAAGAGCAGTATATGTATAGTATTGAATGATACTCGTATTCAGTATTATTGGACAGTCAAAATTTGATCTGATTAACAATTGCAAAATATTACACGTTATCTGACAGTAACGCCTTTTCATACCTTTGCAAAGAGAGAATACTCAGACCAGATGGCTCCAGTAGGAATCGTATGCTCAGGGTCTGCTTTGTTTACTTATGGAATTATGCATATTTTATCCTACAGTTTGTCTGGGTTTGCTCTGTTTACTTATGGAGTTATGCAGATCTTATTCTACAGTTTCTGTCTATTATGCAGATCTTATTCTACAGTTTCTGTCTATTATGCAGATCTTGTTTCTACAGTTTCTATCTCTATTATACAGATCTGTTTCTACTGTTTCGGTCTTTGGACGAACCATTCTGTGTTCATACTCCATTATAAAAAATCAGCTAATAAATATTCATGATGCCATTATTTCTTACATGAATATTCAGCAGGTAAAAGGATAAACGTTGAAGCGGTAACATGCAATGTCACGCAATCAACAGGCATGCACGCAATATCACTGTGATCACTTCAACCAGTCAGCAAAAGTGTCAGCTGTAATGATCTTACAGTTTTCAGTACAAGGAAATTCGATAATTTGTAAAACTTAGTTTCGCAAACGACACCAATGTGACTTCCGTTGGGATTAAGACTTATCCCTCTGTGAAAAACAATGTTACTCTTCCAATTTGGATCTGAAAAGCTTACTACTTCTGATTGGAAAAGGCGTTTGATGTGTACGCTGCTAGCATATGTACGCTACTAGCATGAGAAGTGTTTAACGTTTAAGTTTTCTCTAGAAGAAGTACTATATGCTATAAGAAGGGTTTCAATGAAATATTCAAGAATTTCATTGGGATACATCTGAATCCAAACTGTTTGCATAGTTAATCACTCATCCGCCCGCAGCAGACTAAAATTGGCCGAAGCCCACATACAACAAAAAGGTGGAGCCAAGCCCACTGATAAAGCTTAGAAATTCTAATTGCTTTGAATACTAAAGTACCTATGGTATCTGAGTTTCAAGCGACAAATTTGTCAACCCAAATGCCTTTGTTCAAATCGGGTATCCTACATAAGATGCAAAGTCCACTAAATTGCGTTCTGTCAGTCTTTCCATTCCGTTTTAATGTCAGTCTGATTTTGATCCAAGTAAGGGTTTATTAATCAATAAACATGATCTGAAATTTTAATGTTTTAATCCTGTACCATATGCCCTTCCATCAGTTGAAACACATGTGGAAGAATGGACACCAAAGTGCGTTGGATACCACAATGAGGTACATGTACACAGTCCACCGCACTGTGGTGTTGGACACCAAAGTGCATTACGCTCTTTGGTGTCCGACACCAGAGCTGTATGGAAAGTCGTAATGAATAATTGAATATCACAACTCATGAGCAATATAGCCAGAGCGTTCATGCAGTCTTTGAGTTCTTTAGAAGCTCGTTCGACTGTTTTAGTGTTTGATTTTAACCGAAAGTAACGATTTATTTATATATGAAGGCTTTACAATGGATACCTAAAAGAACCAAAGAAACTCTATCTATAGTCAGATAGTCAGGAGCTATCTGCATATTTATTGTCCTGATTTAAGCTACAACCTGTTATAGAAATCCAAAACTACACTTCATAAACACGTGTGTACCTCCCAAAACCACAGATATATACATGAAGAGGTTGCAAAGCTTGACTTGTGACACATATTGTGTCAAGAAAACGGAACAGTTATAAGGGATTGTATGTATTAAACATAAAGCAAACGAAGCAATGGAAATGTATGTAGTGTTCATAGCCAACCTCCACGCCAAGTTTGAGGAAGCCTGGCCAAAGCAGTATCGAGTCATTTAATAGAAACAACTTTAAAAACAAAGGTCACATTGACCTTGACCCTCGACACTATGACCTCAATATCAGTTGGGATCCTCTGGCAGTCGTGATCAAACAGCCTACCAATTTTGACGATTATGTATGCATTTGCGTTACTCTGTTATTGTTGTCTTCAAGGTCAGAGTGACAATAACCATTGGTACTGTAAGAAAACAATTAAAAGGGATGATCTACAAGTTATGTCCCGCCTTAGGAAGCTTAAGAAAATTTGGCTAAATCGTTCTGTAGTTATTGATCAGAAACTATTTGCATACAAAGTTCATTGTGACCTAGATTTTTAACTCATATGGCTTCAATATCAACTGGGACCATCTGCTAACCATGACCAGACATATGCCTTTGAACTCCTCTGTTATTTATTGAAAATCGATACCCCTGTTCAATGACAGAGTGGCCTAGACCTTTGACACATCATGTCCCAAAACGATAGGAGTCGTCTACGGTTTATGGTCGATCTTTCTACAAAGTGTCAGGGTATTGGGTCAAAGCGTTCTTGAGTTATTGATCGGAAACCGTTTTGTCAACCGATGGATCGACGAATTCACCGATATGGTAAAAGCAAACATACAGCCTTTTTTGAAGGGAAAAATACTATATGATATTAACTTTCAAACTGGTTATTTTAATACTAAACTTTAATATTATAGTATAATAAACGTACATGAATACAAAAAGGAAACAAGCACATGAAGCATATAATTACAGTTCACAGTAATAAATTTGCAACTAAAAGTGATGTTGCTAATGGACATTGAAAACTCATGAAAGAGGCCATCTTGATACGCTTCGTTACGCATCGCTACCTATAAGACAGGTAGTAGCATAATGATGTATGGAAGTAATAGCTATAATAGAAGAGTAAAATATACTTTGAGTAATCCACTTTACTTATTGTTTTTGCTGTATGTACATGTATACATATTTCGTTTGCGTTAACCGCTTCAATACATCACAGCAATGGTGATTGAAAAAGATGTTTAAAAAAGTAACTTTTGAGGAGATGCCAAATTTGTACACTACAATCTACCAGCAGAAAAAAGCAATGAAATGAGGTATGTTAAGTAGGATTAGAATGGACAGAAACAGAGAGAAATCAAGATGTCGCGGTGTTTACCTGAAACATCTTGTGACATTCAATTGACTTTGAACTAATCGAATCATGTATCATTCAGCATGTTTACAAATTATTATGTCATTGTCTCCTTAGTATAATTATGTACAAATTATTATGTCACTGAATACTGTAAAGAATGTCTCAGCCGGTTTACAGAAAAGGACATTTCTGTGTGCTACATTCATTCATCAAAATTTCTGTATTCATTGTAATGCAAGGTCTGTCCCAAGGATAACTTGTTTCTTAAAAGACCCCCTTCAGATCTTCGGACACAGTACAAACGACACTGAGCGCAAGATTGACATCGACTTTTGCCACCTTGTCGTTGATTAAAGCCCATTACAACTATAGGCTAATTTGATACCCCAGAAAGAGGTGAGTGAATACAGAGAAAACCGGGTGCGATGCCCTACTATTATTATCGATAGAGTTTCTCTGGTTCCATAATGGATTGAGGGTGAATTGCTTCCACAATTCAGAGTGGACGTTCTGGAGTAGACGCTTGAAGCAGCTGAAGAATGTGAAGAAGGGGCTTTTTGAACATTTTGAAGAATGTGACACGATAATGTTTCATGCATGATTTGCCATTATCTTATTTTAGTTATGAGAAATATATATATACAGCATGCAATCACAACGTTATGTACATGTGCTGAAAACGACAACGATATAAATACATGTATGTTTTTGTTTGTAAATACATTTATGCGTCCAAAACATTAGCCTCGATAAGTCTAATTGCACTTGTATGTCACGAAATACACCAGTTAAAAGGCATTGTTTCATTTCTCCTTTACAAACCATGGTATATTGCTTTTCGATGTCCTCATCAATGCTGGTATTTACACGTCATTACATTGACATCTCCTCCAAACTTGATACGTTTAAAACTTATTTTTAAACATCATAATCATTGGTGTGGTGTACTGCTACGGATAACATCAACGAAAGGACTCGTATATATACAAATATTCAAATGAGCCGAGACATCAGCCTACACACACTCCATTTAGTTTACTTAATACGTTCTTGATTCATTATCTTAATCTTTGCTTAAGTCAGACACTGGGTAAATAATTTCACGGTTTTTGTGATACCCTACTCATGGTTATGAATATTTGAAAGTGGCTGAATTATTTCGGTATACTTTGATCATACCGGATGGTTTAAAATTCATTCTACCGTTTTTAAATAACGTCCCTTCCTTTTGTTTGATTTAAGCATTAATATTCATGAATATGCTAATGAGCTGATTAACAACATGATATTCTAAATCAAAGACCATTGTATTTCTTATATATTTGGTAACAGGTTGATAATGTTAGCTCCCAGCTGCCCAAGGTCCTGTGATACAACGTCAACACCTTCTCTATGCGTTGACACTGTCCGGACGTACACTTGCTATGGAAACTCTACAACTTAATAAAATGCAAATAACCCATGGAAACACGTTTTTACATAGCATCCGCTAGACTACTCTCAACGAGCTTTTTTTTTTTTTGGGGGGGGGGGGGTCTCATTAATATTCATGAATATGCTAATGAACTTATTAACAACTCTAAATCAAAGACCAGAGTATTTATTTTATGTTTGGTAACAAGTTGATACTGTTAGCTACCAGCTCCCGAAGGCCTAGAGATATAATGCTATCATCTCTATCCGCTGACGCTGTCCGGACGTACGTCTGCTATGGATACTCAAAAACTCAATAAAAATGCAAATAAGCCATAGAGACACGTTTTGTTTTATATAGTATTCTCCTTGAGGTTGTTTTATGTATAAGAACATACATGGGTGTATTTTGAGCACCACATGTAATTTCAGATGTAGTTTCTTTTTTCCTTCATGTGTTTTTATTTTTCCTTCATGTTTCGGTTTTCTCATTAATATTCATGATTATGCAAATGAGGCAATTAATCAAATCATATCCTTAATTAAGGACCAATGTCTTACCTTTAGTTTGGCACCAGTTTTAAACTCTTAGTGTCCCAAATAGCATAGATATACTACAGTGTAACCTTTACCCACCGTCGTTGTCAAGACCACTGGTTGGCATGGAAACGGTAGAAATACCCATAGCAGGAATGGGTTTTTTCATGGGTACATTTTTTATTTGCATTCTGCAGACCCTACCAAACACCCTGGTACCCATGAAAAAAATCAGACGGGGTGCACGGTAACCCTATCTGGCACCCGGGGTATATTGCGGTCATTGAATTGTGTCACTCGTAGAAATATGTAACTTCCATCAACTCCTAGCACATAAACAAAGAGACCTTCCGTAAACATTAACGTGCGTGCGTGTGTGAATGTATGAGTACGCACACATGTGCGTGCGCGCACGCAAATGTATGTTTGTGTGTGTGTGTGTGTGTGTGTGCGTGCGTGTGTGCGTGCGTGCGTGCGTGTGTGCGTGTGTGTGTGTGTGTGTGTGTGTGTGTGTGCGAATGCGAGCTTATGTTTTGGTCTTATGAGTCCCACCATCCATATTTCTTGAGACGGTGTCTACTTTCGACAAATACAGTGCTGTCACACTCTGATATAATGCCATAGACACATAGTACAATACCACATCCAGTCATAAACTAACATCGTGAATAACCTAAGGCTAGCTTTTTTCTCCATAGATTATGCAAAAATTATCACACGTGTTTCATTTCAAGACGCCGATAGTTATGCAAGTAGATTGTTCTGAAAACAGGAAACTTAGAAATGAATTATCATGCATGTGACTATCTATTTTTCTACTGTGGGGGGGGGGGGGGGGGGGGGGAAGAGTTCTAAACATGCAGTCAACAAGGTTTTTTCTGACAAACTAATGTACAATGTTACTCTTCTTGAACGATCACTTGATAAACATGGAGGCTTTTAAAAGCATGTGGCTGCTTAATACAGGGCGAAAGTAATGCAGAAAACTGATAAGGAGCTTTCTGCATAATTTTCGTCATGAATTAAACTACCACCTACCTTTACAAACAAGAACTAGATCTCTTTTATCATGGTCGCATAAGAAGGGTTTTACTGTATACTAAGTTTTTGTTGGTATGTTAAGCCTCAACCCACTGTGAAAAATAATGTTTGTTCAAATTAAGATCTACGGCAATTTGATCAAGCGTTTGAGAAACTACTGACGGAGTGTCAAACAGCTTGGATCCTGATGAGACGCCGAGTTACTCGGGGTTTCATATGATCCAAGCTGTTTGCAAATGCGAATCAAGTCACGGAAAGCGGTTATTATGACAATAATGGACAGTGTATATTCTTTATAGCAAAAACAACGAAGATAATGAGAAGAACTTCTACAAAACAAGCGGTTAATTTCGGCAGGGGAACGATGTACAATACAACTCGTCTAATGCAACCACAAAAAAATGTCTAATTCTGGTTTGTAGATGCAGGTGGTAGCTTAAAGCAGGAGAATGGAGAATGTATTATTTGTGAAGACAGTTCCTATAAGAGCTTTCTGCATTACATTACTCCTGCCTGGGGCAGTCACCTGCATTGAAAAACACCCATGTTATTTATCCAGTAGTAGAGAGGTTATACGGTACATTCCTGTGAACATAACTATAAATCGTATTATGCTAATACGATTTATAGTTATGTTCACAAGAATGTACCGTATTCAGGCAGAATTTGCTTGCAATGCTCGACATTCTTTTAAATTGGAACTAATATGATTACTAATATGACTATTTACAACATCCGATATTTCAAGACAAATGCCTTTCTGGAGAATTTAAGAAAATTATTGATTATTGTTTTTAAACCCTATTCCCTATTGGTGACCAGAGTCTCATTTGCAAACAGCTTGGATCCACGTGAGTAGCTCGGCGTCTGATCAAGGACCGGGCTGTTTGATATCTAGTCAGTAGTCTCTAAAACAAGTCTAATACGAGAACTCAAAAATATAGGATTCTAAATTATTAAACAAGCGGTAGCTTAATGCAGGACAACATTTATGCAGAAGGCTCATATAGCTGTATTACCGTTGCCCTGCATTAAACAATCATCTGCTTTTGAAGACTTATGTGTTCATACATTATGTGGTCGCATTAGCGAGGCTTTACTAGTCAAATGACAACATACCCAAATTTGGGAAAAACACCTTTTTTGAAGGAAGGGTATCAGGGATAGGATGGTGCGGAGTTACAGCTGAATAAGGGTCTTAGTGCACATATTCACTAATCAATTATGGCTCCATACTGTATATATCATATATCATTCGGAATAGCATTAATGTAGCAGATAGCAAGAACATACAAATTTCAGTTTCATAACATAAGTGTATATTAATTGCAATTCCAAAAATTTCTCATTTTTCTACCGACTCTATTAAAACGTATGACACTTCATTGCGTAATAATCGTTTAGAATATGGAATTAAAAAACATTTGGAAAACAGTATTGTTAATAAGATTACCAGACAATATCAGTTTTAATTACATGTCTGATATCATTTTCAAATATCCTGGTATCTTGAATAATAAAACTGGTTCAGTTATAAATAATAAAACGGAAGAAATCGATTTACGAGCTCTGTGTATTCACCGTAATACCAAGCATTTGGGCTTCCCATTTTATCTTCCGTACGGAAACTTGTTTGTGCCACCTAAACATTCGCTCTTCCATATGCTCTTCCATATACGCCAAAATTATCGACCATTGCCATGCCGTTTGGTCACATATATAAGTCAAACTTGATCTTGTAACATGTCGATCGTTTTTGTTCCTCGAGAAAAGGGTCGCTAGCTATCGGATATTGAGATTTATATTGTGCATGCAGACACACATTTAGGACATATAAAATGTTATTTTTGTATATATATGTGGATATCTTCGGACTCAATATATTATTCATATAACGTGATAGTAGTTCCGCTGGCAAAGTGGGAATATAATGACTGAACAAACTTACCGATTAGCGATAATGACGTTAGACGTGAAAAGGCGTTAGACGTGAAAAGGCGTTTGTGTGAAGGAAGGGTAAACAGATATTTACAACTTTTATGTCTGCAATATAACCACTCTATAGCTGCCAATAAATAAACAATATTGCAATAAGCAACCGCCTGAATCAAACATTCGAACTTGGACCTTGTTGGAATGGCCGCTGTAGAGAGGTTTTACTGAACACAGAAATGCATTAATTTGATTATAAATTCTAGACCTATAGTAAAGTGGTCGCTTTGAGAAGGTGAGACTGTAAATAAATAAATGACACACGGTAGGTAAATATATCAGGCTTGTGACGTGTACAGTATGCATATGATCAGCCACCGAAAGTGTGAAGCGCAATCTGATCAGTGTATGTGATGTCTCTTAACAGATACAATGTATTTACAACTTTATGTCAAAAGTATAACATCTATACAATAAATAAACAATACTGCAATAAGCATCCACTTGAATTTAATCCCGAAATTTGTACTTGTTGGAATGACTACTGTAGAGAAGTTTTACTGAACAGAGAAATGTACACATTATACCTCACTCAACCCATATTACATGTCATCTGCAAATTCCTCTATTGACGGGAAGATGGTAGAATTAAAGCAGGATACATCTTTACAATCTCTATAGACATTCCAAACCACGATGGCGGCATGTGCATAACTAGGAGTCGCAGTTCATTTTGCAGTTACAATGTGCAGCTTGCAAACGACTTGCTCGAGCTGGGGGTAGTGATGTCACTGGCACCATCCTGTCCTGTGCTTCCAAATCCAAATCCATCCAAATTCTAGAGGGTTTAGCGACTCATCTCAAATCCAAACTTTGGTTTGGTGGTAAGTAAACTCTGGGGCTATGGAATCTGGCCGCAGCTGATGTTGGTAGAAGTGCTTGAAATGGTTCTGAAGTACATTTGCAGTACTTGACACAACTTTGCCTGCAAATTTCCTGTATCTCAATTAATTCAGTCTCATTGTGGATGGTTCGCCATACAAATTTATCAGCATTTGTTCTCCAAATCTATTGACGTCGTCAAGATTGGTCGCATTCACGAATTCATTTCACAGGTTTTTTAAGACAGTACTTTTTTGACACTGAGGATGCAGTTGATGTCATTTCTATAAGCTTGGCTGCCGCCTTAACTATGTTATGTTTCTCTCCTTCATCAGAGAGTTCCTGGAAATGTTCATAAAAGTTGGGAACGATGTCATGTAATGATATGGCTCTTTCCGTCAATACTACATGTAGTAACATGGAACAGAATCTTCTTTTGCACATGCTTCTTAGAATAACACTTTTATTCGCAAATTTTCTGTTTCAAGTCGCTGATCGTCAAATTTGAATTATAGCTACTTTCAATAAGTTTGACAATTTGCAGGAAGGCTTCCTTTGCTGTATATGTTCTGGTCTGCCAGTGTACTTCTCCCATTTGCTCTAAAGTTTGGAATATTTTATCAGTCCTGAAATTGACACTGCATGTTTGGTGGTATACTGCAACAGCTGCCGGCAAATTTAAAACATTTGACAATCTGGTACGAATTTCAAATTAACATTGGTCATTCCTTACATTGCAGTACTTAAGTTTTTTTCTTTTAAAAATCCAACATTCGACCAGGAAACACACCTGATAGTTTTCTTGCCATAGGACTATTGCAGCTACTGAAGAACAAATTATAAAAATAAAATTGTCAGATCTACGACTCTTTGTGGTGATTGGCACTTAAACTAAAATGTCTGGGATGTACTATTTGGCCATGTAAAATTCTTTCTACAGTGTTTATGGACAATGTCACCCGGGTAAACTGCACCCGCCCTTGCTTCTGCAATGGTTAATATATCTAGCACCTCAGGTATGACACCTTTAGGAATGTATGCTCCTTTTATATGAGGGTTAGGAATATTGAATAGTGCACGTCTTAGAATGGAAAGGCAAACAAGGTGTTGTCCCGATGTAGTCTAATGAAAAATGCAGTGGTGGGCGGTAAGTGTGGCGGTGGTTGATGAGTGTGGCGGTGAACGTAGAGCAGTGCGGCAGTGGGCAGTGTGTGCGGCGGTAAGTGCGGCAGTAGGCGATAAGTGTGGCGGTGAACGTAGTGCAGTGCGACTGTGGGCAGTGTATGCGGCGGTAAGTGCGGCAGTAGGCGATAAGTGCGGCGGTTGACGTAGGGCAGTGCGACAGTGGGCAGTGTGTGCGGCGGTAAGTGCGGCAGTAGGCAGTGTGTGCGGCGATAAGTGCGGCAGTAGGCAGTGTGTGCGGTGGTAAGTTCGGCAGTGGGCAGTGTGTGTGGCGGTAAGTGCGGCAATGGGCAGTGTGTGTGGCGGTAAGTGCGGCAGTGGACAGTGTGTGCGGCGGTAAGTGCGGCAGTGGACAGTGTGTGTGGCGGTAAGTGTGGCAGTAGGCGATGAGTGCGGTAGTTGACGTAGGGCGGTGCGGCAGTGGGCAGTGTGTGCGGCGGTAAGTGCGGCGGTGGGCAGTGTGTGCGGCGGTAAGTGCGGCAGTAGGCGATAAGTGCGGTGGTTTACGTAAGGCGGTGCGGCGGTGGGCAGTGGTCGGTAACTGCCAAGGAAACCGAAGTTTGCAGGTTAAAGGTAAGAACAAAATGGTTAGTTATTCGGAATAGTATATATAGCGGATAATAATATTTCTGAAATGAAATACCAACAATATAATGCAAACACACGTAGACTGAATTTTAATTACACAAAGAAGATAAACCAACGATATATATGTTTGGTAATAACCGCCATAATCTACCCAGAAGGTCCTTACTCGCGAGTTGTGTCTCGATGTCTGAAATAAACGAGCACAATATCCTGTAACAAATGACAACGAATGCGATCACAATTCGTGTCGCTCAGACGATGAGAGTAAGGCGATAGGCTCTGCAATAAAAGCATAATTACAGTAAAACTATAAAACACGATGCTGTTTATGTTCAATTATTCTTATGAAGATTGTCAGTTTAAACTGGTATCGAGAAATGCCATTGCGATTCGAAATGACACGTTAAATTGGTGTTTGTGCAACATCAAACTACTTACGTTCGAACTGTACGGTGAGGCAAATATGCATCTCCCCTATAGTAAAGTAGCTCCAGAAAACTAAACTATCAAACCTGAAGAATATTTCAGAAAAACAAAATCCAAATAGAAATTTGGTTTTAAAGCCAGCCATTCGGCTAAATACATTTGTAACAATAGTAAACTGCTATCAATTTTTATTTATCGGAGCAAGCGGATAAATCTGTTTCATCCGGTAAATTGAAATGATGCAATGGCTAATTAAACCAAAGTTCTGAAATTAGTTTGTAAAGTGACTGGAAATCAATCACACAAAAGTTATTGTTTTGGAAAATTGCATTATTTTGTTCACATCAATCACGAAAACCGTATCCTATGCTGGAACTTAACTGTTACAGCGCTGTGAAAAAACTGTCTGGTGCAATTTGGACTACACCACTCACGCATCAAAACTATCAACCGAAGGACAAACAGTTAAGATCCTGGCGAGATGCCGTATAACTCGGTGTCTCATCTGGGTCCAAGCCGTTTACAATGCGAGTCGGGTGAAGTCTAATGCTGGGGCTTTAAGACAGGTGGTGGCTTTAAGCAAGCTAGTTTTCCGTATTGTTTTCGTCCTGTATTTAGCAACCACCTGCCCTTATCAACCCTCATTATATGGTCGCTGTAGGCAGTTTCTGATCTATATGATGGACTTGAAAAGTCTGAAATTACCAGTCTATAAACACACGTTGACATTTTATATAGTATGCCTTTGATTAATCATATATAGTAATTTATAGTTATAATAGAGGGTTAATACATGGTTTTTTTCGGGCAATAGCATCTGCAGTTTCCCGAGGGACTGTTGTTTTCTCGAGTCCGAAGGGTACGACACGGTTTAATACGAACATGACACGGTTTAATACGGAACGACACATCTCAGGGCCTGTGTACTGTAATAAGTACGGATTACTACGGCTAAAATACGGAAAGCATCGGACCAATACAAATTGCCACGAATGGTAACGGATACTATCCGTAGCTAATCCGGCGTCAAATCCGTGAATGTGAGACCTAGGTATTTACAGCGACGTACCGTAACAATCCGTATCACTCTTGACTCAGTTTCTATATTATCCTACCATAAGTACGTCAAACCTGAAGCCACACCGTTGTGTGCATCCGAATCGGACTACGGAAATTTGGCATTTCCGGGGACATCCGTGAGATTTAATCCGTAGTAAAACCGGCGAGATGATCCGTCAATGTGTGACCTATGCATAATACATGGGTAATCGGGACTACAACAGCACGTTTTATGCAAGAATAGGATATGTTACTATTTCAAAATATATGCGTTTGTTCAGTGATATGGTAAGTGCAAACAATTTAATTTATCTTCAAACATGTGGACAAGGGAGAGTACGTATTTATCTCAGAAGATACGTCGATGTTGAGGATACGCAACCCTGGCCTCCGTTTGACGCTTAGCAAACAAAGGAGGCATATATCCTAAAGGAGCCGTCTGGCCAGGGTCTGCTCTGTTTGCTTATTGCACAATATAGATCTGATTCTGGCCAAAATGTCATGTGTGCAAATGCCATAATAAAACAAACAATATAATCAGTATTCCTTGATGACATTATTTCTTGCATAAATATTCACGGCGTAAAGGGTAAAGAATGTGTTAATTACGAAATCTCTTTCATTTCAGACGTTAATAGTCATCTGGTCGTTGTAATTGATTCACATACACTATTTTGCTCTTTCAGTCTATGTTGGTGTCTGTCTCGACTGGTTATGAAATGGAAAGTGTGTATAAAAAACTGAAATAAGCGATACATTTTACAAGGCAAACGGGACAAATGGTGACAAAGACTTCAAATAGTTTGTGTGTTTTGTGAAATGTATGACACATACGTTTATCCATTACTTTTGATTTACTCGAAGCTGTATTTATTCGATCTATATCATTCAATAAGAAATCAGCATGTCATACAGGAGTTATCTGGTCTGGGTCTACTTTGTTTTCAAAAATATTGTAAGACGACGTATTTATGGAGTAAAGGTTAAACGAAGCACTGTTTTAACGAGAACGTTGTATGCACATATGATATAACAAAATAATGGAATACTAGTAAAACATCGCATTTCTTGCTTTACATATCAATATTTGTGTTTTTAATGTAACTATGTACCCATAGTATAATTGATATGTTGAAATAAAAAAGATAGACATATAATTTAGTTTTCTGGACTTTTTGAAGAAGCGCCTGTGTGTGAGTTGATAACTATTATAATGAGTTAAATATTAAGTCTAACTTTTATTGCGATTTCTTCATTTTCAACAGACTTACCTACAGACCCAGATTAAACGGCTCCTGTATGTATGCTGTTTTTGCTGATGGAAACATATATATATGTTTCTTCCAAGCCAGAAATGCATTGTCAATACGCCATTATAAACAACCAGTTAATAAATACATATGTTGTCATTATATAATACATGAATATTAATGAGGTCGAGGTTTAAGCAACCAATTTTAGATATCACAGGTTGCCTTACCTCTTTGTTTGAATATTGTTGTAAGAAATAATGACATCAGCCATATTTATTTGCCAAGTTTTATGATAGCATAAGTGTACAGAATGGAATGGTGTTGGCAGACACTATAGATGGAAAAGTAGTAAAGTCAAGCAGGCAAAGCCACATGCAAGACGCAACCACTACCAAAACACCGATAGACAGCATGACACACACACACACAACCACACACCCAAACGCACACGCACACACACACACACACGAAATGAACACAGAAAACACCAAAAGACACACAAGAACCAGGGACAAACGTTCCACAACATGAACAAACCACAAGCACAAAGACGCAATGCAAACAAAAGGAAGGGTGACAAAGAGAGTACCGCCTTGGCACGGTCAGCAGCAAAAACACAACTGGGGGTTTAAACCGGTTTACGGACGTCCTAACCTCACACTTCTCTCAAAGTCACCCTAGCTTTACAAATATTGTAAATAAAGGTATCCCCGCTGGACTTACCCACAACATAGACGACGGTGAACACAGGACAACATGTAAAACATAGCATAATAACTGTGACAATCCGTCAAATATGTACTCAATGACTTTGCTGAAGTCAGAGCACCTGCAGGTAAGCCGTTAAGGGCACGACAGGGAAAAAATAATACATGAGTCTGGTAAGCTCCTCCTGTATCCAAGTTTAAGAGTATACCATCATAGAGTACTACCCTCGAGTCAGATCTATCATGATTTCATAAAATAACAGAGTAGACCCTGATCAGACGGTTCATACAGGAGCCGTCTGATCTAGTTCTGCTATGTTTTCAAAGGCGTGAAAAGTAGACTTTTATAGGCGAATAGCTCGTATATACTAGGGAAATATAATCACGCAAACTTGCTGTTTCTGAAGAAAAAACCGGCGAAATGTAATCAAATTTGCACCTCTGTTTCTTCGTGAAGAATAAACGGCAACATGTAATCTTAAGTTTGATTTCCCTAATCATTGTCCTTCATTCCACTGTGTCAGCAGAACTAATTTAACCTTACACCAATGACAGTTTGTGTTCGAAGATAACCAAACATGCATCAAGTTACAGTTCAATTTCATATAGCATATAGAGAAAAAACAAACCTTGTTAAATTTCATATTTTGCCCATATATTTACATATATGTCTTACCAGCAAGGCAACATATAATTATCGTGTGTCAGTAGTTTCCTAGTTGGATCACTGTAAATTTCCCTCTTATTCTTATATTTTACCATAATTTTCACCTTTTTTCGCGAAAAAGAAATTTGACAAGTATCGCGTATTGACAAACTTTTGCGTGAACTTTTGTTAGTCAACAATCCGATTTGCTCAGACATACTCTTTTCACTATAGATCTACCAGTAGCACTAACATATTCCAACAACGGTGACATAACGTCTCCCAAGACATCCAACCATGCATGCAAACTGTAACGATAAAATGCGAAAGTTAAATTTTGCGTGTTAAGCCAAGTGAGATTAAACGTTAAATTTCGTTTGTCTAACATTTCGCACGTTTCAATATGCGATAATTATTTCATTGAAGAGACCCATCAGGGTCTCTCCTCAGTGTTGGAATTGGATGTCGGTGTATTCTGGGATGGTTTACAATTTATCTCAAGGAGTTTTGAATTGGGATAGTAAAACGAATATCGCCGTCTACCGGACGGGACGAGTTGTGGCTATTCGCATGCGCGAGTTTTGGTTATATAGAAAATACGCAGTCAAACTATCACTAACCAATAAAGAGTTTGAATGTTAAAGTATTTATAGAAAACGTGACTGAATTTGAACAATAGGATCAGTTGAATCCAGATTGTCGATATTTTAATTCAAATAGACATGATTATTTTATCCCAGAACAAAGTGCAATCATTATTGCATTCCGTATAAAATTCGAGTTACGGTCGTCTCAGTTTCTATTTTTAGATTGACCTCGATGGAGCTGAACATATTATTTAGGTCTATGCCATTTCCCGCCCCCTTACGAGCTTCTTAATCCAATTAGCATGCGAATATAATGGAAACATGTACTTTTTATCCATTAATCTTTGCTCTCCGACTTGATTCTTATTAAACCGCGTTTCTCCAGCGGTGGATTAAGTTAATAAAACTGATAAATCAGCAATGTTTACTATCGATGGCGGAGTGGCCGAGCGGGCTAAGCTGTTGGGAAAAAGTGTTTCAGTTTACGTTCTGAATGACCTGGCGTGGGTTCGAATCCAACTATAACCCCCACAATTTTTTTTTTCTCTTTTCTTATTTGTATAATTCTAGTGGTGATTTTTTCGTTATTCCATCAACATATGCTTATTTACAGAAAATTGAAATACATGTACTTACATTGTTAAGGATCATTATGCCTTAGAAACGGCTAGTATTATCACTAACCTAATAAACCTTCTAGATACTACCGGAAGAAAACTAATAGGAGGATCTAGCTAACTTGGAAGTGCTTGCATAAACCAATGTTTTGACTGGTGTGTCCATGTGCCTTAGAACTTCACGAGGAAGCAAGATGATTAAAATGTATTGTTGTTTATATGTTATTTACCAATATGTGCCTAAGATATGATACACGTTCTTTAGTTTCATGTCAATTATGCTAATCATAAATGTTTTAGTATGCATTCATTTGTAACCCGAGAGGGTCCATGTTTGGTAAATAAAACCTGTTCTAATATATATTCTTTTCTATTCTAAGAAACTTAAGTTTATCCGCACCCTTTATTACGTCACTAGAGAAGCTTGCTGACTGGATAAATTCCAATTCAAAGCTTGTTTTTCAAAGAACTACATGTACTTGCAACGATTAAAGCATTATATATATCCTAAGCAGTGGCGCTTAATATTCACCGTCTTCGTTCTAATTATAACGCACGTACTACTTGATATGCACAATAGTTATTTATAGAAACCTATTTACGATCCGGTGCCAAAACATTGTCAAACGGCTCCTGTATATAGCAAATATTCGATAAAAAACTACTGCAGGTATCTCCATGGCTTCCTTTTAGAAGGAAGCCAACTTGTACGATCAGTGTTCGCTATAGTACCGGTGCATATATCTAACTGTCAAGTGAGTATTAGCCCATATCGCGTGTATGAAGAACAAAACTGTATCCGACCCGAAAACGATTCGTATCATGACGGTAGCACATCAATGTTAATATTAACACTTCATCGTACGATGCTAATGAACATATAAAACACGAAATAAACCAATCTGATTTGTGAAGTTTTGTTTTGTGGGTGACATTTAAGTAAATGTATAGATGAAAGATTTCCACAACGTGTACAATTTTCAATTTTAACCCTTTACTCCATGGATATTCATGTTAGAAAAAATGACACCAAGGAGGTAAATGAATGGAATTTTTGTAATTGCACACGGACACGAGACAGTTTGTTCATGAAATAAAACGTACACTCTGATCTATATAATTCTATAAGCAAACAAAGCAGACCAAGATCAGACGGCTCCTATAGTAGCCGTTTGCTCTGGGTCAAATGCATTTAAATGCGTATCTGTGGAGTACAGGGTTGAATGAATATTACGTGTTTCATTAAATTGTATCTGGTAAACATCACATAGGTTGGTTTACACAAGTCCCAAATGGGCAAATGATGCTGCAGAATCGCTGTAATATATCTGCATGTAATTTCGCTATGATGGCTTTCAATTGTTTACAACCAGTCTGCACAACCACCAATGGTAATTACTTTGCTGTGTTCGCTGCAATAAAATTCAATAACTTGTGAAGTCTATTTTCCCGAATGCCTTAAGTGTTACACTTCCTATGTTGTTAATGGATGTCAGTGGTGGATGTATTTATAAACATGATTACTTTATGCAAAGAGAATATATGAGTCCTATGTTCGATGGCGGTCGCGATCATACGGTAAAACAAAACCCCAAGGTTATAAACGTTTTTACTAGAGTATGAGATCATTCTCCAATCATTATCCAATCAGATGCTTGAGAATGGAATTAGACTCAGACTAAGAAGATTTATAACATCGGGCATAGTTTTGAATACTTTAAACAAATATCATATCAAATTTAAGAGACAGAGGGAAGATTGATAATGTCAAATGAGTTGTTCGCTCATTGGCTTAAGTCTTTATCAATATCATTATATTACAAGTAGATAAGTTGCAAATGAATGTGCAAAGACAAAACTCATTCCTGTAATGTTTAAACACAGTACGTAACACGTACAATATTTCTGTAAATGAAATAAGAAAAAAATGTGTAACCCACTATGCTCCATTAAAAGTACAAATATGAGTCATGCAGGAAACACCACATACAGAACAAACAGCCGCCGGAACAGCATCACAAGAAAACACAGTAAATGTACATAACTAGCAAAAACAGAAAGAGACGCACAAAGACAAAACAAACAATAGGGGGAGATGGAAGTACCGCCTTGGACCGGTCAGTGACAAAAATCACTGGGGGTGGTAATCGGTTTTGGGGTGCCCAACCTCACACTTATTCCATCTCCACACTAAAAAGACACACGGTGTAAATAAACGTATCCCCTCTCCGACTAATCTACAACAACCTTGATGGCAAAAACAGTGGTAAAGTGCATGTAAAACAAAAACATTTCAGTGAAACAAACTGTATCCACCTATCGCTAGTGTACTCTATGATTGAGCTGCAAACAGATTAACTGTAGAAAAGTAATGAAGGCTACGACAAAAACGGAAAAATACAGATATCCAACGTCCTCCTTCCGTATTTGTGATAATTAAAATAAAACTACAATATTTTTGATAATTAAAAACAGAACTGATTGTTGGTGATAAAGATTGATATTGGATGGCCTCCCTTTGGAAACATATTTTGTTTCATAAACTTTCAATGAACAGTGTATTCAAGTTATTAAAGCGGTTCCTCATTCCTTTCATGTTTTGTAAGACATTGTTTCTACTTGACATTTTAAACCCTAGCATTAACTACTAGTTTCATCATTCTCGGGGAACAAAAACGAAGTTCCATATTGATCTTTCAAACACCCATTACTTTATTTATTTTACAATTATTTTATTGAGTAATGCAAATGACTACAAATCCTGAAAAATACTATTATTACAGGGTATATTAATGGTGCTTTGCAAACTAAAGAAAAAAAAAGCAGGGCCATTTTTCCTGGGAAGAAGAATCTGTGCTGTGTATATTAGCACTTTAGTCAGAATACACTCGTATAACGTTTATCATGGTGCTGTTTTCGGTAGTAATTTCTGCGCATCTTTATGTGTATCCAAGGTAGATAATCACCGATAGTAACAAAAAATGTAGTTGTATAGTAATCGGGAAATATTACGCAAAGCCACGAAACAAAAATAAGTCAACAATATCGAATAAACGGGCAGTTTGCGAAAATGTATACGGGAGAAAGGATCAGAAGAATAAATGACACTTGCAGTTGATCGCGGAGGTCGTGATGGCGTATACAAGTTATTGACTGGGAAAGTGTATGGAAAAGTGAGGGTTACTTCAGCAAACAGAATATTAGAAAATGTATTCAAATTTTATCCCCGAAATTGGATTCGAATCTGTAACCATCTCCAGTCTGTGTATACATTGCATACATTGACAACTCTTAAATGCAAATTATAGTTCATGTTAACAATCAGGAATATCTATTCGATACTGTCCCGTTAGTTATGCATGAAAAACAGATCTTGTTCCACTTTTTTGTAGTGGGCTTATTGACAAGGTGGTTGTTATTTAAAGGTAAATTTAAACACAAATATACTTCATAAACTGTCTAGTAATAAGTAGTGAACTAATGAGGTTTATTTCATTTTGTATGTTTGAAAATGTTTTTTTTTTTTTATAAATTTCACTACTTTTTGTATTATTAGTGAAGTGGTTACCGTGGAAACCACGGATTTCTAAACAAATGCAGAACGTCAACCTCGTCCTTTTAGTGTATAACTTTAAAAAATAATCCATATATTTTCTTTCATAATTTCTATATATTTATATATATAAAGTGTCATTTTGACAGTTTTGGCACATACGATTACCATGGAAACTGCCATTTTACAAAAAATCTAACACGTCATCATATATTTTTCTTTTTATATTTGAATTCACCATTACATTTTAGCTAATATATGTATATCAAGATTTGGAAAATTCTAAGAAAGAAATTTCAATATCTTTATTTATTCGCAGAATACGTGTTTATTTTTCTCATTTTTTGACGAATGACGAAATATGAAAAACTTATTTTGTAAAGAAAAATGTTCAGATTACCATCTTTTTCATGCAGTACAGAAAAAACAGTAATTAATGTGTTAAATCATGTTTGTTTTGTATATTATAATGCTTTTGGTTCAGTTTTGTTATATTTAAAGAAAGTGTAGTCATTTTGACAGTTTTGGCACACACGGTTACCACATGCCGGCGTAGCTCTTTCGGCATGAATTTATGACTTCGCTGTGTGTTTGCAGTAGGAAGACGATATCTCTTCGATATCTCCTGAGCTCCCGTTCTGATAAATCTTCAGCCATTTTACACTGTTTGTTTCTTACATTCAAAGAAAGAACATTATGAGTCCAATGAATAAGGATATGAATGAATTATCCTTATAGAACACTATATATGAATACACTTGCTACCCTCAATATATCACGAAGTTAACCGGTTATGCATGCATTTCAATAAAATGCAACATAAACAAAGGTTGTTTTCTTTATCACCAGCGTCACAATTATTAACGAAACGAGAAAAAAACAATATACAAAAAAAAATCCAATATGTTTTTATATGGCTTGAGCTGGTCTCGAACCACGGGTCCCTCGGTTACAAAGCCACTAATTAACACGGAAACTGCCAATTTGCAAAAAATCTAACTCGTCGACATCTATTTTTCTTTTTGAATTCACCATTAAATTGTACCCAATATACCAAAGATTTAGACAATTCTATGAAAGGATTAAGTTTTCATAAACCTGTATAAAATATCCTTAACATAACCATTTGCATGCGGGACACACAAGCGCAGTCATTTGCAAACAGTGTAGACTAATATCAAAGGGGCCCCTGATCAGGCTCTACATTGTCCTCTAGCACGTTTAAGCAATTTATACATTGTGGACTTAGAACAGCCTAAAGCTGGTTTGAGGTAAATTGATAGTACTAACTTGATGATCTTCTTTGCATGACGCAAAGATAATTGTTTCATATGTAGACGGCCATTGTTTTTTTCTTCCACCTGTACTTTTTGCACGACCATCGTGTGTGTAGTTCAGTCCACAGAACGCCTGTTTAACCCTTTACTCCATGAATATTTATGTGAGTAATACTGACAGGTGAATATTTATGTGAGTAATACTGACAGGTGAATACTAACTAGATTATTTTTATTATGGTGTATGGACACAGAAGTTCTGGGCCAAGGTGGACTCTTTTGAATAGGATCTATAGTAAAAGCAAACAGAACAGACCATGGTCAGGCGGTTTGTTCAGGAGCCGTTTGATCTGGGTATACTCTGTTTGCAAAGCCGTAGAAAGGCGTATTTATGGAATAAAGGGTAAAGGGGAGCGGGATCAGCGATTCAGTTATTATAGTCAACTAGGTCAAATTAATAATTTTAAAAACGGTATCAAATGCTTAGCACATGTTCTAGCAGTGGTTGGCCCGGTGTTATATAATCGTGTGGTTTAAACTCCAACATGTAGCGGTGCAATAAACTTGGTTCATTGAAATATCAGGGATTCTAATTTGTATAAATAGTTTTATAATTACAATGATCAGCACGATTTTATCCATTGGTAATTGTAATAAGATGTTAACTACTATTTAAGTTGAATATATCCAATTGCTTGTTATATTATTTCTATGAATCCAACACAGATCGGTATCATAGGGATTTCGAAGCACCAGTATGAGCAGTTTTCTTCCTAAATTGATACAATGCGTGGATGTATCTTTTAAAAAATACATAATTATACTGATCTACACTAATGGAATATTTTTTCTCTTAATGTGTGATACCGTTTTCTTATAATGATGTGATATAGATTTCTTAGGCTAGATAACATCAAAATATGCTTTACTACATTCGTTTAATGTTTTATTTCGCGCTACCTTATGCTTATGTAAGTAAGTAAGTAAGTAAATATTTTATTATAGTGACATGTGTACATGTACAAGAATAACATATTTTCAAAAATATATGTAAGACACCCGGCCCACTTGGCCTATAAGTCACCTGAAATATAAGTACTAATATATATATATATATCTATACATAATAAATATATATATATACAAATGGCATGGATATTAAGTCCAGTCTATCATGAATTTAATGTCATTATGGCGGCTGGTATAGCTTTTTGCATAATTACCATGATTAGAATATCTTGAATATGGAATATAGATAACTTCAATTCCCTTAGCGTGTTTATTCAACCTTTAGAACGTTGTCTAGCTACTCTTTTCCCCTCCACTTAAAATTTCTAAAAACATTTCCCTAAAACATACTAACAGTGACAGGCAGTTTGATACCAGATGAGATGCCGAGTGTTTCGACATCTAATCTGGGTCCAAACTGTTTACAAACACCCCGACACATTTATTTCAGCGTGCTAAAGGTTAAATAAGCATCTTCGGCGTCTGTTAAAACTCTTCATAATATACTTGGCAACTTTCCTCTGCCGCTTTTGTAGTAAGAAAATGAGTTTTTGAATATTACTCTCTATGTGAGTAGGTATATCATGAGTTATCTCCCGTCTAAAGTCATTATATAGCGGACAGTGCAGTAAAAAGTGGTACTCGTCTTCAACGCACCGTAAATCGCATAAATTACACAGTCTTTGATCTGGCGACTCAGCAACATATCGTCCAGTTTCAATTCTTAAAGGGAGAACACCACAACGGAACTGAGCTAAGAAAGAGCGTTCACATCGTTTCAAATTTAGATTTAGGTAAGATTCTGTTTCGAGAGTGTTCTTAAAAGACACATATGTCCGTAATATTTCCGAACATTTAATACATTACTTCTATGTGTGTTATCTGTGATTGTATTATGCCTTATAATTTGCTTTTCTGTCATTGCTTGATCTTCATTTCATGCGATATTATACTTATTTTGCTATTTGTGATTGTTTAAAGATGTGTGCTGCGCAAAATTCCGCAAAGTTTGCGTTTCAAACTGACTTCGGATTCGGAATCTATGTACCTTAACACTTACTTACACTGAACAACACGATAAGTAAAGGGTTGTTTGTATCGAAACAATTAGAAAAGTGGATTGCTACGGAAGCCAAGGAACAGGGTTCGCCTTTGACCGGAATCTGTACTCATTCGATGTATATGTAGTTCAACAACCAGTGTCAGACATTGTTACATGTGATAACAATTCAAAGCGTTGTTCCGAAATAGAATCGTAGTGATTCAGAACTTGGCTGAAGATGTCCGCTGATTTCCGTACTAAATCCCCGTTTATTAAAAGCAGTCTCCTTTAACGGATTTGTCCGTATCGGATAGCGATAACAATTAGCTGAATAAATATATCCTATGGAAAAATCGGTTATAAGCATTATTTTCATTATATGTGTACGTGTATAACCTCTGGTGTTAATTGATAAATATGAAAAATGATAAATATCTAATGTTGCTCTTATGCTAATGTGAATCTTTGTCTGTGCTGTATTGGGTATGTGTATGATATGTCGGTGTTAAAAGCTCAGTCGGGCTTATGTTATCTATTCATTCTGTACCGACTTGTAAATAATTACTTGACTTACTTGACTTGACTTGAGACCTCTGGGAGAGTGTAAGCCCTGACATTAAACCAAATAACTGTGCTTTTAACCCACTTTTGCAACACACAATTTGAGTCAATGATTTTTTTTTTATTTCACGACAGATTGAAATTGAAACTTCTAATCTAAATCGAATTCTATCTCACCGCACTCTAATTTAGATATAAATGACGTGTTTTATTTATAACGCCACGTTTCTAACAGTTATACTAACCCTCGTAAAAACAATCGAACGTTCCACTCGACGTCACCCGTCCGCCATTGGCAATAACATTAAGATGTCGTTATGACTGGGTTCTTTATTTAAAGATGGGTTTAAGGGAAAGTCTGACACAGAGTTGCTAAGAGGCGATGGCACAAGCGGTTCAAATAAATTTGCTATTAATTTGGTTAGAAATAAAAGAAATCTCGATTCTTATCTAGTGATAAAATTAGTGAAAACACGGTAAATAGCAATGACCGTCTATTTTGTAAACGTCATAATGTTATGGACTACAGGAAGGCAGGAAGCGTGCCTTGTTAAATTTATCAGCACAATACAGCCAATCTTTCACAGTCATCCTTCAACGTAATTGTCGTGTCAAATTGGAACAAATGGCATCGTACAATTCATGAAGGCATGACTAGAGAGCTAGACACAGCGGAAACAGGCGCATCAAAGACCAAACTACTAAACACAAGCACCTTATTGCGTGTAAATTATTAACGTAGACGGTCTTTTATATAACAGCAATGGATTTACTGAGTGTTAAGCAGTTTTGTGGACATACATTTGTATATGTACGTTGGCTCCCGGTCGCTATTGTTCCCAATGCATACAATGAGACCATCGGTAAAAATGTTGTACAAGCGTGTTAGACATAATAAACACGAAACAAAGGTTTCTTGTATCATTCGAGTGAGTCGTGTATTGGCAGATCGTGATCCAGTAAGACCTTGGAGGCCCCATAACGTGGGAATACTCTTAGAATACGAACACAACTGGACATATGTCTTCCGTTTAACCCTTTCCCTGTTCTGTGTTTATTACAAATTCCGTTACCTATACTGAATATTCCTGGACAAATCAGTTATAATGAACTATGGAATGTTGAACAGTGTAGCCATTTAAGTAAGTATAGAAACATATCTATCAAGCTCCTTTAGCAAACAGAACAGACCATGGTCAGACGGCTCCTATAGGAACCCGTTGATCTGGGTCTACTCTATTTGCAGATGCGTTAAAACACGTTTATATGTGGGAGAGGGTTAAAGAATTACTGTAATGCGTTCCTAAGACTTGAAAGGCAGTTGAAAAATCATCATTTATATAAAGTTCAAAGTATAATTATGTTCCTTCCATTTATTTCAACATAATACGATCAATTTAGATTCAGGTTCATTCAGTTGAGTGTGAACAGGAGGTGGTGGGCTCGATCCCGGACCAGTGTCTATCTAAGCAGCCATTGAAATGATGATACTAGTAGCTCTATTGCTTAACGCTCATTGTATATGGACACTACTAGGACAAGGACATGTTGGTCCAGTGTCATGATTGTGTAACGTTAGAATGTGGCGCAATCCTCCCGTACATTAGTGATTTACTTTTGGTATGTTAAAGCTTTCTATAAACCCTAGATGGAATCCAAAACCACGACCACAGTGTCAAAGATTGTAGACCTGATGAACCCGAATCATATCACACAGTGTAGTTACTATAGTTGCGCTAAACTAAACGTGCATATGTTCTCTTGAAAAAAATGGTTTCCAATATGTTCTGCATAGTGTGCACAGGCACACAGGTGAGGAATAGAATGATTCAGTGTAGGAATATCTCACTGAATTTGCATCAATATTATCTAAAACTTTGTGTAATCCGTTACAAAACAGGAATGTACGTTTTATAAGCGCAGTAAAGCTTAAAGACAATTCTGTGATATACTGTAACAGTAATCAAGAACACGAGTCAGTCCTTATCCCTTCGCTTGCTATTCACGTCAATATACCTACCTGTAAATGGTGAAGACCCAGATGAGACAGCTTCTGTAGGTCTGCACTATTTACAAGTTGATTGTGCAACCAGTGCACTCCACAGCAGTGATTGCACAGCGAAATACTTGTTCACTGTAAAGATAAATGTAATTATACAACAGGGCATGGGTAAAGAAGGAGAAATGTGTTTTAAAATTCAGCAAGCGAAGGGTTATTGTACCTTTTTAGCACTGTAGGTAAGGCGCAGGGTTTAGGGGCGACGGGTTTCGGATTCACCGCTGCTTAACACGTTGACTGCATTTTGAATCGAAATTTAAGGTTGACAATTGTACTTAGTGAATTGTTTAGCAGACAAAAAGATCATTGTCGGTAGTATGTCTATTAAAGTAAATACATGTTTTCATTTTGATATAATACAATGTGAGAAATGCTTGAGCAATCAAGTAGTGACAACGTTCATTGTATATGTATCTATTTGACACAAGCAGCTATCCTAAATGGGCTTTCTCATGAGTCGACTTCGTTTGCAAAGGATAAAACAAAACTCTCTATTGAAAATCAATGTAAGAAGTAATATACTCGTATGTATGAATATAATCACATGTACCTCAATATTTATAGTGGTATATGAACAAGAATAAACGAAAAACTACTTAGGCTACAGTAAAACTGTAGAATCTTTGAAATTCTAAACTTCAATTCTACATGAACCGTATGAGCTGTGTATACTCTGTTTGAGCTGTGTCTACGTTAAAAGCGTATTGCAAAAGGCAAGATATCAAGTACAGCAAACCACTTCTAAACCGGAATTCTGGGCGAGAAGAATATAGATGTTTTGATGGAGCTTTCTGCATGATGTTTACACTGCATTGAGCTGTCACCTTTCTCCCAGACGGATTTTAAATTTAGCGTCCGCTCTACAAGAGTTTTACTGTAAATAGTTATATAACGCACACTAGTAATTTCTATTCAGCAACAATACAACATTTTGTATCTAAGTGCAAATCTGATACCATCCTATATTTGCCATGCCATAACAATTTACCAATAACTGTTTGGCGTGTGAACGCAATTTTTCCACATCTTTGATTGGTTTCGCCTAAGTAGATTAACTTGGATTGTAAACTTGGTCATAGGTAAAGATGATATTGCCAGCTCGATCTATATTTTTTAGCGCTTCCAAATAAAGAATTAGGTCAATGCCTAGAATTATATCAATCAACCCACTTACTCAGTGAACGACTCCCGTGTAATGTTTATGTCTAATCCAATACCCTGTCGTTATTAATATTTTAGGAACTAGCTTAACCCTTCTCATGCTAGGCGCACCCTGACTCGCATTTGAAAACATCTAGGTGTCCATATGGGATACCGAGTAACTCGGCGTCTCGTCAGGATCCAAGTTGTTTGACACTCGCTCAACAGTTTCTCACACGCTTATATTATAAAAACGAATAAGAAGTACATGTAAAATCAAGCGGTATATCAGAGTTTTGGCAGACATAATGTTTTACAAGATGATAAGGGTTAATTCATATACTGCTGTAAATGTGATGTTTACTAAATGGTTTGTCTGTTGCAAGTTTACGTACTTCCAATAATGATCCACTATACAACAGGTTGGATCCCGAGTCGGCGGGTTATGTCTTGTGGCTGTGCCGTTCTTGTTTCATGGTGTTTCGTGCCGTGTCCTTTCGTGTTTAGCGCTCCTTGTTTGACTGTGTTTTCATTTTTTTCTCGGCTCATAACTGAATCACTAAAGTTTGTAAACACTGGTCAGGTAAGGCTCAGGGTAACATAACTGAATCACTACAGTAACAGTTTGTAAACACCGGTCAGGTAGGACTCACGGTAACATAACTGAAATAATACAGTTTGTAAATACCGGTCAGGTAGGGCCCAGGGTAACAAGAGTTAATATTTGAATTAGCATATTCGTCATTTTTATTTTAAAATTAGCATTCAACAGTAAACATATGTCTAGAGTTTACAAAGATGCTGACGGAATATAGCATTAATGTCTTTACGTCTGTCAGCCTAAACGTGTCCGTCCGTTGAAGACGCACAGAATAATCACAAATGGCTTGAGTGTTCCCTTTGAAAACGACAGTGAATATTTTTTCAAATGCACAAGGTCAATGTCACGGTAAACACAAGGTCAATGTCACGGTAAACACAAGGTCAATGTCACGGACACAAGGTCAATGTCACGGTCACACACAAGGTCAATGTCACGGTCACACACAAGGTCAATGTCACGGTCACACACAAGGTCAATGTCACGGTCACATATAAAGTAATAACACTTTACAGAGGAGCTACATGTACTTACAATGCAAATCGTGATATTTATCTATGTAAATTCCACGTTTTATAAAGTACAAGGAAGGATTCGTGTTAACATCAAAATCAGGGGACGAGCGGACTTTATTACATCGTAACAAGTGCTAAAACCCGAAATAAATTTACATTTTCTCTAGTGACGATTTGAGTATGGGTATCTGGTACATTTCGTAAAAATGAATTAAAAGTCCATGAAACAAGTGTATAAATGTTATTTAATGGCAACATAATTATCAGCTTGTCCTAATTTAAAATATCGGTTAACATTTACCCTTGTTATAAAACGTCTAATGTTGAGTAGTCTTGTGCTAATGAAATACCATAGAATATAATTTCCTTCGTTTGATGTTTTTAGAAACACCTAACTACATGCATGCAATAGGAAATTAGGAACTAATAGCCAGATTGTACCTGAAGATTATAGAAGCAGAATATTAACAACTCACATTCCCTGTTTTTGCGCTATATTTACCTTTCCAATGCTGAAGTTTCAAATTGACTATTCCAAAATTCAAACAGGTAAAGCTTACCGTGAATATTCGTGTTTTGTTTAAAAGAAATGTGAAACATGACAAACCGTGAAGACGCTGATGTGAGGACTCCTCTAGGAACTATCTCATATGGGTATACACGGTTTGGATAGGTTATTATTGACTCGTTTCCCCGCACTGAAAGAGTTGAAGAAAATGATTTCCTACAATGATTGTTGATATGGAGCGAATGACAGTTAAATTAATGACTGCTGTACATCCATTCCAGACAAGTTTCATCATGTAAATATCGGACAATGGATCAATGCTAGTAAATCTCACATTGTGTGTTAAATTATGGCTTTTAGAGTAACGTTGGAAATAAAGAAGTATTTGTGAGATGCCTAAACATTGACCGAGTGTCTAACAGCTTGGATCCACATGTTGCACCAAATTGCTCGGCGTTTCGAATGGACCAAAGCTCAGAACTATTGACCGCCTGTCAACTAGCTTTTCCGTTGACAAACGATACAAACAAGAAAGGAATCTTATTTTATCTATTTACACTTTAATACACAATTTGCAAAAAATATTTCGTTCACAGAAGGCAAACATGGTTAAGTCGAAGCTGGAGCCCCCTACGGGATAATGTTTTCAGAGTTAAATATCACATTTATTTTATGCAATGTCTCGTCTTTTACAACTATGCAAATAGTTTAGATCCAGATGAGACAACGACTATTTCGACGTCTCAGGAATGCAACTGTTTGGCAATGCTTTTGAAACGAAAGGGGAGAGAGGTGAACAAGCGTAAATTGTAGCAGACGACACATTTTGCAGACGACACATTTTGCAGACGACACTATTTGGCTGTGAATCTGTGATAGCCTTTACACTCAGCTTAGATGCGGATGAGACACATGCTAGCTCGGCATGTATCAGGATGAGACGCAGGGTAGCTCGGCATTTATCAGGATACAGGTGGATTGACTCTCTCTTATGTCATTGAGAAGAAAGTGAAGAAATTGAAACCTGAAGCACATACTAAATGCAGCAGACGAGATGTATTTGGAACCGAAAGGGTTAAACCAGAGTTGTAGTCAATGTTTAGAAAGAAATAGAACCCAATGAAAATCCTCTGGGGAATCAGGATTTAGAAATCCTTGTACAATGTACTACTCAGTGCAACGTAACTAGCGTATGAGACGGTAAATAATTGCTCAGCATGAGTTCAAATGAGACGTCGAATAACTCAACCTTTCACCAGTATCCAAGCTGTTTTGATATTCTGTCAATGAATTGTCAAAAGCTTGAATGAATCAGCTGTAAATAAAATTTGCAATAGATCAGAGTTTTAGCAGATACATTTATACAGTTTGTTAAGAGAGAAATCATTATCATACGCTGTAAGCCTAGAACAAAACTATTTTAACCGATATATGGCGATGTAAGCCTAGAACAAAACTATTTTAACCGATATATGGCGAAACTTCGTTAACAGTCTCAATCCATAGAAAGTCCCATCAGGTATTTTTACACTGATCGTAATTATGGAAAGGAATTGATGAAAAATCAACATTGAAAATTGGGATACGATAATTCAATAAATGCTTACACAGCATAAGAAAGTATTTACAAAAACAAAATGCGTGTGTGTGGGATTGATCAATGGACGAAGACAGTTCCGTGCAATTTGATTGTAAAATACAAAAACAGCAACAATGAATAATTGATACAGTACAGTCTCGCTCATGCGACACCATAACTTATCAACACACGAGTCTATAAACACAGGAGTGAGGGAGTGAGTTGGGTTTTACGTCCGACAAACAGTAGTTCAGTTATTTGCAGACGGCATCCGCTTGAGACAAGTTATAGTGCTGCCTCACTGGAATACCCCTGCCGCGGACAGTCTCGCTAATGTGACCACATAACTTATTAACACATGAATCTATAAACACAGGAGGTTACTTAAAACAGGACAAAAGAAATACAGAAAGTTCATACAGAAGCTTCTGTATAACAACTGGCCAGCATTAAGCCATCACCGACTTAAACAATCCAACATTTTACTTCTTTTGAATGGTCGTGTTAGCGAGACCAATACTGTACTGTACCAATAATCAGATATCTTTGATCGCCTAATATGATATATTAACAAATATACAGCAGCACAATGAATGTCAGTAGCATAATGACTAGGTCGTTCTGCAATTTAACAAATAAACAGCAATCCAGAAAAAATGTGAAATAAGAATGGAATTAAGCAATAGTGACGTCTGACAACAAGTGGATTCCAGACTATGGGCAATTCCACTGAAAACACGGATGCGTAAATTAAAACATTTTCAAGAACAGTAAATGTTTCTTTATTTCTCCACCAAACTCTATGGTGTGACCACTCGAAGAAATGATTCTTAAGAGTGGTCACAACAATGGATTTGTTGAAGAAATGACGATGTTTATATTTGAATACCTCCCTTTATCTATAGCTCTGAACCATACCAGGCTTAGTGGCGTGAGATGAAAATCAATATCCCACACTAGAAATCCATATCCCACAAAATAAATCTGAGAAATCGATATCCCACAATATAAACCTGAGAAATAGATATCTCACAATATAAATCTGAAATCGATATCCCACAATATAAATCTGAAATCGATAGCGCACAATATAAAACTGAAATCTCTATGGTGATTATGTCTGAATTTACTCTGTAAATAATCAATTTTTAAACAAATTTAAAAGGTCTAGTATTATGAAATGCTGCCCATTATGTTGTAAATTTATACTTATATTTCATCTGATGAAATTAATCGGTAAGTATGCGGTTCCTTACATTGGTTTATTAAGTATCAATTTTAGTTGCACAAGAGAGATAATAACCCTATCAGCGACAACACACAGCTCTTTTGTAAGAAAGAAACATTTCTGGGAGATTAAACGTTTGATTAATGTGTTTGACACAAAACAAGCATATGTGAAAAAAATGAAATCGTATTACAGAGTGATTTATCGAGGGGGGGGGGGGGGGGGGGTGTGAATACGGCCTCTGTTCTTGGATACTGTCAACGGATATGGCTTTCTTTGTATCAAAGTGGATTTACTTACAGTGAAGTGTAAATGTGAATGTACAGGTAAACCACGCTATATTGAGACTTGTTGTTATTTTGTTGTTTACATAACAGAACACAAATATAGGACCAGACAACATTGTGTATTGTCGATAAGGTTTGACTTGGCACTGCATGAATATTCCGCCCTTTTCCGTAAGCTGTTTTTATCCTTCCAAACACAAACGTGAAACACGCGTCACTATCACGATTTTTCATCGACGAAAGTCGGCGGAAATTGATGAGTGCCAGTTCAACCCTTACGGATAATAGTAAGTTGCCACCAATAATGTTCTGGGCTTAGGTCTAATGGATATGTATCTGGTCTTGAAAACAGGGGGTCGTGAGTTCGAATCCCAGGCTATGCAGTTTTCTTTTTTTTAAACAAAAATGATTTGCTATTTGTAATTATCTTTTTAATTTTTAGTCGTTTTCAATTATATGTTAATATTTTGTTATTAATTATTATATGTTATATTTATTGTTGTTTTGTATGGACAATTAATCAATAAAAATATGTTGGCCATTGGTCAGAATCGAACTCGAGACCGGCCGCATGCAAGCCCAGATACATATCCACTGCACCACGACAATTATATTGACGGATTGTGGCTTACTAAATTCTTTAAAAATTATGAAGCGCCATAGTCGCTTCATTTTGTTTACATTAGAGTAGGTCATGTTTTGTTCCAAAATAAGTTGGTCTATCTGTAGTTTTCCATGTTGATTTATTAGTAAGCCAGAGACATACCGAGTCTGTATGTTTTCTGTTTGTATAGGATATAATGATAAGGTATTACATGTGTTCAGTCTAATAATGGAAGGTATTAGGAAGGTGATACAGTAAAACCCCTCTAAATCGGATGTTCAATTTAGTATAGATATCGGTCTTAGAGACAGGTAGCAGCTTCATACAGGGTGAAAGTCATGCAGAAATATCCTAGAGGAGCTTTCTGCATGACTCACTCTGCACTAAGCAGTCACCTGCCCAGTATATAAATTCTTCTCTATCAAAATTCCGGTTTAAAGAGGTTTAACAGAGGTTTAATACAGGACGAAAGTAATGCAAACAAATCCAACAGGAGCTTTCTGCATTTCTTTTGTTGTGCATTAAGCAACCACCTGCTTTAAAAGAAAAAAAGTATATTCATTTAGTGGTTGCTTTAGAGGGGGATGAACTCTTTATGTATCAACATACATGTGCAAGTGGAGCACCATACTTTACACACATCGTCAAGTTAGCAAACATAACAGCAAGTATTGCTGAAGTTATACATAGCCCTTACATGGCATAATGGTGGTGTACCTTGAGAAATGTGACAAGTCAGCTACGACCAAAGTCAAATATGATATAGATCTGTAACTAGTAATATTTTTAAAAATTTATTTGTACAATAATTCTAACTGTAACTGGGAATAACTAAGTTGGGAACTAGATGTTAGTTTGATATATGAAACACCAGTTGAGAAAATTCTAGAAAACTGATTTTTAAACACAGGGTCATACTTGTAAATCAGGAGTGACCAAACTGCATCTGTAATTACCCACAACGCTCAACATTAACATTCAGCTCAACATATTTAGGAGATTTCGAAAGATATGCAGAAAGGTTATTTTGAGAAACACAAAGACTAACAGAACAATGACTGGAACACTAGTTTTGGAAAAGACGGTCACGACTGTTGCGAAGGGGAATTAATGTCGACTCCGTGACATTTAGGTCCAGATGAGACACCGAGTAACCCGTCTTCTCAACGGGAACCTAACTGTTTCTGTGGTAGAGTGAATGAAAAGGGGGAGAAAATTAAACAAAATAATTTATAGCAGACATATGGCAAACGACAATATTTAGCAGCTTACGAGTTAACCACAACGGAAGTGGAACTTGGTAAATGGATATGCATGTGCAGTAGCGTAAAATCTGCAAGTCCGTGAAAACTGAAAGCCCGTAAAATCTGCAAGTTGCAAACAGTGTGAATCCAAATCGGAGGGATCCTAGAGGAGCCCTCTGACCAGGGTCTACACTGTTTGTCATTCAAATGTACCTAAGCTTTTACAACTAATGGGCAGTTGAACAATGATGGTTCATTCCAAATTATAGATATTTACATCAACATATAAACACATGAATAAAAATAAACACAACCTGGTTTGCAATACCTACACATTTATTTGGCAGACACCGCCGAATGTCACTACCAGCTTACCTACACATTTATTTGGCAGACACCGCCGTATTTCACTACCAACTATTCAGATCTTATGTGTGGACATTGTAATACAGCTTCTTGACGATGACAGATTGGATGTTTCTTAGAAATCTCGTCTCATACATTTCCACATTCCAGACAGCGATAATTCATCACTGACTAGTGGTAATAACAGTAGACAGCCTGATCCTAATATCATAACAAAATTGAAATATAAAATATTTTCCCATTTATTTCTCAAACTAATTTGCAAGGTATGGGAGTACGCGGTCATTGTTTGTTTTTGCACCAAAATTCTGCTAAAGCAGCACTGTTAAAAGAGAAAATTACAGATTCGGTTTTATTGAGCCTGTTCATGAGTAGTTATTAAAAGTGCAACACCACTCTTGCCCCCTAGCACCGGCTTAAACGGTATTCAGTTTTCAAAACTAATAACATCGACATTAATGATCCCGAAGGACCAGAAAATATGACAAGAATGGGAATGATCTTTGTTAAAAGCCAATTCAGCTATACCTCGCTATAACAAACGCTATGAGAACTCAAACCACTGGGCGTATCATTTGGATCAAAACAGTTTGAAAAGGTTATCACAGAGTCGTCCATTGCAGCAAGCACTGTGATGAATAATTCATTGACCAGACATCTACTGGTGTAGAAAGGCTCAGTCTGGTCAATGATCAACAGCAAACATAACTTGTCCATCTATGTCAGTATTTTACAGATCGATGTAACAACTCCATTCCTGTCCAAAACCACAGACACAGCATTTGTCAGTAGATTGTTTGGATGAAATAGTTTTGTATGTATCCTAATAAATAAAACAATGGCTTAAACTATTTAGATCAGTCTTGATCATTTATGAATTGTATCCCTTACTCTCCATTAAAACTGAATACTAACAACCTCGTTTCGGGATCGATCATAGTCATCCGATAAAACACGAGCTGTTATTCTAATGTACCAAGTTTAAAGCAATATTACACAATTTCATCAAAGATCCAGTCAAATCTCATTTCTATCAGATCAACCAATCTTAGAAGAAGCGTTAAGCAAGCGAGTGAACCACTAGTACACTCCTAAAGATGTAGGTATGTCGTGTCTGATTTCATTGGACTGATTGTATGTTTTTCATCTTCACAAAGCTATTCTCAGTAAATGATGGCTATTGTCGATCCGTTAAGAGTTAATAAGTGGACTTTCTAAAATATTTAATGCAGTAAAGTCTCGCTAACACGATCACTGTAGAGAAGTATCATTATGGAATTTTAAAACAGGTGGTAACTTAATATAGGACAATACTTATACAGAAAGTTCCTATAGGAGTTCTTTCTGTATTTCTTTTCCCCTGCATTGAGCTTATCATAATATTATATACTTCATGAAAATTAAAGGCTTGCTTGTCATGATGGTATATACTTCATAAAGATAGGAAGCGTGTCATAATATTACACCCATTAATTTGCAACCATCTTGAACGAACGTAATTGCCACGTAATTGCCATGTCAAATCCGAGAAAATTCTATCTAAAAGCTTTAATACACACCAACGGTCACCATTGCTGAAGACACGACTAGACAGCCAGACACAGCATAAATAACGGAAATGCGCTTATCACTACTTCAGCGGTGTATGAAATACTGAAAATAGACACCTTACTGCATGCAGAGGTAGAAGGTCTTCTTAGCGACAGAAGTGATTTCACTGATCGTAAAGCATTTATATAGACACATGTGTAAAATGGGCTCCAAGTTGATCTAATCTTGATGAACGCAATGGAGCAATCGGTAACATCATTGTACAAATAATGCTTAGAAGTCGGAATCGAAATATGTCTTCAGCATAACATTAGTATAGGGTTATGTATTGTGCATCTGATTGATTTTTACTCCAAACAATTCTTAGCATACTTTCTTTTGATCATATGTAGTGTTATGTTCATACAAACACACACACCAATCAACATTTTATATGCTTTTTCATTTATTCATTCTTTCGGTCTGATTTCTTTTACACGTGCGTCAATAGTTTGTGTATTACGGTATGATTTCTTTTACTCTTGCGTCAATAGATATTTGTGTATTACGTATTTTCACCGTCAATAGTTTCTTGTGTATTACGTGTTTTGCCGTCAATAGTTTCTTGTGTATTACGGTCTGATTTCTTTTATTCTTGCGTCAATAGTTATTTGTGTATTACGTGTTCTTACCGTCAATAATTTCCTGTGTATCACGTGTTTTCTCCCGTCAATAGTTTCTAGTGTGTTAGGGTCTGATTTCTTTTACACTTGGGTCAATGATTTCTTGGGTATCACGTGTTTTCTCCATCAACAGTTTCTTGTGTATCACGTGGTTTCTCTGTCAGTAGTTTCTAGTGTATAACGTGGTTTCATCGTCAATAGTTTCGTATGTATTACGTGTTTTACCGTCAATAGTTTCTTGTGTATTAGGGTCTGATTCCATTTACACTTGCGTCAATGATTTCTTGGGTATTAAGTAGTTTCTAGTGTATTACGTTGTTTCACCATCATTAGTTTCTTGTGTATTACGTGTTTTCACCGTCAATAGTTTCTTGTGTATTGCGTGTTTTCACCGTCAATAGTTTCATGTGTATTACGTGTTTTACCGTTTATAGTTTCTTGTTTATTACGGTCTTATTTCTTTTACACTTACGCCAATGGTTTCTTGTGTATTACGTGTTGTGTTTTCACTGTCAGCTCAGTGCTTTGCATACATCAGTTGTACTAAAGGATGAATAAAGAAAGTATTTGTTCCCTTTTGTTTTTATCTCGCAGTTTAATTCATGACATTACGACGGGGGAAATAAATTGTCAGACACCTGATAAGTCTAAACAAGAAAGATTTAATTAATAAGCGTATGAGGGAAATTCCACAAAAAGCGTGTATTTTTGTAACTAATGGTATGCACCGTTCTTGGAGGTTTGTAGTACAATACAGATATGATATAGGGGTGCAGAACTCAAAAGGGACAACGAGGTTAGATCTAATTAGTAGGGCCCAAGACAGTTTTCTACGGTACTACATGACGTAATACTAAGTATGCAGTACCATTTGTCCTATTGTATGATGGTGTGAAATATTCAAATTTATTTTTCGACTTAACTTAGTCAACGGTTTCCTAAACAGCACTCTGACATACCATTGCTTACAGTAAAGATACGACAGTCGTCCACAAGGGCAACTGACATTTAAACCATAGACAATTACTTTCAACTATAACGATCGCCCCGAAACACCAATGGAAATATATCTATTGAATAAAGTTTCTACAAACGTATAAGCCATTGAAATAAGCCATTGCATTGCAATAACATAATGTACAATGTTTAATGTCACTCTACTTCTTTTCAAGAACACTGGTCCAGTCACTGGCAGTCATACACACAATTTTAAAATATAATTATACTAGAGAAGCCATTGCTTAACGTTCAGCATTGTGACCAGTACCATGTCAAGTTGGCTCGATGAAATGATAATATGACTAACATGACCAGTCGTGAGTTCAATCCGAAAACAAAATCTTTTGTTTTGGGGCTTTACCGTTTCTTGTTTGATGGTGTTTGGTGCGGTGTCATTTCGTGTGTGGCTCTCCCTGTTTGACTATTTTTCCATATTGGCATTGAAATAAACCGTAGGCTCAGTTCTATATACATGTATTGCAATAAGCACACAGAACGAACGCAGGACAGACTCCTTCAGGATATGTGTGACATAGGTCGCTTCTGTTTGCAAAGGCGTTAAATATGTTTATGTAATTTGAGAGCTGAGTACTATGGCTCCTAGTCTGAATCTATTCTCAAGTATCTGACCAATCAGATGCTTGAAAATAAAATCGGACTTAGACAAAATGTTTTAACCTCGAGGCATGAACTCAATCTCTTGTTATATATGCTATCACGAATTTGATCACACACAGTAGAAACTGTCTTAAGCGATCACTGATTGACTTAACATAGGAACAACAGGTGAGTACTTAATGAAGGGGAGAGTAATACAGAAAGCTCTTCAGAAAACTGCATCCTGCCTTAAAGGCACAGACTTATCTAAAACAGACGTATTTTAATGGTCTCCTGAAACAAAATTTACTGTAGTGTAATTCGATTATATTCCCCGGCAAACAAACGATTTCCTGTGCGTGCTGCACGAAATTTGACGTCAATCATCTTTGATATCCTTGTGGCAGTTACAAGATAATTTCTTTCAGAAAATGTGTTAACAGCAAAACAAATGGTGAATAAAATGAACACAAATTTATTGAATTTGCATCAACATTATCTAAAACAGCGCATTTGGCGCTCCTCGATACTTTTGTCAAATTACCATTATTTACTGTAAGAGCTTTGGAGAAAAACAGCTCAGTTCTAAAATTTTACCTATATAGATATTGTACACATTTCATTCATGTAATAAAGGATTGATAAGGATAAATAGAACTACACCATACGAATGATTTTGCTGTGACAAGCTTCCTCGAGTTTACTGTTCAGATAAACTGTCAGTGGAATGTCTATTACATTGTAACCATTGTCACCGGTAACGATACTATTGCTAACTATATATGTATGTACTGGTGACTGGTTCAGTGCCTAGAATTGTACCAGCCGATTCACTTATTTAGTAAAAAGTATCTAGCTAATTCGAGATCCAAAACCGTTTCGGTGTTCATGAAAATCAACCCTGTATTTATTCCGTATTTTACTGTCTGTAAGTATGATGTTTGCTTAAAGTCTGATTTGTTGCAGTTTAACTCATGGTCAATAACTGTAAAAAGACATTCTAGTATAGAAATCCTGATATAAGAGGAAACCCTTGTGAATACATATACAGGCACCTGGCTTAAAAGAATACTTCATAAACATTTCAGACAAGAATATAGATAGATTTGATTCGGTATCAAAATGTTTACTAGATACATATTCTAAGCTATACTTTTAGGGCATTTATCTGCAGGAATCGTACACTACTGAATAGTGTACGTGTTAAACAGGCATGGCACAGTTCTGTGAAGGTTGTTTGTGTATATGTGAGTGCGTTCGTGATTTGTGCTCCTGGAGTTGCAGTGGACTTTCGCGTGACATCTCTTGTCTGACGTCTGTCAATATTTAATGGAGGCATCTCCTGTCTGACGCCTGTCAATATTTAATGGAGACATCTCTTGTCTGACGTCTGTCAATATTTAAAGGAGGCATCTCCTGTCTGACGTCTGTCAATATTTAATGGAGGAATCTCTTGTCTGACGTCTGTCAATATTTAATGGAGGCGTCTCTAGTCTGACGTCTGTTAATATTTAATGGAGACATATCTTGTCTGACGTCTGTCAATATTTAATGGAGGCGTTTAGTCTGACGTCTGTTAATATTTAATGGAGACATCTCTTGTCTGACGTCTGTCAATATTTAATGGAGGCATCTCTTGTCTGACGTCTGTCAATATTTAATGGAGGCGTCTGATCAAAGTCTATTCTGTTCTGTTTGCTTATGTATTAATATATATCTGATTCCAGATTCTGTCATGACTAATATTTCCTATGTTCACGAGCAATTATAAATATTTATTCAATGTCAATGATGTCATTATTTGTTACATAAATATGCATGGAGTAAATGGTGAATGGGCAGTTTGTAGGCAGCATACACTTAACTCGATCGACACTTGTATTAAAAGCTTCACATATATACTTTATTAAGTGATGTACAGTGAAACTTGGGCGATCCTAAAACTAGTACATGCATTTAAAACGTAAATTATGATATGTTGACGGGTCGGAACCAATTGCCGTTTAGAATCTTAATTGTTAGCTAAGTACTTTCCACGTCTAATAAATAATTATATGACTTTCAAATTATTTTTAACTTAATGAACTTTTGGCATTGCTACTTTTCTTTTGAAGGATCACCCACTTTCAGAATATTTATATAAATTTTAGCAATTTTGGCAGATTGTAACGGATGCTCTTATTCGTAGAAGTTGAGAAAATGAACGGACTCTAAAGCATGGTAACTGATACTATATACTGAAACATGTTTCAAGTATAGGTTTGCGTCACATTCCTTATTGATGAGTCCATGAAGAACATATCTAACGACTGTTTAATGTCATCAAATCGAGTTGCCCTCATTGACAGTAGCAATGAACGCTTACTTTTGTCATTAATCAAAATTCCGATACCAAAGTAAAATATAAACTCGATCCATTATTTGCAAACGACTCTGACCCAGATAAGACACCGAGTGACTTGGTATCTGATTCGGATATAATCTGTTTGAAGCTCGGTCAGAGGTTTTCAAAAGCTTGGACTAATCGGAAGTAAATCAATCTGCAAAATATCGGAGCTTTAACAGACATGTTTCTTTCGTATGACAACATACAAACAACAGGAATTAATAGACAGATCGTACATTCCTTCATTGCAGGAGAACTAGTAACAAAGCGTAGTCGTTCTGTATACTCTATATTAACATTTTCAGTGCCATGAAGACGGGATGTGAAGTCATATGCAAACAGTTTGTATCCAAATGAGACGGCGAGTCAGGATCCAAACTGTTTGACACTCTGCTTATTGTTTCATAAGGCGCCCACTCTAAACCTCGGAGCAGACGAAAATATGTCCAGCAGACGACAATGCTGGCACTGAAAGGGTTAACGATAGTGTGTTCCCTGCATGATTGGTGATTAGGAGCGAATGACAGTTAAATTAATGACTGCTGTATATCTATTTTCCATACAACTTTCCTCGTTTGAATATCTGCCAATGGATCAATGATTATAACCATAACATCGCATATTAAATAATGGCTAAGGAGCTAACTGATTCAAAAACTTATATAACAGTTCAAACACCTGAAAAAGATATAGTCTCGGAACATGTAAAAATGTGCAATGATTTTAAGTCTGGTCCTAACATAAAACAACATAAACTTTCTACTTTGTACTGGATTCCGAAACTACATAAAAACCCTTATAAGTCGCGTTTTATTGCCAACTCTAGCTGTTGTACCACTACTAAATTATCTATACTTTTGACGTCCTGTCTTACTACGATCAAAGAACATGTTAAACGCTACTGTGATAAAATATATGAAAATTCTGGTATTAATGTTTTTTGGTCCATAAAAAATTCAAATGATGTTTTAACAAAACTTGAAAATGAACAGTATAACATTTCTTTACTGAGCTCTTATGATTTCTCTACACTCTATACTACTCTACCTCACCATCTTATAAAGGATAGACTTATTAAATTAATAGAAAAAACCTTTGCCAGAGAAAACAAAATGTTCATTGCTTGTAATGTTCAACGTTCATTCTTTTCGAATTCAGAAGTTGAACATTACACAATGTGGACTTGCCTTGATGTTTGTAGATCTCTTACCTTTCTTTTAGATAATATATTTGTGCGTTATGGAGATACCATATATCGTCAAGTTGTTGGTATACCCATGGGTACAAATTGTGCCCCTCTTGTTGCAGATTTGTTTTTGTATTGCTACGAGAGGGATTTTATGCTTAGCTTAAAACCTGATACACAGACCGATATTGTTAATGCTTTTAATAAAACTTCAAGGTATTTAGACGATATTTTGAATTTAGATAATCCTTATTTTGATACTATGGTTTCTTCAATCTACCCAAAAGAACTGTCTTTAAACAAAGCTAATCAATCTGACATTAATGCTTCATTTCTAGATTTGAATCTTTCAATTACAAATGATAAAGTTTCGTCCAAAGTATATGATAAAAGAGAAGATTTTAATTTTAAAATTGTTAATTATCCTTTTCTAGATGGGGATGTGCCACGTTCTACATCTTATGGTGTTTATATTTCTCAACTTATTAGGTTTGCCCGAGCCTGTTCTTTGCTTGAAGATTTTAACAGACGTAATTTAGTTATAACTGATAAACTTCTTAAGCAAGGTTACAGATATCACAAACTTCGGAAAACCTTTTCTAAATTTTATTATCGAAATTTACCTCTCATTAGTAAATATAATTGCAATCTACGGACGTTACTGCGACAAGGCATTTCTCAACCAGAATTTTATGGGGATGTTATCTACAAACTTAGGAAAATTCGGGGTCATATCCATTTTCATGATTTGTTTATAAAACGCATTAAAATTTTTAAAAAGAAAGGTTATGATCCTATTATATTGCAACACACTGCATGTTTGGTTATCGACCCTTTTACAGTCGGTAGCTACGCTTCCCTCTTTGCTTGCGCGATGACAGGCCGAGGGTAGTACTCTATGATGGTATACTCTTAAACTTGGATACAGGAGGAGCTTACCAGACTCATGTATTATTTTTTCCCTGTCGTGCCCTTAACGGCTTACCTGCAGGTGCTCTGACTTCAGCAAAGTCATTGAGTACATATTTGACGGATTGTCACAGTTATTATGCTATGTTTTACATGTTGTCCTGTGTTCACCGTGGTCTATGTTGTGGGTAAGTCCAGCGGGGATACCTTTATTTACAATATTTGTAAAGCTAGGGTGACTTTGAGAGAAGTGTGAGGTTAGGACGTCCGTAAACCGGTTTAAACCCCCAGTGGTGTTTTTGCTGCTGACCGTGCCAAGGCGGTACTCTCTTTGTCACCCTTCCTTTTGTTTGCATTGCGTCTTTGTGCTTGTGGTTTGTTCATGTTGTGGAACGTTTGTCCCTGGTTCTTGTGTGTCTTTTGGTGTTTTCTGTGTTCATTTCGTGTGTGTGTGTGTGTGCGTGTGCGTTTGGGTGTGTGGTTGTGTGTGTGTGTGTCATGCTGTCTATCGGTGTTTTGGTGGTGGTTGCGTCTTGCATGTGGCTTTGCCTGCTTGACTTTACTACTTTTCCAATTGTAGAGCAAAACAGGAAATGAAGAATTGTATGTGTGTGATGGTTAGACAAACATAATCCCTTTATCTCTTTATAACTTGAACAAATAGTTCTTCAAAATACAATAAAAAATCACTTGCACCTCTCACCTGGTCACAGTTTTCGAAATGATTATTCACAATATCTAATGACTACTGTTGTGTTTCGCTTTAAGGATTATTTTGCCGATCGCGACCTAACCGTCATTTGCAAACAGCATAGATCCAGATGATACACAAAGTCACTCGTCATCTCATCAGGATCCAGGCTGTTTGACAGTCAGTTAGAAGTTTCTCTAAAGATTGGACGAATCGAAGTAAATATTGCTTCATACCAGTGTTTGAGCAGACATGGTGTTTTCGGTGAAGAGGAATGAAACATATGGTATGCTTATATCTTGGTTGAACAGAATAGAACGCATCACATGCGCATCGTTTACACGTGACTGTATATAACGGTACGTTGCACTGTTCAATGTTAGTTCCAGCCTGAACACTTTGAGTACCGGACACGCATGTACTTGCATTTGTAAACAGTGTAAACACAAACCAGAGGGCTCTGAGCAGGGTCTGCATTGTCTGTCATTCAAAGTGCTCTAGCAAGTGTATCCATACGTACCTCGCAATGTGTACACCCAATGCATATCATTGATTTTTAAGACAGGCTCTGGTGAATGGCGGATGTGTTTCCGTTTGTGTCCGCGGCAATAAATGTTTCTTATTGTTTTTCAATACAAACACTTCCTTCTTACTATGCTCTAAATAGAATTAAGTTAGTTTAATGTTCAGGCATTTTGTTATGCAAAATTTGCCAAAAACATTAACAGAGTACATCTTTAAAGCAGGCGTTGCTTAATGATGTACAAAATAAATGTAGAAATACCATGCAGGATATTTCTGTATAACGTTTGGCCTGTATTAAGCTACCGTGCACCTGCCAATATCATAGGTCCACC